>CM029273.1:19580804-20108304 GCA_016920895.1 Vaccinium myrtillus | reverse complement strand
CCTTTAAGGTCCGATTCTTGTGCTCAGCAGTTCCGTTCTGCTATGGCGAGTAAGGTGCAGTGGTCTGGTGGATTATTCCATGTTGTGCACAGAATCCACCAAACGGTGACTCATATTCACCACCTCGGTCACTTCTTAACACCTTAATCTTTCTGCTAAGTTGATTCTCAACTTCATTCTTATAAAGAATGAATTTGTCCAACGCCTCATCCTTGCTTTTTAGCAAGTAAACATAGCAATATTTCATGCTATCATCGACAAAAGTAATAAAATACTTATAGCCACTGGGTGTTTGGACATACTTCAAATCACACACCTCTGTGTGGATTAATCCAAGTGGCTTGGTACTTCTTTGAACCGAATGAAACGAAGACCTATGTAACTTCGCCTCAACACAAGTTTCACACTTGTGATTTTTATCAATTTGAAAAACAGGGATATGGTCCAAGTTAATTAATCTACGCATAGAATCATAATTAACATGACCTAGTCTACCATGCCATAAAATGGAAGACTCAAGCAAGTAAGCAACTGGGGACTTCTTATTATTGATTTTTGGGATAACAGTCATTACATTCATTTTGAACAGACCATCGGTCATGTACCCTTTCCCAACATATTCCCCATTCTTGGTCAAAGTGACCCTGTCCGCCTCAAATACACTGCGGAAGCCATGCTTGCTCAGGAGCGACCCAGAGATCAGATTCTTGCGAATATCAGGCACGAACAGCACATTGTTCAAAGTTAGCTCCTTTCCTGAAGTCATCTTCAGAATCACTTTGCCTTTCCCTGCCACTTCAGAGGTGGCTGAGTTCCCCATATAGAGTTTCTCGTCGGTAACCGGCTCGAAAGTGGAGAACATCTGCTTGTTACAACAGATGTGACGAGTTGCCCCTGTGTCAACCCACCATTCCCGCTGGTTTGAACCCACCAAGTTAACCTCAGAAACCATGGCCGAGAGGTTGAGATCAGCAACACCCTCTACTATATGTGCTTGAGTACGAGAGTTCAGTGGCTTCTTACATTCAGACGCTCGATGCCCAAATTTATCCACATGGGCCATCGGAAACGTGGGAACTCCAGGGGGAGGTTTCACTGGAGGACTCAAAACTGGAGGAGTCTGCGCATCAGTGTTTTTCCCAGTAGCAGCACTCTTTCCAATAGCATCAGTCGATATGTTGTTCGGAAACAAGATCAACCTCATATTAGTGAATAGATATTCACAATATCGGCAATAAGAATAGATACGCAATCTAAACTTAACAACCAACAATGGTTTAACACCTGTCACACACAGATGACTAAGGCCGAAAATTAGATCATTGCCGAGCAGTGTCAGGGCATAAGCCAAGTAGACTGCTCCAGAGGCTGATCTATACACCAATCAAAGGCCAAGCCGCGTACGACTGCCCGAGGCCATAGCCATTTTTGTCATCTTGTTAACCTCATAAATCGAGTCGCGCACGACTGACATAGGCAGAGGCCTAACAACGGAAATCAAATTTCCAACCTCACACTATTTATTTTTTTCTCAAAAAAAAATAAAACTTTGTATCTTATCCGAACGTACTGTCCGAAAAGAATTAGTACAGAAAATGGTTTTATAAAACCCAACTACCAAGGCAACTGAGCCACAAAAAAAAAAAAAAAATTTTTTTTTTTTTTTTGAATACTAATCCACCGCTTGCATGTAGAACATTTGTCAACAAATAATGTTAGAAACGAAAAACTGGTCCAATTTGACCGAATGGATTTAAAAACCCAAGTGTAGCTAGCCTCCTTTACTATCCCGAGAAACAAGAAAATAATAATAATTTCACTTTGAAAAACTGATGCATGCACACTGATGCATTCATAAAGGAAGCAATTAAAACCTTGTTTTCTTTCCCTCTTGCCGACATCATCAGTTAATGAACCAATTTCTAAAACAAAAAGAGCACTGCCTCATTTAAGCTATCTAGGAAAAACCCCATTTTTCCCTTTTAAAACAACATCCCTCTTCTTCTTCTATGTTCCTCATTTTAGAGAGCAAGAGAAGAAAAATAACAGAGCACTTCGGCTCTACTCCGGCACCCAGAGTGTGCACTTCGGAGGTCCGTTCTCCGCACCGTTTTCTAAACGGAGGCCTGCCGCGCACGACAGCCTAAGGCCGTAGCCGTCGAGATTATCACGATCTCATGTCAAGCCACGCATGACCGACAAAGCCGAAGCTTCAAAAGATGTGGAAGACCCAAAGGTAGCATTCTGTACGGATCAAAGAATCAAAGTTTGATTCTCGGTATTTTTTTTTTTTTTCCTCCAAAAAAAAACCATGTAGCCCCAAAGTACTCTCCTGTATACTTTGGATAGAAAAAATAAAACCCACGGTTTTCTAGAAATCTATTCGAATTTGCTCTGCAATTAAAACGTTAGACCTTAACAGAAATCATTTTCTGAATCCAAAATTTGCCGATCACACGATCATGATCTGTTTTAAGCTTGTTTGAAAAATTTATGGCAAATACATAGATTCCAAAGAATAATTTCCATTAATGAAATACAAATACAAATATAATTGCAGAATAAATTAGTGAGAAATACAAACAGAATTGGAGTATTCGAGAACCGAGTCCCGTGTAACCACGGTCTCCTTAAAACAGATTCGCCGCCTACCGAGGGTGTTGTAGGTTGAAACCGACGTCTGTCTCCCAGGATAAAACGGCTGGACCACGAACCACGGAACACCTCCGAGGAGCGCCTTGGCGAACTGAACTTTGTCTGTCTCTCTCTCACAAATCAGAACCCTCTATATGAAAGTGCACTGTGTATCAAAGTGTGTGTTTCCTCTTTGCAGATGCATGACTAATATAGCTCTAGTGAGAGCTCTATAATTGTCGGTGGGAGTAAAGCGCCATGCTTTTCTCCATACTTGCCAGAGAATGGGCGGCAATAAAATAGGGATGACACCCCTGTCTTTCTCCAGCTACTGAATTCATTCATTGAAGGAAGGTAAAACTTCCAACAGAAACAACACAAGTAAGGACACATTTAACTTCCAAGTTCCACAATCTGGATGATCCAAAAGTGGCAAGACTAGCTAACTTGTCCTGCAAATATAAAACGCACAATCGTGGATTGACGTGAAGGAAAAGGCTTTGCAAATCACATTCTTTTTTCCTTTTCTTGTGCAATTTGCATATCAGATTTCTTTCACCTTGCACCATCATATAAATGGATGCATATGCACCGATATACAATTACCATTGCCAAGATGAATCTACCACACAGAAATCAGGAAGTATTAATAAATCGTAGGAAAGGCCAAACCAAAGGTGACGAGGGGTTGACCAACCAATTATAGCTATCCACGTGGCTCGATAAGATTCGCGGACGATCACCAACCAAACCAGAGGCGAGGAAGAGCCCCACCGCGAGGAGACGACCTAGGGAGGACATAAAACTAAAGACACCCAAGCAAGGGATGCCCTATACAAGGGAAATGCTACTAAGAAGAAGTTCACCCCTCGCGAGGACCTCGGAGAAGAGGACCAACGCAACGGGATAGAGCGAACACTCACACAAGTACGCGAACCGAGCTCGCGATTTGTGCACGACCAAAGGCGGGGATGGGGAAGTCGATGAGAGCTCGAAAGAGGTCTTGGCGCGAGCTAAAGGGCTCGCGACCATACCCAAACACGGCGGGAATAGGGGAGAAACAAGTGGCTTGGTGGCTTTAAGGGATTAAGGGTCGCGACGAAGGGAAAAGCGATGCTTTGTACGATCTAATGGAAGCTTCCTAACGCCGGTGACATCACCCACGTCGCCCGAATATACGGAGAGAGCACGTGTCATCATGTTATTGGGGAAATGTCTGCGGCCCCATGATTGGGTGTGGATCCCTATAAATATGAGACATTCATTCATAAATCCAGAGACGAGAGATTGAGAGATTCATTCGTCTAAGGAACACGGAAAACTTAGAAAGGAAAGGTGACTCGAGCTCGGAAACAAGGACTCTGTTCTTGCTAGTGCTCGAGCACATCTTTCTTCTAAGCTGTGATTCGAGGACAATGATGATCCAAATGGGAATGGGTGAGCGTTCTTTGCCTTCTCTTTCTGTATATTTGGCTTAATCCTTTACCCCTTTACACACTCTCTTATTCTGATTCAATTGTTAGCTATTGTTTGCCTCTCCAAGTTAATTAATTGTTGTAACAAACCGAACCTACATAAGGCGACTCTGGGGGAGGCTTTCATAGGCGATGGTTGACACGAAGCCGTTTACAAAATCAACAAAGTGGTTCGCAAATACAGTTCTTCTTCCCATAATCTCTTAAGTGCCATTGAAACTCTTCGACAAAGAGCAATGGAACGTCAACCCGTTCTAGAAGAAATTCAAGAGCTCGATAATACACAAATTTTACATTTGCTAATGCCGAAACTCTTAAGACCATCGAGAGATGGGACGGCGAGATGCAAGATGGCCGGACTCGGTTGCTTTTGGCCATAACTCGGCTTACTCGGGCGGTGATGGGCTGCTGCGACACCAATGGCTCCCCGGTGCCCCCACCAAATGGTGCAGAGGGAAACCTGGTGGGTCAGCCTCAACAGCTCAACGGAATACCACCTGCGGCACCACCACCACCAAATGGACATAACCTTATGGCACAAGCAGCACCAGCTCCAGGCATACCAGTTGCTGGGGGTGTTATCCCCTGACCACAAAGCATTTCTCACCTTGGCGAGGCGTCCAAGCCTTGCTGCAACAAGAAAAGGCTAAAGCAACTTTGCCAACTCTGCCTAATCACGAGATTCAACCACCATACCTACCTTTGTGATAATGGCCATGCCATATCCGAGAAGGATATGTGCCACCAAAATTTGTTAAGTTTGATGGGAAGGAAGGAAGTGCTCGGGAGCATGTTCACCGCTTTATTGAGGCGTTGGGTGTCCATTCGCAAGATCCCAACCTTCGATTGAGAGAATTTTCCAAGTCCCTCACTTTGCTCGTGCATACACTTGGTATGTCAACCTCGAGCCTCACTCTGTAAACACTTGGGAGGAAATGGTGAATTTGTTTTACACCAAATTTTTCCAAGTGATAGAGAAGATCACTTCGCTAAACCTCGTGAACGAAGCGAAGGTGACGAGAGGATATCATTGATTTCATCAAAGGTTCCAAGACAAAGGCATTCGGTGCCATGAGCGTTCGAAACGTCGGTGGAAATCGCCTTCTAGGCATGATTAAGGAATATAAGAAGCATTTGATCAATGGAAAGTACCAAACATTTTCTGCTTTGATGGAAGCAGCATTTAATATTCGCGGCGGCCTTTGTTGATGTGGGCGTACCAAAGACCACGTGGAAGAGCAAAGGCTGGAGGGATTGCTCTGCGGCCTCCGCGCAAGTCTCGCGCCACCACGGGGGTGATGGCAACCCCAAGAAAAGGATCAAATCTTTCAAAGATTACAAGGACCGAGCGCGAGATGCACCTCCATATCCCTGCAGCGTAGAAGAGGTCGTAGATCTCGTTAACGCATGGGTCGCGGATGGATGCTTGAAACTCCCAGAAATTAATGTGCAGCCTTCTCAGCAAGATCGTGCAAACCCAAAGTCTTGCATCTTTCACGGGAGAGTGCAACACCCTACAGTGGTGTTGGACACTCAAAGAAATTTTTAAAAGGAAGCAAGATAACAATGAGTTAAGAGTTGGCATAAACAGAGACGTTCGCGACAGGCCCTACCCTCAGCACGAGGAAGGGGCCGCGATGGCAGAATGCTATAATGGGGGGTACTACGACTTCATGTACGATATGGAGGATGATGTTGAGGAGGTTTACATGACCTCCTTCTATGATCACATCGAGGAAATTGCCAGCTATGATCAGCCCACTGTGGAGGTGAATGAAGAAGAAAGACATCAGATCTTGTCTAAAAGCCACAAGTTCAAAACCTTCTTTGATGGATTGGGGTTTACCCCCAACGTAAGGGTGGAAATGACCAGGGCAATACTAGCATTGGCTAACAAGAGCCAGGAAGCATGTGTGGTGGAAGGTGGCTCGGTCGCGAGGACCATCCGTGAGGATTCTAACGCCATCTCCTTCTCGAGGCGCGAGACGGGGAGGTGCCATTTCCCCACAACGAGACCTTTGTTTGTCTTTGCCTACATCAACGGTATGGAGCTCAAGCGAGCATTTACGGACGGAGGGCATCGATCAATATTATGCCCCTCGAGGCGTTGAAAAGATTGAATATCCGGAGCCACGAATCATCAAGTCATTGGTGGGGATAGTTGGCTTTGGAGGAGAGAAAAACCATCCCTAGGATACATTGTGCTAGACCTCGCGGTTGGGCCCATCCGTGCACCAACAAAGTTCCACATCATTGAAGGGCCAACCAACTACCACGTAATCTTGGGAAGATCATGGATGCACAAGTATGCGGTGGTCCCATCGAAACTATCATCAATGCCTTAAGGGCATACGGGGTGGGAAGAAAATCATGTACACCTTGCCCCTTTGAAAGGCCTTTCGAGGTGCGAGGCCCACCTTTACGACTATTTGTGTACTTTTACGAAGTCGAGGAGGCTGCGAAGGCTGTCACCGCGAGTCCCATTGGGATAAAAATTCGAAGTGGGAAAATATCAAAGGCGAGCCATTAGAACCAGTCCCATGAAGCGCCCCACAGTGTTCGACAGATTGACCCCTCGCAAAATCACGAAGACTAGCGAAGGGGAAAGCGTGTACCACTTATGACGGTGCGAAGGGTCGGTAGGCGTTTATGAAGCCTCGACCCCGCGACATTGAAGGAAAAGGGGAAGAGGTGGGGATAATTGATAAACCCGAGCTCGGAGTGTATGCAAGACGGGCCAAAACCCCAACCGAGAAGAGCTTGAAGAAATCGACCGAGGGATGGAGAAGGCACCGCGAGGCCGGTATTCGTTAGCAAATCTATGGAGCCTAATGCTCGAGCTAATTTGGTGGCTCGCCGCAAATACGGCGATGTGTTTGCTTGGCACTACAACGAGATGCCGGGCTTGGATCCAAAGCTTGTGAGTCACCATCTCGCGTATTTCCAAACTCCAAGCTGTGAAGCGACCTCGGAGGAAGTACCACCCAGATTTGGAAGAAAAGATCAAGGAAGAAGTGGAAAAGCTCGGGAGTGCGGGATTCATCCGACCAATCCAATATCCAACATGGTTGTGCAATATTGTACCGGTAAAGAAGAAGAACGGCCAAATTAAGTGCGAGGACTTTCGCGACCTTAATAAAGCTTGTCCAAAGGATGAAATGCCATTGCCTCACATTGACACCTTGGTTGATATCACTTTGCCGGCCATGAAATGTTTTCATTCATGGATGGGTTCGATGGATACAATCAAATTAAAATGGCTTTGAGGACGCGAGAAGAAGGCGCTTTTAGAACCCCTTTGGGGAATTTTTACTACCGTGATGCCATTTGGGCTTAAAAACGCCGGCGCGACCTATCAAAGGGCCATGACAGCAATCTTCCACGACATGATCCATCATTCTGTAGAAGTCTATGTCGATGACCTGGTCGCGAAGTCAAAATGCAGAACGGAGCATCTGCGAGACCTCGAAGGAGTGTTCAAAAGGTGCGAAAGTTTAACATGAGGATGAACCCCCTTAAATGTGCCTTTGGTGTCACAGTAGGAAAATTCTTGGGCTTTTTGGTGCCTGAGACATGGCATTGATGCGAGATGAATCCAAGATCCGCTCCATCTCAACCATGCCCCCTCCCCACTCCCAAAGATCCCTCAAGGGATTCTTGGGGAAGGTCTCCTATCTAAGAAGGTTTATCCCTGCTCTGGCAGAAATAACTGCACCTTTGGGTGATTTGTTGAAAGACAAGGTCAAATTCGAGTGGAAGGATAAGCACCAATTGGCATTTGAGAAAGTCAAGAATGTCTGGCCTCACCTCGGACAATGGTCTCTCCACGAAAGGAAAGCCAGCGATCTTATATCTAACATCTACCGCGAGGTCAATTGGGGCACTCTTGGCCCAAGAAGTGGAAGGAATTGAAAAGCCGAGTGTACTACATCGAGAGAAAAGTGCAAGGGGCGGAGGAACGCTATACACCAATTGAACGCCATTGCCTAGCGCTTGTTTTTGACACACAAAAGCTTAGGCACTATTTCCTCTCATTCAAGGTGCGGCTCGTGACCGAGAAATGACCCTATGCGGTACTGCTATCTCGATTCTTAACGGAAGGGCCGCGAAGTGGTTGCTAACCACAGCGAAGTCGATATTGAATGCACGGTGCCTCGAGCAATCAAATGCCAAGCTCTAGCGGATCTATTGGCCCAATTCCCTAGTGGGGAGTGTGAACCATTGGGAGAGTCACTACCGGGAGATGATTTGAAGCACTAGCGGCCGACCATGAGTGGAAAGGCTGGACTCTAGGCTTCGATGGGGCAACGAGGAGGTAATCGGCGGGCGGGTGTCACGTTGCAAAGTGATAGCGGCGCGAAGGAGTACATGTCATACAAATTAGCATTCCAGTGCTCTAACAATGAAGCTGAATATGAAGCACTTATACTAGGACTACTCGCGGCCAGAGAGAAAGGAATCAAAAGACTCGAATTGTGGGGATTCAAAACTTATAATTTTGCGGAGCGAGGCGTCTACGCCCTAAAGGAAGCTAATCTCGCACCATACGGGGCAAGCTGTTCAAAGACTCGGGAAAGACTTTGATGATATCGGCATCATTCACAAGCCCGGAGTCCGAGAACGGGTTTCTGATGCATTAGCCACTTTGGGTGCTAAGACGAGAATTTGAAGAATCTTGTGGCCATAGAGATCACAAGGAAGGCGAGCCCTCATTCGTTGAAGAAAAAGAAAGCTCAAGGAAAAAGATTGGCGAGACCCCATTAAAACGCAGATCATGACGGGGTGTGGAGTAATTCCTATGATGTCTCTATCACAATTTACCATCCTAAAAGGGGAGCTGTACTTTCGCGGTCCCGGGGATGGCTCGCGAGAGTGCATCGATGATGCGAGGCCAAGAGAAAATGAAGCAAATCCATGAGGCAACTTTGTGGAGAAAATGACATAGCGCTATACGGGAGAATTCGGCGTCAAGGGTACTCGGCCTTCGATGAAGGGAGACGCGCGACCTGCTCAAGGAATGTCCCAATTGTTCACTTCACGAAATCGAGCATGAATGCAACTTCTCTAGCGAAGAAAGCAGTTGGAGGCGAAATACATTGATTACTTGAAGGAAGGAGCCCTCCCCATGGATCGCGGCGGCATTCGAGAAGTGCAACGATGCGAGAAGAGATTCTTTGTCAAAGATGATCGGCTATCTGAGAAGGACCCTTGACCATATTCCCCTCAAGTGTTTATCCAATAATGAAGCAGAAGAGGTTTTGCACAAGGTACATGAGATGGAACATCCAGGAGGTAGAAAGCTATATGAGCAAATCACCCACCTCGGGTACTATTGGCCAAGAATGGAAGGGGATTGCAAGGGCCATGTGAGGAGATGCCACGCCTGCCAAAAGCATGGGGACAAGGTAAATGCTCCCTCTGTTGAGCTACACCATATTCGAGCACCTTACCCTTTTCATACGTGGGCAATGGACCTGATTGGTCCCATTCATCCCTCCTCGCGAGGTAACCAGTGGATTCTGGTGGCAACAGAAATTACCACGAAATGGGTAGAGGCAGTTCCTTTGAAGCGTGCAACGGGCGACGTGGTGGCCAACTTCATTAAAGAGAATATCATTTGCAGATTTGGAATCCCTAAGGTTATCCTCTCAGATAATGGCACTCCATTTGTCAATAAACAAGTAAAAAGGTTGCTCGCGTCCTATGGCATTACCCAGAAGACTTCGACTCCCCATTACCCTCAAGGAAATGGGCAGGCCGAGGCTACCAACAAGTCCATTGTCAGGATTCTGAGCAAGCACCTGGATGAGAAAGGAGGAGCCTGGGCCGAGCACCTCCCAATTGCTTTGTGGGCTTATAGAACGGCTAAGAGGAAGTCTACGCGAATGAGCCCCTTGGTTTGGTGTATGGAGCGAGAGCAGTGTTGCCGCGAGAGATAAGTGTGCCTTACGCACGTCTCGCGCCATCCCCTTGAAATGGCGAAGGGGAGCGAAGGGCGATCTCGGCGTTAGACGAAAGAAGGGAGATCGCGGCCGAAAATCAAGAAAAGTATTGGCAGTCTGTGGCCAAGTACTACAACAAAGGTGTGGTCGCGAGAGAATTCAAGGTGGGAAGCCTGGTATGGAAGTCAGTTGCTGGGGTCATGCAGAACCTAAAGCTGCCAAAGTTCACACCAAAATGGGAAGGTCCCTACGAGGTGATTAAAGCTGCGAGAAAGTGGACACTACGGGCTCGCGAGAGTCGACGGATTCCTCACGGGGCCCATCAACGCGAAGTACATCAAGAAGTATTACCCATGATATGGGCTAGCTTTAATGAAAGTAGGTCCATTCGCAACCTTATGTCATTTTACGCTTATTTCTCTCAAAAGACTTTACTTCTTTGCAATCAAATGTAGCCACAGGTATTGATCCCCTACCCTTGAGGCAAAGAAATATGGATCGAAGTTATGAATGAAAACACTACCCCTTTTTATCTCGGAAATGTGTTCTATAAATGATATTTCAAAGGATATTCATTGGAGCATCTTTGGGAATATGATAAAGGAAAATGGTAGAACAAATCAGGCATCCACGGTGATGACCTCGCGGCACAAATGTTGTGACCGGGGGAAATTCCACCCTTCGCGAGGTGAAAAAGTACAAGACAAAGTACTCACCCTCAAGGCCTCTAAATGTTGTGAAAAGGGACCAAGGAAATTTCTTCCTTTTTGGAATAAAGACCCAAGACCCTCAAGGCCTCTAAATCCCCACAAATGATTGGGAACCAAAGTAAATTCTTTGGAATCCTCCCTTTTTATCTCGGAAATGTGTTCTATAAATGGGATACCAAAGATATTCATTGGAATCATCTTGGGAATATGATAAAGGAAAAAGTGATGACCTCGCGGCACAAATGTTTTCCCCAAGGGGGAACCACCCTTCGCGAGGTGAAAAAGTACAAGACAAAGTACTCACTTACGCTCAAGGCCTCTAAATGTTGCGAAAAGGGACCAAGGAAATTTCTTCCTTTGGAATAAAGACCCTTCGAATCCCCACAAATGATTGGGAACCAAAGTAAATTCTTTGGAATCACTACCCCTTTTATCTCGGAAATGTGTTCTATAAATGATATTTCAAAAGATATTCATTGGAGCATATGGGAAATGATAAAGGAAAATGGTAGAACAAAAGGCATCCAAGTGATGACCTCGCGGCACAAATGTTGTCATATGACAGGGGAAATTTCAAAGGTGAAAAAGTACAAGACAAAGTACTCACTTACGCTCAAGGCCTCTAAATGTTGCGAAAAGGGACCAAGGAAATTTCTTCCTTTGGAATAAAGACCCTCGCGACGGCCGAATCCCCACAAATGATTGGGAACCAAAGTAAATTCTTTGGAATCACTAACCCCTTTTTATCTCGGAAATGTGTTCTATAAATGATATTTCAAAAGATATTCATTGGAGCATACTGGGAATATGATAAAGGAAAATGGAAGAACAAATCAGCATCCACAAAGTGATGACCTCTAAACAAATGTTGTCGAAAAGGGACCAAGGAAATTTCTTCCTTTGGAAAAAGTACAAGACCACTTACGCGAAGGCCCCAAATGATTGGCGAAAAGGGAACCAAATTTCTTCCTTTGGAATAAATTCTTTGGAATCACTAAAAAATGAAGTAAATTCTTTGGAATCACTAACTTTCAAAAGTTGGAAAGCAACAAGACCTCACGAAGGGAAACCCTAGTATAACCAAATGCCAGGGCCCTCAGAGGAAACAGGTCCGCGAATAAGAGGGGAAACACAAAGCAAACAAGATGTGCACAAGGGAAATTTGCCCTTTGCTGCTCCGCGCGACCATACAAAACAATAACAGCAATAAGTCATAGACAGAGTTCTAAAAAGATTCCATTACCATTGATGTTGTAAATACAAAAGTTTGCTTCCCCTACAAGGGAAAGGCTTGCACTTCAAAAAAAAAAAAAAAAAAACAAAGCCTAGCTACTTTACAAATTTCTGAGAGAACAAGTCAGAAGATGGAAGAACAGGCTCTGCATCAGTCAGCGAGGTCTTTGGAATGGCCTCCAGGGCTTTATGATCCTCGAGCAACAGCTTGTGACCCTCTTTCAAGGCAGAGACCTTCTCCTTGGCATCCGCGAGCAATTGCTTGTATTTCTCATACGTCTCTTTTGCCTCGGCAATTTGAGCTTCTTGCTTTGGGCTGAATCTTGAAGCAGGCTCGCAAATAATGACTTCGTAGAGCGAACTTGCTCTAGGCGATCGCGGAGCCACCTTTGGAGGTCGAGGCCAAGCGTTTCCATATCGATGTCGAGGAGGTCATGTCCTCATACTTCTCCTCGAGAAAAATCCCTCACACTTGTCTCTTGCAAGGATAATACTATCCCGCCAAGAACGTCGAGGAGTGAGCCACCCACGAGGCAGGTGGCGGAGAAATTTGCAAACGTAAGGGAAATGCTCTGAATGACGCGAAGGATAGGGACATTGCGAGCCCAGACACTCCAGCGAGGTACGCCCTGTGCATCAGGGAACAAGGAATGTTTAGAAAGTCCAGGGCCTGATGCCTCTTCTCGAGCTTGGGATTGGCTTCCATTCCCCTGATCCTCCGGTAGTTTCTTCCCCAGATCAGCATCGTTTGAAACTTTCTCGTGCGGTAGCTTCTCTCCCTGGTCTTCACTCTCGCGAAGTGGCTCTGAGTCAGAAGGATGGCTTGATGTTAGCAATTTAGAAGGGGTAAAAGAAGGAAGCGTACGATATCTCCAATTCTGCAAAAACATCAACTGCTTTGGACTTACCTTGGGAGCCTCGGACACGTCTTCGCTTTCCTCCTCCTTCCTTCACTACCCTCGGCAAGATCATCCATATCGAGCTTTCACGCGTTTGATTCAAAAAAGGATCGGGATCGGGAATGCTTTTCTCCGTCGAGGAGGGTATGTCCACACGTCTTCTTCGCGAAGGGCGACGGAGTTCTTTCATGCGAAGAGGAAGAGGAAGGTGCGACGGCCTTCTTCGCCAATTTCTTCTTCTTCCTCCTTGGAGCAACATCCTTGACAGGACTGGGATCTTGAAGGAAGAGATCAGCCCTAGGAGAGCCTGCTGGTGAATCAATCTCTTGGCGGGCTCCTTATTCGTCGTGGTCGCGGTCTTCTCCTCGACCCCTCCACTTCCTTGGGAGTCTACGGTTGGCCACTAGAACCCCCGACCTCTTTCACAACCTCCTTCGCGATGTCACTCGCGATGTCCATAGCATTGAACTCATCAACATGCAAGGCATCTTGACTTTGTCCCTCAGCGAAACCCGACGCAGCTTCCTTCGTCTCAGGCTCTTTCGAAGGTCCCCCTGAAAGGGGAACGTCTGGAGTAGCTTGTTTGTCCGCATCGCGAAGAAGAAGAGGGCTCGCGAGAGGCACGTCCTTACCCGGCGTCGGTAGTTTTGGACGATTGAGCCTTCTCGCCTGGAAGGAAACACACAAGTCTCATTAGTATACAAAAAAGAAGTGAAACTGCAAAGCATGTATTCAATGGTTAGAAGAATCACTTTGATCGATGCAGGCCATGGGCTCGGCCGGACAAAGGCTCCGCGAGGAAAAGGGGAGATTCTGTCATTGTTCGACCCTTCCGCGGAGGACCACGAAAGATAAGAAACAATAGCGGATCGCAAAACATGAAAGGCTAGAAGAAAAGAGGGAGAAGAGAAGACAAACATCGACCACAGGTCTCTTCGGGGCGGCCCTAGGCGAGGAGGGGTTCGAGCCTTCCTCTTGTCCTTTGTAGTAGTATGAGATGGTGTGGGAGCGGTCGGGGGCGTCTGCGGGACGGATCTTACGGATAGGAATGGCATTGATCACATCAAAGGGAACCACAGTCCCCTTTACCCAACATGATTGGGGGCCTCGCCAATTAGGATCCTTCCACGGCTTAAAGGACCGCGAGGTCGAGATCCTCTTCGTGATGGGTTCCGCGGAGGACACCACCGGCCGGGGTCGGACAAAATTCTGGAAAGATTGTAAGTTCCTTGCCCAGTATACCTGTTTTACGGGGTGAAGACGACCTTGCGAAAGGAGAGTGGGAATGATCCTCTCGCCCCCATAATTCGCGGCGGAGCTCGCGATTGAACGACTTTAGGAATCGACGGATCCCCGCGACGAAGTCCGGGGCGGAGAAGGAGGCTCGCGAGGGACGCCTTGGTCGTACCCAAATTGTAGCTGAAGCCTGTCAGCTCTGTACAACACCATGAGGGGACCGGCGAGATAAAGTTGGGAGATAGGTGAGGGGTAACCCATGCGAGGAAATTCAGCTTGTGCGATCGGATATTGCTACTCGAAACTTCACAACGGTGTCCTCGGGAAGGCACGGCGAGAGGCTATCGAACCATCCACAATTTTCTCATAGGGACGTGGGTCGAAAGAAGTTGCCGTCGCACCGGTCCTCGAATAGATGGCTCGCGGGAGTCTGCTCCACCTCATGATCCTTGGTAGTCTCTCGCTCGGTCGAATGACGGGCATGTTTTTACCATCGAGGACAATGTCTCAGCAGAATTCCTCACTGAACACTCTTCAAAGGAGGAAGATCGTGGGGAGTGGGGGCAGCCTTTGGAAAGTATTCGTAGAAGAAAGCAAGGAGGAAGGGGATGTGGATCATGGAAGTGATCTCGTACCTCCCCATCGAACGCTCGAAATCTTGAACAGTGCGATCCAGCTGGTGATAAAAATGGCCCAGAAACATGGGGCCCAAGGGAAGCCTTTTCCCCGACGCGAGGATGGCCGCGAGAGGAATCATCTCGCGACGAGGTCCCTCGTGTGGAAGGTCAGGGAAAAGAAAGAGGGACAGAAGCTGAACGAGGAAGACCGCAAGAGATAGCGGACCTCCATGATAAGAACTCATTGTCATGGCAAACTTCCCATCCACCTCGACGGTAGAAATATCACGGAACCAAAATCGTTGCCAGGAACCCCAAGTCGTCTTGTTAGCTTTTGGAGGGGATCGTAGATTCCCCAGGGCGTCGTAGCGAGAACCAAACTCGCCCGCCTTCTTAAAATCCACTTCTATGAAATCGACCACCGATTTAACGTCAGAAGGAAGGTGGGCAGGGTCGTAGTGATAATCGCCGCGAGTGGGAAGGGCCATGAGAATCTCTGTATCAAGAAGAGTTGGGGCAGCCTCTCCAAAAGGGAAGATAAAAGTATGGCTGGTTGTGCTCCAGCGAGACACCGCGAAGTCAAGATCGCGTTGAGGACGACTCGCGACGAGATACCGCGAGAGCTGCACGGTCTTCAATAAACCCACTTCATCTAGGGTTTTCCTGTGCTCAGAATTATCAAGAATCGTGGCCACCCAATCACCCCAATCCCTTGGGGGTTGAATGCTGGCCTTGTACTGAACTTGAGAGAAAGGGAAATCGCCCCTCTCGATCCTTAGCCTCACCAGTGAAGACGGATCGACCATATCCGCCTCTGAGGCGTCAACTTCATCAAAAATTGTAAGGTACTGGGTGTTGGGGTTACCACTGAGAGGAACGTAATTTTGAACGTTAGCCCAGAAAACATCGCCTTCAGGCCTCAGAAACGGAGCCCTCCTCCATTCGCTAGTAGGAGGCAGTGCAGTCTTGGCCAGAAGAGCCTCGGTATCAGACTCGTTCTTTCGTGATCGAGTCATGACGTACTTGAATGAAGAAACTAGGGTTTCGTAGAGTGGAGGAAGAAGGAAGGCTTGAGAGCTGAAGGAAGGATTGAGAGCTGTTGAGATTAACTCGAGAGGAGTGTGGAAAGAGTGAAGAAAACTTTAAACCCCTCTCACAACGGGTATTTATAGGCCAAGTACCCCTGCCCTCAACGGTCGGAATGGCTCCAGCAGTCCAATCGGCCTGCAACAAAACTTCGAAGTTTGGGAAACCGCCATCTTTTGGAGGGGAATGCTAAAACGACGGGATCTGCTGACGTCGCACGCGCGCGATAGAGCGCGTATGAGACCACGCGCCGCGGAATCACGCTCGCGCGAGGGGCATATGTAGGAAAGGTCAGCGCGTAAGGTGACGAGGCAGTTGAACAACCAATTATAGCTATCCACGTGGCTCGATAAGATTCAACGGACACGTCATCAGTCAACCAAACCAGAGGACTGAGGAAGAGCCCCACCGCGAGGAGACGACCTCGCGGGAGGACATAGCAGAACTAAAGACACCCAAGCAAGGGGTGCCCTATACAAGGGAAGTGCTACTAAGAAGAAGTTGACCCCTCGCAAGGACCTCAGAGAAGAGGACCAACGCGACGGGATAAAGCGAACACTCACACAAGCACGCGAACCGAGCTCGCGACTGTACCTGACCAAAAGGCAGGGATGGGGAAGTCGATGAGAGCTCGAAAGAGGTCTTGGCGCGAGCTAAAGGGCTCGCGACCATACCCAACACAGCGGGAATAGGGGAGAAACAAGTGGCTTGGTGGCTTTAAGGGATTAAGGGTCGCGACGAAGGGAAAACGATGCACTGGTACGATCTAATGGAAGCTTCCTAACGGCCAGTGACATCACCCACGTCGCCCGAATATACGGAGAGAGCACGTGTCATCATGTTATTGGGGAAATGTCTGCAGCCCCATGATTGGGTGTGGATCCCTATAAATATGAGACATTCATTCATAAATCACAGAGACAGAGATTGAGAGATTCATTCGTCTAAGGAACACGGAAAACTTAGAAAGGAAAGGTGACTCAGAGCTCTGGAAACAAGGACTCTGTTCTTGCTAGTGCTCGCGAGCACATCTTTCTTCTAAGACTGTGATTCGAGGACAATGATGATCCAAATGGGAATGGACTGAACGTTGCTGCCTTCTCTTTCTGTATATTTGGCTTAATCCTTTACCCCTTTACACACTCTCTTATTCCTGATTCAATTGTTAGCTATTGTTTGCCTCTCCAAGTTAACGTATTAACTAAAACGACAAACCGAACCTACATAAACCAAAAGGCAATTTGGTGAAATCCATGCTGCAAGAATAAATACAGTAACTTGGAACAACAAGACAAAAGAGGCTTTGCATTTTGCATGTCCATTTTTCTCACATTGTGCCTTTCGTGAGAATATGCAAGGACAGACAGCACACGTGTAATATACGCAGTTACCATTGCAAAGCTGTATCTATCCACCGCACAGAAAAGGAGAAGATATGAATATTATAATTCAAAACGCAACTTTTTATTTTATTTTATTTTTTATTTTTGAGAGGACACATAATTCATTTCTCACTTCTTTCTACCTGCTGGACTCCACGTAGCAGCTCACATAAGTATGTTCATTTGTTAAAAAATCCACACACAAGAAGCACTTAAAATTTACATTTTTCCCTCCACCGTCATATAAAGGTGAAAACAGGGACCCATATCAAGGTTTTGCTACCTATCATGTCACCTTGAAAACAGAAGGGCAAAGCCAAGGAGTACACTAAACATTATACACGTTGGCTTGAAAAGAATGGAAGCAATGCATGTATGTGGGGGGGGGGGGGGGTTACAGGGGGGTTTGGCCCCTGCACTCCCCTCAATTTTCTTCCTACTTATAGTACACTTTTGGATTTTTTTGTAAAATTACTGAAGAGTGGTTCGCGCAAACTAGGTGAAATTCGCAATCCTGCGTCCGCCACTGCTTGTATAGTTTCTACATTGGATAGAGCTTCAGGGGCTGGCTCTTCTGGACCAGACCAGAATGTTTGGAGTTGATCCAACCTTAGCAACCACCAGAAAGGGTGAATTTGTGGCTGGTAGACTGGTAGTTATCATACTGATGTGGCACCTAATCAGAGTGATGTGGGAGCCTCTAACGATTTTAGTGATCTCATTTTGGGCGATCTATTTATCTGCCTTAATGCATGTTTAGATTCGCACAGAATAAGGTTATTATCTTAGTTTATATGTGGAGAACGTTTTTCCTATCCAAGACACTTCTTTTGCTAGCTGCAGCTTACAGGTGTTGTGCTTCCAGCGGCGTTGATCGATGTTGCTCCCCAATTTTGTACACAGTGCATGGTTCTAACTTTAAAGTTATGGGAGGATGGCCAATAATTCTGACTTGAAGGCTCTGAAAAGGGAGGAACTGACAGAGAATAAGATAGATTCATGCTAATCCTACCTGATCCTGGAGGATATTTATTTGTGCAACTGTTATTCACGTAGCAGATTCAGTTGTTGTTTTAGGAGTTATCTAATTGATAATTTTATTAGGAATTATCCTTTATTGTAGTAGCAATCATATGGAAAGGTCTATTTAAAGGACCGTGCGAATATGCTTTAAATTAGAATATGATATGATACGGAGCAAATTTCTTGAGTATTGGTGTCCATCCATTCGAACCCCAAGCAACAGATTGTTAGGCTCCTTCCAGTGTGGATTCCTAAGGTTTTATCTTCCTTTAACGTCTTGCATCAGACCTGTGATAGTGCACGCGCACCACACACACACAGATAAACAGAGAGAGAGAGCAAAAAGTAACACGTTGCAAAAGGGTCGTAAAGCCACACATTATATGTCCATTAGATATGAAGTCTTTCGTACCTTAGGCAGATTTCAAGAACGTCTTATAGGGGATTCCTTTCATTAAACAATATGCAAATTCTTTTCCAAATAAGTCAAATACATTGCTAGAAAAATGCCAAACGAAAATATAAGTCACACTCACGGAAACGAATTATAAAATAGCAGCTTTAGCTCCTCATATTTGCCCAGATTCCAAGTATAAAAGATACTTATTATAGCAAAACCAACTGAGAATAACTAGCGTGACATGTTCAAATTAGAAACAAATGGCATGGACTAACACTCACCATTGTTGTATTTCGGACAATTTCTGAGGTGAAATCTACAATTGAAATCCTTTCTCGCCACACACTGCAGCGTAAACAATGTTTAAGAGTTATCACTTAGTCATAGCCACCAATGTCGGAAGAATCACATCTCCATAGGTTCCAAAAAATAACGATTTCCACAAAGAACAGAACACCTTTGAAAGAAATGGAAATAACCACATATGGCATGCAATTAGATGTCTGAAATGTTTTACCTCCTTGTAGATCTTCAAAAGTAGCTTACAATCAGAATTCCAGCCTGGCTTTTCAAAATCGAAATTTTCACCAAAAAGCTTCAGACCCTTAAGGAGGACGGCCCTCATTTTCATATCTTCAGTGTTTTACCACGGAAAATGACGGGGCCCATCCGCAAACCAGAGAAAGTTAAGGGAAAAAAAATGAAGAAGAAAGAAAACTGATGAGGGATTACTTAAACAAATACAACCTAAACAAAGTTCATATCGCCAAGTGGAATGCCGCACGGAAAAAGTAAAACTACGGGGAACACATCCAAGCAAAAGTAACACAGGTGAATAGTGAAGATAAATGCCAGGGTGGCTTGCAAAGAACAGAGTGTGTGTGTAGCAAAGTTAAAAAGTGCAATGATATGGGTTGACCATCTATTAACAGAAAGAATGGCAAAGAAGACACCAAGCACAAGCAATAAAGTAAACACTAAAAATATACTCAAATACAATAGAGAACATGTCTGATCTTTTTATTTAAGTAGTCGGATCAAGAAAATTTTCCCCCCATATAGCCCAAGCCATGATATCTTGGAAAGAAAACCATACATTGTGACACCATCCCATTTATTATACTTAAGGTAGAGTTGGCCTATATTCTTATTACTCCCTTGAGTGTTTGCAGTTTTAAAGTGTATTTTCAACGCTATATTGTTTTCATTCATTTCATGCTCCCAACCTTGAGAACTTCTATAATCTCTCGCTCCCACGCTTCTACTCCCACACCTGCTACTGCTTCGTGCAACTAACTAGTAGTGTCAATCATCCACTTCCTTATATATTATCTGAGATCAAAAGAATGTTACTAAATTCTATAGATATTTTTGTAGGCAAATCTGATTATTTAGGAAAACTGTACTGATGGATATGCTTGCAAAGCACTATATGACAGGAAGCATGGGGGGCATACATTTCATTCCCACATTCAAATGTCAAGTGCCCAACCCAGGCACTTGATTTATTTTGATAAGTCCAATGTGACCTAAGCTGGAAAATTCCATCACAACAGGATTGTACAAATCAATTCATTAACTGATACTTCACAAAACGGTTGCCAAATATTGTTCATTGTATGTTGTTAAATTGCTTCAACTGAATCATCAACATTTTTTCTAGCAGATATGTTGCAACCTATGAAGCACGGGTACTCCGAAAATGTTGCCGTACGAGTACCGGGTACGGCAAAATACGTACCGGGTACGGAAAAAACGTACCGGGTACTTTTGCACTATTCCTGGTACGGCTGGGTACACCTGGGTACTTCGATTGGGTACAGACCTGGGTGTGTTTGGATGAAAATGTAATTTTTTAAAACTTTTAGGGGCCCGAATGAATAAACTCAAAAGTTAAGGGGTTAACGTGCAATTCTCATGCCTTTTAACACACAAACAAACGTATTGTTTTAGATTTAGGGCTTGAAATCTTTTACAACAGCAGCAGCAGCCATACGAGAGTTCTGAGCTCCTCACGACTACTCCACTGCGAATCTAGTTACTAGTTAAGTATCTCTCTCTCTCTCTCTCTCTCTCTCTCTCTCGCATTCTCTCTGTAACGACCCGGATTTTCGTAAATAAAAATTTCGTTTAAAAGTTTAATTATTTATTTTTAATTTTCGGTTTATTGGAATATTTTTCTATTAAAATATTATTTAATACTTTTAATTCGAATAAATAGAATTCTAGCCATGTTCATGCGCGTACGAGACCGAGTAACACATCCGTTACACTACCATAGCACCCGGGGACCGTGTTTAATACCCGAAACCTACCCAACTACCGCCTTTACTCCATCCAACTAACATCGGTACGTCATAGGCCTTGTCACCTCACTCATTGGAACTTGGTATGTTGACCAAGTTAGAGAGAGAGAGAGAGAGAGAGAGAGAGAGAGAGTAGTGTGTGTGTGCATGAATGAGTACAAAGCACATGCAAGGATTTAATGTTTGTTCACTTGCACAAGCAAGTGGAGGGTTAAGGGAAGTTTCCTAAACTAAGGTTTAGTACCCAAAACTAGTTAGATTAAGCCTTGCTATTTTTGGAGTAACCTACACTTACCCACACAATACATGCATTTGAGCTCAATCTACACAACCTAGACCTATTATGCTTGACCTTGCACTCCAAGTTTCCTTGAAACATGGCTCCATGTTTTAAGGGGAATATTCCCCCCTACTTATAGCCTATTAGGGCTACCCCTTAGCCATTTAATGTGTTCACATGCATATTGGGCATATTAGCTCCTAAAAACAACCCGTAACAAAGGTGACCATGCCAAAACCTACACAACGGGAGGCATTATTTCCCCACCCCTTTGTTTCCCATGTTGGTGACCTTGTATGTACCCATATTGGTTCATTTTGCAAGAATAAACCTAGATTCCTAGCCTAAGACCTAGTCTAATTCTAGAGTGCCACTTGTGTACTTCCCATGTGCAAGGTAAATGCACCATTTACTTCCCCACATGGAAACTTTCGGCCAACCTAGAGGGAGGACTACCGAAAATTTCCAAGAGGGAGAGAGGAGGTCCATTTTGCTATAAATAGAACACTCTTTGTTCTTTTGGGACCACTTTACACCTATTATACTTGTTGTCTCCAAATTCCCCACAAACCAACTACTTTAACCACCATCTAACCAACCTATTTTAGTCCTATTTTGTTACTTACTAAGTTAATTAGTGAGTAAGCTAGGTAGATTAAGGGATTTCTACATCAAAGGATAGCTTTTCGGCTTCCGGTTTACACCCGGAAAATCAAGGTAGTTTACTAAACTACTCTTCTAATTAGTTAATTCTAGATCTAGTGAGTTGTTCTAATTAAGTTTCTAAGCATGATTTTAGAGTTTGATTAAGTTAATTTATGCATGTGTTATGTTGCTAAGCATGTTTCTTAGTAGTTTAGAAAGAGGATTTCATGTTAAAAGATTAACAAGAATGTTTATGAGGTTCTAATTAGAGTAGTTCTTCATGAAATTAGAAGTGGATTAGTAAGATTAGAAGTAATTAGAAGGTGATTAGAAAGTGATTAGAAGTGATTAGAAGTTAATTAGAAGATGTGTATTTCACTAGACAAGGTTCTAGTATGATTATGTTAATATTTCTTGGAAGAATTAGTTAATCTTGGTTGATTAACCCATTGGTTGTTGTTTGAAGTGTTATTCTTAAATAAGTGGAATAACTTATTTTTATGAGGAATTTGTTCTTATTAGAAAGAGATGCCTATTGTTTATTAAAGTATGGAGTTTTATCTAATAAATATGAAGAGAGGGTTTTTCATAATTGATTTCTAGAAAGGTTTTACTAAAATATTTGTGAGTTTATTTGATTAAATTTCTAGAAAGAAAATTGTGATTTCTACTAGATATGAAAAGGATGTTTTATTTGAGGTTATTAGAAAGAAAGTTTCTAGAAAAAGAGAAAGTATATTTTTGGGAGAGATCTAAATATTTTTTTTAGAAAGTTCATAATTAGTTGTGATGGATTTTTGGCAAGAGATTTCTAGAAAAGAGTTTTGTTTAAACTATTTTTTAGAAAGAGCAAGTTGATTGGTTTTATTTCTTTTGGAAAGAAATAAAATAGTTTTGAAAGAGGACAAGGAAGAAATGAGATTTTTGATGAGGATTAATTTGAGAGAATTGGAAATATTATTTTGGAGAGTTTTAAATGTATGATTTTTTTTTATGTGAGAAGATTTTTAGAAGAAATATTATTTTGAAGGAAATTGGTGCATTAAAATGTATGATTTTATGTGGGAAAAGTTTCTAGAGGAAACAATATATTTTAGAGAGTTGGTATATTTTTAATGCATGATTCTATGTGAGAAATGTATATTTGAAAGAATGTGAGTTTAGAGAGAAATTATGGAATATTGCATGAGCATGATTTTGAGCATGTGACACCGAGCACGTACGCGATACGTTACGTCACCGTACGCGAAATTGAATAACTGTGAGAATGAAAATGAGTTTTGAAATGAGAGAGAAAATTTTCAGGAAATGAAAGGAAATTTTCGAGAAATGAAATGAGATTTTTGGGAAATGAAATGAAATGAGATGAGATGATTTTGTTGCCACCTCAAATTCGCGGAGAGAATTTGGAGGAATAGTTTTTGATGCGGTAGTGCAGCGAGAGCGCCACTTCCAGTTCGCAGAGAGAACTTGGATGTTTGGGCTAAGCGTGCACAACACACGGTGAAAGGACCTTGCAAACAGGCTGTTAAGTTCGGTGATGCAAGACGGCCGGGACTGTGTCGTGTGAGTCGCGGGGTGGTCGGACCGTGCAAACAGGCTGTTAAGTTCGGTGATGCACGATAACCGGAACCTCGAGCGGAAAGGTTGGTACCGTCAGCTGAAAGGAGGCGTAAACGGACCAATAACTTTCTAGTGATGGGAGATATATGAAATTTGAATAAGAATGCTAAAAGAGGCACCGATATGAGAATAACGATTTTTGGGAAAACAGATTGATAAATGAGTTGAGTTTGGGAAACTGAATGAGAAATTTTTTTGATGAAATGACACGTGGCACAGTTTGAGAATTTTGTATGAGATATTGTTATCTGCGCATGTTTACTCTGATCCGTATGGACACGCATGATATATTGCAAGGTTTACTGTTCACAAGTTTTATATACTGTTTATGAACTTATTGTTCTAGAATTGCTACTCAGACGTTTAGCATAGTGAATTACTGGGCTTTGCTCACGGTGTTGCATTCGTGTAACCCTGGCATAATACCATGATGTTGCCTGTGCGACTCGGACGTATTATGCCAGATTATCTAGATGGACAGGAACAATACTGTGGAGACCAGTCCTATGGAACAGGAAGTGCTGCCGGAGTGGGGAATGACCCGGCGCAGGGATAGACGAAGACCTAGAACCACCCCGGTTATTATTTATATAGTGTTTGAGGACATTATTATTTGTATTAAAGTTCAAGGTTGAACTTAATTATGGTTTGTAATAATATTTAACGTGCCCAAATTTTGGGGGCGTTACACTCTCTCCCCTCTCATCTAAAACGACATTGCACTTGTTTCAACTATGCACTTCTGAACTCTTTAACTCTTATTTATGCTTCTTTTTGTTGGTAAAATGAGTGTTTTATTTAGTTTATGCAATGGAACATAGTAAAATAGGGGGAAAAAAACTATAAAATTTACACTGACGAACCCAACCGTACCCGTACCCTACTTTTTTAGGTTTTTGCCGTATCGCGTACCCGTACCCGTACCGCGTACCCGTGCTTCCTAGGTTGCAACAGAGCTCGGTGAAGAAAACAGATTCATGTAGCAGACCCCGATCGATTGTGCCTTAAGGCTCTGTTTAGTTTAGTTTGGAATAACATTGTAAAATGGTAATCTAAAACACGTCAGTAACCACAACTAATCACCGTAAGTGTTGATATTGTACGCCATCGACATTGGTCAAGATGAAGTGTAATTTGTTTAACTACCCTATGGCACAGCATAAAAATGAATAAAAAAACATTTTAAGCAAACAGTCAACACCAAATTTAGAATAGAATAGGCAACTTGTAAATTAAAAAGCAATCATGTTTACCAAATCCACCATTGGGCCTGGAACTTGATGAGCTTGAAGTACTTAAAGACGTTCCTACATAGTTGGTGCAACACGAATAAAATAATCAACCACCAATTGAAAATCAACAACAAATAAATCAATTCCTGCAATAGAAAGTATGTATATACATTTTGTATACCGTACCGTTGTGTGTGGGTCACGTAATACATTACAGTTGTCCATTATATTTGAAGTGGACGATCAGAGTTGTAACTAACAGAACCAAAGGTCAAGGTAGAGGCTATACGCTGTGATGTCTTCGATTTTTTTTGTTTTCCCCTTCAAGTCCACCAATCAATATGTCAAAAAAAAAAAAAAAAAAACCTTATTAGTTTTGTTCATAACAAAGGTGGTGCATTTTGATTCATCAAAATTAACCTCCCAGCAAGTCTAAGCTTCTTCCAAAGTCACGTATACTATCGCAAAGGAAAATGTACAAATAGCTCTAGCTAAATCATTTAGGCACTAGTCAAATTTAAAAACCGCTGAATAGAAAAAATAAATAAGAGCAAAGACGTAGCCGGAATGGTAGAGATCTAGTATCGGAACCCTAGAAAAAACATACAGGAAGAGATCTTTTTTACGAGATAATTCTAGAAAAGAAAAGAAACATATAAATTATGTTGAAACCCTAGCATTGATAACCTCTGCGACTTGGACACGCCGGCATGGTTGCAGAATCTGGTCACTGGCGATGAGTTTCGGTGGATGAATTCCAGAACGCGCACGCGCGCGAGAGGGGTGCACAAAGGACAACGCTAAATAAGGGGCTCAAGGAATTATTTGAGGTTCAGAAATTACTCCAGTTTTTTATATATGTACTCCAGTATAATAGATCCCATTAATCCACTTCCACTGGGAATTTTTTGGTCGGTCTTTGTTTAATTTTTATTTGTTTTCATTAGTTTTGCATCAATCTTTTTTTATGGAATAAATTACATTTTACCCCCTCAACTATCTCCGTTTTTCACTTAACCCCCTTGATCTATTAAACTCGACGGGTCAAACCCTTTGGGTATGATTATTGACACTTAACCACCTTCCGTTATTAATCCGTCCACTTTATGGACAGATTTAGATCATGTGCAGAGCATGAGAATTGAAATGAAAATATTAGGACCAAATTGCCCTTGTTTTCTCCAACCGTATTATATGTATACACAATATGTATATATCAGGAGGAACCCATTAATATCCAATGGTTACTACCAGCCCAATATATAGGGCCGCTTTCTTCCAGATCTCTCTCCCACTCCCCCCGTCGGGATCTAAAGAGTCTCGGCCCTGGAAAAAAAAAACACAACACATTCTAACCAAACTTCGAACGAAAACCCTAAACCAAACCTCGAACGCGTTCTGATTCAAAGGCCGAACAACACCAACATCGTACGTCTTCAAAACCGGATTACCCGAATTGAGAGCCGACACCTGAGCCGGGTTATCGATGACGACCGTCAACCGCGTGTACTGGCGGAATGGGGCGGAGGCGGGGACTTTGAGGACGTGGCGGTGGAGCTTGACGGCGGAGAAGAGAGAAGGCTTGAGTTTGAGGACAGAGGAGAGAGAAAACTGAAGGGTTGCGCAGCGGTGGTGTTCAGACATCACGCCCTTGATCGTGCGGTTGTAGGCCACTCTGGTGTAGCCTAGCTCCATTGCCTTGACTGTGAGTTTGACGCGAATGGTTTTTCTGGCAAATTTGTCGGGGATTTGTTTGTCAAATTCGTGGTCAGGTATGTTGATGGTGAAGAAGGTTATGCAGATCTGTTCTTGGTTTCTCTCTTTCTCTGTTATGCAGATCCTTTCACCCACCCCCACAAAGTGAGTAGACTGGGTGGTGGTGCCGTGGTGCTAACGAGTAGAAAATAAAAATTTTGATGGCCTTGGACAATGGTGTCCTACTGACTGAGGGCAATATGGGTATTTAACGTTTTCCATTAGCGGCATCTAAAGCTTTTGGGGTTTATGTAATTAGAGGGGGTTAAGTGTTGAGTTTTAAACTTTAAGGGGGTAAAGTGCTAATGAGTTATAGTTAAGGGGATTTAATGTAATTTACCCCTTTTTTATAATTATAGGATCGTCCTAACGAGAGAAATTGAAATTAAATAAAATTATGATTTTCACCCAATTTTTTTGAGAAATATCTAAAAGAATATTTAAAAAGACAGTTTAAGCCGGCTTAAGATGATTTCTTTAGGAGATTTCTCAAAATATTTGGTCATTCTTGTAGTTTTTTATTTTCCCCAATCCTCACTTCAAGACGAACCTATAATTAACAAAAAAATTAATGAAAAGTAACAAATGCAAAAAAAATAATTAAATACATGCAAAAAAAAAATCCTTAAGTCAATAGCACTAGAACAATAGTTTTAGTTTCTCTCTAAAAAAAAAAAAATTAGTTGGAAAATGGTAAAATAGGCCCAATGGGCATATGTAAGTTTAAAAAGTGTGTTGAAATGCGTAACAAGTGTATAAAAGATTTAAAGTGGGTGTAAAACTATAAAATGTGGGAAAACGCTTCCATACACCCCACCCATTTGGGTATACCATATCCCCCCCCCAATCCAACGGTTGAGATGATGCCCCGTAGGCAAAATTGACCCGGTCAATAGGTCATCCGAAAAATAAACCCCTAAGAGGTATAACAAAAACCCTTATAAGGCATTACGGTTACGCCAAAGGTCCGGTCCAAATATTCAGGGGCGTAACCTAATCCGATAAATAACATAACCCCTACCCCTAAACGGCATAACAAGAGGAACAAAGACCCCTAAAAGGCATAACCGATAGGGTATAACCGGATTAGGGCATAACAACGGACTGTTAGGGGCATAACCCAAACACGTATATGGAATGAAAAACCTCAAAATGGCATATCAATAACCCCTACAAGCCATACCCTAAACCCCTAAAAGGCATAACCATTTAGAAAGGCCCCAAAAAACCCGTATGTGGCATAACACAAACCCCAAGTAGGCCAAAAAGTCCCCTAAATGGCATAACTCTGTCGAGGAAACCCCAAAGTTGCATAACCTAAGCCCCAACTGAGCATAACCATTGGTGCCATGTAGGTGGACCCAGGCGGACCCACCCCGGTTCTTTATAATCGATTTTTAAATTTTTTTTTTTTTGTTAGGTTAACTATGGTTAACATTTAGGTGTCAAATTAAGTGTTAATGATTTACTAATAATCGAATTTCAAACTTTTGCGGATCTCACGAAGATTAAACTATTTTAACAATCGATTACGTTAATATTGTTCGTCTTGTTGGTAAAATCAATCTTGTAAAAAGTTATATCTCAAATGGGATTATAAAACTACTTCATTTGGGTATAAATTTATTATTTACAAGAAATTTACAAGATAGTTATCGTTCGATTAAATGTAAGTTCAAACTTGATGAAGTTAATTTTTTGTACAAACTATGTAATCGATATTGTGTGAAACATAGACGGTTCGGATCGCCAAAAAAATACTCCGGTGGGTATGTTATGGTTTACAGTCAAACATGAAATGCCTCGAGATGTAGTGAAGATGAACCGATCTCGTGGCTATCGATATCCGATGATTACAAAATTTTGTCTCAATGGCATTAACACCGATATGTGAAATCCTAACGGTTCGGATCGACCGTTATAAATATTTACTTGGTAACGACTTTGCAAATCTGTACGTTCAATATAAGTGGTTATGAACTAAGTTAATGCGCTATAGTTTAATGTACATTGGCCACATGACTGCAAAACAATTGCAATAATCGAGACCGTTGAAAAAGTTTATCTTAGTGATCATAGTGTTGACGTAAAAAATTAGATCGATCGGACTTAGAAATGTACTTGATCGAGAGCCAATTTCATGAAAAAAATAGTTTTTTTGATCGAAAAAGGGCGTAGCAATATCAGATTAACTTAATTTTTGGTATGAATGATCTAATACACGTAACATTTAAGATAGATGATTCCGATGGCGAAAAAACTACATGTGGGGCCCAATTGACAAATCACAATAATGCACTTTATGTAAGGTAAACTTAACCGGCTGAGATGACATTGTTTTAGATTCCCGATCATCACAGAATTCCAGTTCTCTCATGGAATTTGCATGACCTAAAACATTATCGGTTCAGATTGGGCAAAGTAAACGTCAAACTATAAATTTATTTGACAATTGTTACATTGTTACACTGTTATTTTGCAACATGAGAAAATTACCCAAAAATTGAATAAAACCCTAGAACTTGGGTCTTCCGCCCATTTCCTTTCCCTACCCACAAACACACACAGACACCATCAGCACTTTCCCTGCCCTTCCCCGTTAGACCTCCCCTCGCCAGACACCAGCACGACGGCGACGACCACCCCGCCGAACTCCAGCACCACGAGTGAGATGAACAGTACGTGACCATCAGCTGCGGCAGGACAATCATTTTTCATCATTCACCATCCAGTGGGGGATGGATGATACAGGGTATACGTACTCTCTGTCTCTCTCTCTCTCTCTCTCTCTCTCTCTCTCACACACACACACAGAGTAACGAAAATGAACCTGTATGTTTGGGTTGTGGACGCTAGGGTTTGAGAAATGGAATTGGAAAGAAAATTTGTATGATTTGTATGCTGGTTAGGGTTTGGTAGTTAGGTTTTCAGAAGTCCAATTCAGAAAATTTGTTTGTTTCATATCGTACGAGAGATTACGTTTCAATGTATGTGATTTATGTGTGAGATTAGGTGTGAGTATGGTTGTTTATGTGAGATGTGATGTTATATTATGTGTGAAATTGGTCCTTTAACTCAATCATTACAGTTTATTTGAAATTACATTACTAGATTTCAGCTTTAAAGTACTGAAAAAGAATGTTGATAAATTGTGTGAATTGGCCGGTCAATCGATTAAGTAATTGATTGATACCAGTAGCAGTACTTTTTTGGTTTTATAAGTGATTGGCGAAGTATTTGAATTATATTTATACGTATAACCATTGCGCCATGGTAGAGTTTGAAATTTCCATGATTGTTTGATTTGTATATTTGAAGGGCGAAAGAGTGTTTTTTCAAGGATGGAACTTTGAAACGACGGGCGGCAACCTCCTTCCTCTTATACAAGTATACCTTCCTTTCTTGCACTTGTTAAGTTAATGGTGCTATAGCACATACTCTTACATAGGTTACTTTGTGCGACATTATCTCATGCATGTGTTACATGACATTCATGTAGCAAAGAAGCTTACGCAAAATGGTCTGAAGAAAATGTTGGTAGCAGTCTGACAAACGAGGTAAATTATTATTTTCACAAGATATGTATTTAAAATATTTTCATATACTTGCATCATACGTTATTTTTTAATATGAATGATAATGGGATCATGGTTTCATGTGTTGGTACATTTGCAGACAAAGGTGGAAATTGGCCAGGAATGGAGAAATCTACCGGAGGAGATTAAGGAAAAGTACGTAAATGAGGCTAAGTTGGGAAAGGATAGGTTGGAAAATGAGAAGAAAAGGCTCGCCAACCTTAACGAATCGGATCTGCCAAAACCTAAGAAGGTGGGTACAAAATATATGTTTACTATGAAGTATTACAATATTCCGTCCAACCATGTTTAAAAGCTAACTTCCTTCTATGGTTTTGGTGTTGTTTCACATGCAGAGAAAGATCCAGACGCGTATTGCATTAAACCAAATCAAAGAAATAGTTGATAAATTTAATGACGACCAACGTAACGCTATTAAACTTATTGGCTTGGGAGGAATTTTGGAGCTTAGGTGTACAATGCTAAACCACGGGCTATGCCAGTGGTTGGTTGATAAATTTGATCCTGATAAATCTTCACTAAATGTACACGGTCGGGAATTTGTTCTTACGGAATCCAACGTACACGAGTGTTTGGGCATTAACGCAAAAGGCAACACTCATAAGATGAAAATTGCTGATGGTTTTGAAAAACTGTGTACAGATCTTGGAGTAAGGAAAGGGGGTGTGCATTTTCAACAGTTGACCGGGTATTTGGGTTCTGTGAAGGAGGTTGATGACGAATTTAAGATGAAATTTGCACTGTACTTATTGGGATCATTCTTATGCCCAACCACAAAGCCAGCTGTTAATCAATCATATATTCATCTGGTTAGTGATGTTCGCGGCATGGAGAATGTTAATTGGGCCAAGATAACTCTTGACTTCTTATGCCAGGGTATCCGAGTGCAACGGAGTAATGGTCTTGTACAAGCGAATGGCTGCCTATTCCTCTTGTTGGTGCGGTTACGCCTTATGGTTTAACTCATTTCTGTCATACTTAATTCGATTGCTTGTGAAAGGTGCTTGTTTGAACACATTTTATCTTTTCACGTAGGTATTCTATTTGGATCATGTATCGCCAACCGGATTACCAATTCCTCGGACAAATCCTCGTCTAGCTATTTGGGGAGATAGGGAAATTAAGGAAGTGTTGAGGGAGTTCAACGTAATTGGAGGTTACAAAAAGGAGGGTGTCCGTGTAACTTTTACGACGGAAGAAAAGGAGGGGCAAAAAACTAGACCGAAGGAAGGCTCCTCGTCACATTGCATATCATGTAATGAAGTAATGAATACTTTGGCCACTATACTAGATCGACAAACTAGTATAATGGAGAGGCACTATGGTTCTCAACTGCCCTATAACTCGCAAGTCGCGTATAACCACCAGCATGACCCAATTAGTAGAAAATGGGGTAGCCCGTACAAGGGAGAAAGAACTACAAATCCGGTCACCTTTCGAACTCCTCCTTTTGGGGACCATTTGAAAGGACACGGACATGGTGTTGAAGAGAACAAAGAAGGACCTGTTGCCTTTACTCCGCAGAGTAAGACTCCGCAGAGTAAGAGCGACACACCTAAGACGAACACTGATTCGGGTGGTGATGAGGGTAAGAGGGACACACCTAAGACCAACGTTGAACCGGACATTGAATTTCTTCGTTCCCCACTTTTTGGCTTTAAGCCTACTGTGCCTATGAGTAGAGGCAGGAAACGGAAGATGCCAAATTCAAATTCGCGGCCTTGTAGTAAGTTGAAGATTGAGTATGAACCTCCTCAATTGCGACAACGGGATGAGTTGAAGAAAAGCCAACTTATACGTTCACCCTATACCAGAGATTGTCGAAAGAAGCGGAATCCCTTCAAAAAGCTTGACCTTGGGGGTGTGAAGTCGCCGATTAATGTTGAGGACAATAACTTGGAAGTCAACTTACCGAAAGTGTGATTCTGATTGAATTTTCATATGTTGTTGCTTGTTTATGTTTAATGTTTCACGGTGTTTAATATGTATTTCTTGTGCAATCCATCAGATTGGTGGAATGATGAATAAACTAAAATCATGCAACTTTGATGATGCATATTATGTGCAAGAGTTCAGTCAAGAACATAAGGTTTAATTCGTCAAATATTTGATTATCCCTATCTCCCCCATGTACACTTTCGTAGTTAGACTAGTTTTCCTTATGTTTTTATATTTTCCCTAGTCGTATCTCCGAGAGACGCCGGACTACACAACAAACCCGAGGCCTGAACCATTAAATGACATGGAACAGCTACTAATCATGCATATTTTTGATAATACCATTCCATTTACAAGGTTTGTTTTTGTAATATATATATATATATGTTGCATCATGTGTCTTTGTCAAGTACTTTACTGATCTTATCTTTGCGTGCATGTAGTGAACCACCATATGCGCACTTGGAGTTGCTGTCTGTAGCAAGGGAGTTTGCCACCCGTCAGGAGTTATGTTGTTTGAAACCGAAACATTGGATAAGTGACTCGGTAAGTGCGAAGTATGTTACAGTCTTTTAAAGTACTTCTTTATATATCATACCATTTTAGGCTAATGTCGTTACATGTGCCAACCTTAAAGATTCTAAATTTGGTCGCCATGCAATTGACAAATGCGGAAAGATCAAAGCATCCTGACCTGTGCCACATGGCATGGTATTTTCCTGTGCTTCTTGTGGTGAGTAACAATGTAGTTATCTTTATTTCCCTTTGCATTTCTTTGTCTTGCCTTTTACTTTCATCTACGTGTGTAACGTAAAATCTTACAATATCCGCCACCCAATGAACGGGATATTGATAAGATGTGCCAGCACTACCTTGGAGACCACCAGTTCACTGCCAAACTCTCTGCGTGCAAATCGGTAATATAAATATAGTAAATACAAATTATTCATGCCCTGTTTTTTCTTTACTTATAATGTCTCAATATTGTTACAACTTTGGATGTAGATATACTTGCCACTTAACCACAATAACGATCACTGGATTTGCATCAAGGTAGACTTGGAGAATGAAAAGACTTACTTGTTTGATTCGATGCCTCATCGTCCATCGCATTCTGCATGCTTCAATGTGGCAAGGAAAGTGGTACGTTAATAGTCGTCAAACCAATTTGACGTCTCTCTCCCTCTCTCTCTCTCTCTCTCTAACTCACACACACACACACACACACACACACACACATGCACACATCACCTCAATCATTGTATGGCTTAGCATTGACTGAGCAACTTAAATCCCCAAACTAACTTCAAATTAATTTCTTATAGATGGGTGTACTTCACCACATGATGCAGCGACAATTTGGAGCCCTTTATCAGCAAGATGTGTCTAAGTTTAATGTTTTAAATCTGGAAAGGCAACCCTTGCAGGATTACACAGACACGTAAGTACTTGGGTTGTGTTGCATGATTTATCGTACTTACCTTTTCCTCAAAGTGATTTAATGTTTCGTGAAATATAGATATGATTGTGGGTTGTTCGTCATCAAATTCATGCGAGGGTATGATTACCCACCTGGTGTACACATGGTTAGTTTTGATGAAATATATTAGCCCTTTTATATTTTACAAATGGGAAAAAATTGTTTTCCGTTCGAGGTTAGTTGATAAATACTTTGCTTTATTGTAGATGGAGAGTAATGAAAGGGCAAGGTTGATATTGGATTTGGTGCTTGACGTTAACAATCGGACTGCGTTCGATGTGTTACACATATTTGATGAATGGAGGGCCGACAAAGGTTTCATACATTATCTCACACATTTTTTTATATTGTTAAATGAATCATACTGTCCACCCTACTAATAAGTTTATTTGTTTTGTTGTCCAGGTTTTTAGAAACGTAACCGCGTAACGTAAGTATGATGTTCTATTAATATTTTTGTATTAAGGTGACATAGCATCTTTTTTGTACAAAACCATATATAGCTACGTGGTATTTTTTGTGCAGCAAGTACAGAGGTTGGTTGGTGTAAGGGTTATTAGGATTCAATTTATGAAATCAACACTCCAATTTTATAGGAATACTGAAAGGGCTTTAGAGCATTTGTAGGAGGTTTTTTGTGTACGAAGTAGAAAGCTTCGTGTAATCCGTGTCATGCATGAATTGAATTTTTTTGTGTATAATTAGTACATGAATTTATATAATTTTTTGTGTACTCAGTACAAAGGTTATTGTAATCCTTGTCCGTCTCTATTTTGTACAATTTACGTGTGCATTTTCAGTGGGCAGATAAATTTTCTAACCTTGTCTTTTGTGTGTGTGTGTGACATGTGTGTGTTCAATCTTGTTGCAAGTTTGTGGTTGTGGATGTTGGCTGCATGTGGCCGTGGTGGAAGTGCCCTTGACAGGAAATCGATTCGCCATTCGATTGTTGGATTGTAAGTATTCCCGTAAATTCCGGTACTGGTTGGGCAATGATGATTGAATTCGTATTTTTGCATAATTATTGTACTTAAGGTGGCGGGGCAACCTTAGTTGCAGCCATATGAGTACATAAATGCATCTACAGTTCCTGAGCCCTATTTTAGTATTCAAGCTTGGCGCACCCGAGTGTGTTGTGCGTTGGTTCAGCAGTGTGGTCTCAAATGTGGACTTACGACCCGTGCCATCTCTGTGCCATCCGTGTCAATTTTTTTGTTCGTGCCATATGAGTACAAACAATCGATTCCACATTCGATTGTTGGACTGTAAGTATTCTGTATCCGACTGCTATATTCGTTGAACAAAAACATTCATCCTTGAATTTCGAAATATTAATTAAAATGACCTTCATTGTTATTGCTAATCTCGAATGACCCAAAAAATGGGCGAACTAATCTACTTTTCTAAAATCGGCAAAAGAATGCAAATTTTATAAATTACGATTCAACCGAATGGGTAAAAAAAAAAAATTGGCCCAAGCAAGGTTTTTCGGCAGCTAAAGTAATGGCAATTTTTTTTAAATGGATGGTACTATACATGGGCCTAGTAATCCTATTTTTTTTACATGGGCCAAGTATGGTAGTTTTTAAAAAGGCCCAAACAAATTAACCTTTTTTAAATTTGGGCCTACAAGTAGTTCATTCAAATGACCCAACAAATGTAATGCCCTTGGCCCAATTCCCAATCGGTATGCTACAACTACCAGTCCCCCCCTTTTTGAAATTTCAAATTTAAGAGCCAATTTTAAATTTTCAAATTTCAAATTTTCAAACTACCATTCCCACCCAATTTTCCATCTACCAATCCCTCCCCCTTAAACCCATCCCCTCTCCACTTACATTAGCACTCTCTCTCTCTCTCTCTCTCTGTCGAAAAATCTCTCTCTCTCTCTCTCCGAAAAATCTCTCTCTCTCTCTCTCTCTCTCTCTCTCTCTCTCTCTCTCTCTCTCTCTCCCCGAAAACTGTCTCTCCCCCGAAAAATTGTCTCTCTTCTCTCGAAAACTCTCTCTCTCTCTCTATCTCTCTCTCTCTCTGTGGCTGCGGCAGGAAAGTACCTCATTTGAAGGTTAATCGTGAGGTATGATGCTGTGTTCTTTGTAATTTTCTAACCGTAAGACATGAACTCTCTCTCTATCTGATTTGTGGTGGTTGTTTGTTAGATATTGTAGTTGGAATATGTGTTCTTCCTCCACCATTAATTTCAGGGGTGGTGATGGGGACACCGTGCCTTTATATGACCCACCACCAAATTGTTATTGTGGTGTCAAGGCAGACCTGAGGATCGTTGGCCCTCTCAAGATCACAAAGGGAAGGTTATACTTTGCATGTTTAAAAAAAAAACCCAGAGGGATGTGGTTATTTTAGGTGGTGTTTACCTAAATCGTGGGCAAAGCAAGGTGAACAAACTCTCGAAGATGAACAAACTCTCGAAGATGGAATTCATGATGGTGATCTTCGAACTTTGGTTGACATGCTTCAACAAGAAGTTCGGTTCATGAAACAAATGCTATGGGGTTTCATTCTATGTTTAATTGCGGTGGTGGTACTCCCAATGGTAGTCTAGTATGGCTTTGGCTTTTACGGTGATATTAATGATTTTATTTTCTTTTTAAATATTTTGACTTTTGTTATGTAATATTTGGTAGTTAGTGCGGTTCGGCTGGGGAATTAACCTTTTGTACAAATTTTTTGAAGTTATGTAGTTGCTTTGAATGGGAACCTAATTAAATGATTTCTGCGAAATTTAGGTGCACTACGTTGGATGTTATTTGTCTGAGTAACGAGGTTGTGTTTTTCCAAAATCCTGTTGATACTCTCATTACCTATCTTCCAAGGGGAAAATTTGGCAAAGAGAGTATCGAAGGATTTTGGAGAAAGTTGAACACCCAACTTAAGACAAGGGTACAAGACTACCCAGAGGAATTTCAACATTGGAAGTTCGACATCAATTCGAAGTCAGAAAATCGACAAAGTTGAACACCCGTCCCCTTCATCCTCTTTATGGGTACATTTCATGTTAACAAATTTGAAGTCAGAATTTTCTTTTTATTAAATTTATTCCTTCATTTGTGTAATCTAATAATGTAATGTAATGTAATTTTTGTTTTTTGTTAAATTTATTCCTTCATTTGTGTAATCTAATATTGTAATATTTGTGACGATGTACAATAATTCATATATTTTGTATGGTAAGTTTGACAAGTACGACCACGGACAAGATCGAAAGAAATGCGCTTGAGCCACCTAAAAAATTTGGTAGGAGGAGCAATCGATCTACCAATCAATTGGTCAGTTTGATGAATGGTAAGTTTGACATGTACTTTGACCACGGACAAGATACAAAGAAATGCGCTTGATCCAGACAAAAAAATTTGGATTATAGGAATAATCGATCTACCAATCAATTGGTCAGTTTGATGAATGGTACTCCCTCCGTCCCAATTTTATAGTCCCAGTTGACACTTTTTGTTGTCCCAAAAAAATTGTCCCACTTCAAAACTAAATGGGTAATTGTTAAGGAATTTCCTCTTATACCCTTATAGTTTGAAATTTAAAATAATAAAAAAATAAGAAAAGTGTAATGATTGAAGGGTAAAATAAGAAAAACATGTTTTTAAAAATACAATGATTATGTCTCCTTATTAAGTTGGAATCCCCAAAAAGGACTATAAATTAGGAACGGAGGGAGTAAGTTTTACAAGTACTTTGACCACAGACAAGATGCAAAGAAATGCGTTTGAGCCACAAAAAAATTTGGTGGAAGCAGCAATCGATCTACCAATCAATTGGTCAGTTTGATGAATGGTAAGTTTTACAAGTACTTTGACCACAGACAAGATGCAAAGAAATGCGTTTGAGCCACAAAAAAATTTGGTGGAAGCAGCAATCGATCTACCAATCAATTGGTCAGTTTAATGAATGGTAAGTAACACCATTTGGGAGTAGACATAGTACATGATATAAGACCCTTGCTACATCTTAATTATTAAACGGGTTTGTTTTGGCCGAAAAAAAAAAAACTCCAACCGTTTTGTAAAAAAAACTTATAATATTTCTAAAAAAATTATTCAACACACGATCTAATACACAATTCACAAAAGGCCTTAAGTTATAAAATTTAGACTCCGTACCTGTAAGGACCCGTAATTTTGCATAATTTTACCGGAATAATGTTGGGTAAATATGAGGAATTGAATTTTGATTAAAAGAGGTCAATGTGTTAGTGGGAGAGTGCATTTGGGTGTTTTTAAAGTGCATTAGAAAGTTGAGGGGTGTATGTGTGAGAGGTGAGAGCATTTAAACACTTGTAGTCTTGCATTTTAAAAGAAAGAAGAAGAAAATCAGCCCCCTCTCTCCCTCTCTCTGCCCGACAACCCCCTCTCACTCCTCTCCCCCATTTTTCTCTTGCTCCAAGCTCAAAAATCCACAAAACCTCAAGACCCCTTCATAAACCCCACCTAAAATCACCTCCTTTGCGCATTTTGAAGCTTGGATTGCACTCATTTCGCACCAAGAAACCCCATTTCGGGTTGGAGGTAATTGGAAGCTAGGGTTTTCATTTACCCACTCATTTCAAGCAAATTTCTTGAGGTAGGAAGACAAATTCTACTCCCTCTAGTTGTATCTATGTGATATATGTCATATATCTTGTTTTTGTTGCCTAAATCCATCTAATTTATCATTTGCTCCCATAGATGGGTTTGTTGAGCTAAATTTCGTGATCTACAATTTGAGTACTTGTTTGATGTAATTGATGGTTGATTTGCACTCCTATGATGTCCATTTGTTGCTCTACATATCCAATTTTGAGCCTAAAACATCACATTTATGTTTGGGTTGAAATTCCACACCACTATGGTGAAAATCTGCTTGCTGCCCCTGTTTCTGGGCTGCTGCCCCTGTTTTCCAGAGCCTATCCCCTGTTTTTGGGGTGGTTTTAGGCCACCATTTGATGCCCGTTTGGTCCCCGATCGTCCATATCTTCGCATTTTTGACCCATACTACCAATTTGAACACCGAATCCACTATGAATTCATAAAATTTACCCTTGGACACGTGAATCAACGAATTACATGGTTTTATGGATTGAAAATGCGTCGGTTGACACATTTTGGCGAAAATGGTGAACTTTTGGAACAAATGGGATTTATGAAAACTTTTGAAAGACAAGTTATTTTGAGATGATATTATTGAACAAAATGAACTCTAGGGATCACCCGTTTGGTGTCCCTAGCCATGGGTGCACGGAGCCCATGAAATCCGGCAGAGGGATACTTCCCTAATAAAATTGATGAGTATTTCCTTATGAAATGTCGGTAATGGTGAACTTTTGGAACAAATGGGATTTATGAAAACTTTTGAAAGACAAGTTATTTTGAGATGATATTATTGAACTCTAGGGATCACCCGTTTGGTGTCCCTAGCCATGGGTGCACGGAGCCGAAATCCGGCAGGGAACGGAGCCCATGAAATCCGGAGGGATAGCCCATGAAATCCCCAGAGGGATACTTCCCTAATAAAATTGATGAGTATTTCCTTATGAAATGTCGGTTTTGATGTAATTGGGTTAACTTGGCGTATTTGGCGAAAATTGATTTTCGGTATGCGAAAATGAGAATTTTGGTAACTATTTGGACTTTGATTGGATACTTAAGATTGTTTTGGAACACTTAGACATATTTTTGGACCCTTGGACACCTTTTGAATACACTTTGGTTGCTTCGTGGTTGGGTTATAGCCTTCCGTTCATTCCTAACTTTGTACTTTGGTCGTGCCCATCATCGTACTCATCTATTATGCATGTATCATGTTTATACACCTAGCGTTGGTAGAGTAGTTTTCCTACTGGGCTAGTGAGCTCAACCTATCAATTTTCAGGTTCACGACATGGAGCATGAAGTTGGATGCGTATGGATTGACATTTGCTTGGAGCTCACACATGCATGAAGTTATTTTCCCATCTTGTATTATATTTTTGGAAAGATGGTTTTGTAACTTCTATAGTTTATCTTTTTGACTATTGGCAATGTAATAACTTTTAAAATGTTGTACTCATGCATTCGGGCTATGGTCGCTAGTAGTTGGAACTTGTTATCCGTAATGGTGAGACTTTATCTTGTTAACTTTGACTATTCTAATGGAAATTATGAGACTTTGACTTGTTCCACGTGGATTTTATTTATTTTTGAGTTATTAAATTTGAGGGCGTGACAGTACCGGACAAAGCTTAAGGGACGGAGGGAGTTGTATTTATGATTTTCTATCCATCGAACTAGATGCTTTTGTTAGTTGAGGGAACTTTTGACCTTTTGGGTGGCCACATGGTAAGCATGTTCCAACAAACTTTTTTTCGTCCTCTCACTTTGGAAAATTAAAAATATCTACAACGTGGGACCAAGTTCATCTTCCCACCTGGAAGTCCAATATATTTTCTCCAAGTCTATTTATACCACACTTCCACCATGTCTCAAAATTACACATATCATGAGTAATGTTACAAAAAATTATGTGTTATGTCTCTCTCTCTATAGAGCGAATTCACATCATATCTCCCGTCCACAAAATCGTTTTGTGTTCATATTGTTGAACACCACTAACTATGACTTTGTGAGGTCATTAAAGTATCAACAGGATTTTGGAGCTATCTCGGCCAATACAACCGGCACACGTAAGCATGATTAACTGATTGCCAATGAATTTCGCTTATTTATTTATCTAACTAACAGGTGTTCAAAATTGTACAGGGCTGGTAGAAGCTACGTCGGGGTAGCCGAGCGTGTTTGAAGTCCGCTTTCGCACCCATTAGGACCCGGACTTCAGTGGTTTTGAGGCCGGACGGGACCAAGTATCCCAGTTTGGTTCATTAAAGACCGGCAAAGTCAATTTCTATATGGGGGGAGTCCGGACATTGAGCGGAGTTCGATGTAGTCAATATATATATATATATATGAATCAGAGTTGAACGTGTATTTCCATATTTGGAAACTTAATTCCATGGAAGTTTATCGGTAGAGAAGCAAGACTATCATTTCACCGCAAGTAGTAGCAGCAACATAGTTATCTACCTTTACCGGAATAGCAAACATAACATAAAAACCACTAAACAAATCCCCATCACCCCAGCAGTACCGCATAGTGTAATCACCAAACCCAATAAGTAGCAAGTTGTTGACTTGAGTTACAGTTCAACATTACATAAGTAGCAATGATCATCACCGAAACATCAAAACTTTGCTACAGGCAGCAAAAAACCAACCAAACTCATCACAGTAATGGTCTCTATACTCCTGCAACAACAGCAAAACAAGCTATTACAATCGATTCTACATTCGATTAAATCAAATTTGCAAGGAACATAGAAAATAAAATGCAAGGGAATATTACGTACCTTGAACACTAATCTTCGTCCTCGTCATCTCCCTCACTTTGGATGTCAATTTCATCTTCTTCATCATGAGGTCCACTTTCCTCATCATCACCATCACTTTCCTCATCATCACCATCACTTTCCTCACCATCACCTTCATTATCACGACTTTCATCACCAGCACTTTCAGTTTCCTCATCATGGCCACCACTTTCATCACCATCACCTTCTTCATCACCACTTTCATCATCATCCTCGACTGCCTTGGAGGATTCCACACCATTGCCATTCTTAATGCCTAGTTTTTTCTCAACCCTCGTCATTCTTTGCCCCAGCTCCAATTGATTTTTCTCCAATGCAACCTGTTTTTTCTTTATATCCACCAACAAGTCAAATACATCGCTTATATTCTCGTGAATAGAAAGTAGGAGGTCATTGTTCCCTTCTACCGTTGCAAGATTGGGGCACTTACTAACCCGATGCAACTTGCTCTGCCCTTCGGACTTTCCAAGTGTTGCACGCCCTAATGGACTCTTTTGGACCTGCCATTCATCATCCGGATCGACAACAACACCGTACTCATTCAACATAAGGTCCGTCAACAATATTCCAAGGGGAAGCGAGGCAACTGAACTTGTTTTCGAATATACCGCATAAATACAACAAAACCAGAACATGGCTATATCCGGCGGTGTTCCATTGTATATTGCAAATATCATGCGAGCCTGGTCCTTAGCTAGAGATCTCAGTGGGGGTTTCGGGTTAACATTCCACCAAAATAGATGGTGGAGGAACACGAAGTCTCGCTCTAGTGTATTCACGTAAATGATGTTGCTCTGAGTTGGTTCGCAACCATTTTTTAACAACGTTGCCCAAACTTCCTTCCAAGGGTACTTCTTAACGGCTTTTAATAATGATTCATCCGGTGATGGTCGATTGAACTTCCGAAACTTAGCAAGGGCATCCGGAGTCACAACAATCCTAACCCCGCGCACAACGCTCGTCACTGTCTCCTCACCAAGGTCAGTCATAGATCTGTCAATCCCGGCATAAAACTCCCGGACAAGGTTTTTATTGGCTCTTCCCTCGATTTCACAAATGGGTTCCAATCGACTTGTGTCTACAACGTGTGGGATTTGTGAATTACACAATTCCCATATCGCCACAGATCTCTCACATATAACTGCACGAGTAGCATAGGAACCAAGGTGCTCAGCAGACATTTGAACACCTTGCACTACGGTATTGTTGTGTATGGCGAGTCCTAGTTTCACTCGATTCATTCGACGCCAAAGGGAAATCGTTAGATTGAACTTGCCTTTTTGATTTCGAGGTTTCAGTTGGTGCCTTGCCCTTCCTTTTTCGTGGCTTCATGACGGGCTCCATGGTCTGCGATGACATGGGAACATCCTTAATTGCAGCTTGCCTTTTGGAGGTACGGGTTTGCGTCACCTCAGCCTTCCTTTTACGCGTCTTCATGATGGAGTACCTGCACATGAAATAATTTAAATAACCACATTTATATGTTAAGAGTAATTGACAATGAATTGAATAAACCACATGCCACTGGATCATTCTGATCAGTTGGTCAATCGATTAACAACAGGGTTTCCAGAGTTGATAAATTTACAAAGATAAGACCGTCAATGTACAACATCACGTAGTAGTGTGTAAAATAATTCATGGAAAATGGTGAACACATTAACAATTTGGCCTCTCACACATTAACATACCATGGCCTTTACATGAAAACGTAATAGGTGCCACTGGAACATTCTGATCAGTTGGTCAATCGATTAACAACAGGGTTTCCATAGTTGATTAATTTACAAAGATATCACCGTCAATGTAGAGCATCACGTAGTAGTGTGTACAATAATTCATGGAAAATGGTGAACACATTAACAATTTGGCCTCTCACACATTAACATACCATGGCCTTTACATGAAAACGTAATAGGTGCCACTGGAACATTCTGATCAGTTGGTCAATCGATTAACAACAGGGTTTCCATAGTTGATTAATTTACAAAGATATCACCGTCAATGTAGAGCATCACGTAGTAGTGTGTACAATAATTCATGGAAAATGGTGAACACATTAACAATTTGGCCTCTCACACATTAACATACCATGGCCTTTACATGAAAACCTAATAGGTGTCACTGGATCATTCTGATGAGTTGGTCAATCGATTAACAACAGGGTTTCCAGAGTTGATAAATTTACAAAGATATCACTGGCCATGTTACAACATACTGGCCAGGTTCACAATATCATAAACCCATATGCGAAAGAAACAGATTACAAGGTAACACAAATTACAATATCATATCCCAGAATCGTCTTAAACCCATTTCTGAAATTCAACCTTACACAAATTACAAGGACTCCTTCGATTTCAACTTCGGACATGTACGCTTATCGTGACCTATGCTCTGGCACACCCGGCACTTCCTAGCCTTTCGAGTTCCTTTAATTTCAGCATTATTCCCAGGGTTTCCTTTTGTCTTGACTATCACTGGATCTGCCACGCCAAATAGACTACCTACAGAACTTGGTTCCCCCACATGTGATGTACGCAGCTTCTTTACCTTCTCCCAACGGTCCCTCATCCAAGATGTCATTTCATGAGACACTTGCCTTGCATGTTCAAACGACTCATGAGTATGCGATGCATAGAATGACATCAAGTTATAACCCGAACTCAATATTCCATACCGTGCCATAGAGGTCATACTTGGAGATATTTGGCGAAGAGTGGGTTGTCGAGGCGTTGCACGCCTCGTCCATCGTTGCATGATTAGGCTTTCAGGAATAGCAAGTAAATGTTCATATTTCATGACCGAAATCATGTGGCAACACGGTAACCCAAAGGACTCAAACATCAAACAACAACATTTTATTTGGTTATCAACACAGGATTATACTCCACCGTCCAATTACCTTCCCGCCGTGCATAATGCTCAAGGTAGTACAAACGACGAACTTCTCCCTCGTCAACGCGATTAGCCACAACCAATGCACTTTCGCGTTGTATCTCATCCTGAAACAATTTGAATATGTATTGCGTGTAGACCTCGCTCCCATGTCTCTCTAAACTTTGCAGCTGCGTTATCAAAACGGGAGTACTGTGCTCTGTCGCCGTTTCAGCCTCCGCAAAAGAAACGCGCATCCTATCTAGACCATGGTCATATTGTTCAACAAATTCAAATAGCCGTAGGCGAACTTTTAAGAATTGCTTCAAATAACTATTTAGACCTTCACACCGCTGAGTGCTCCTCATCCCGCCAAAAAAATGGCCAAGAAGATATGCCTCAGCCCATCTTTCACGGTCGTTGTAAGTCTCCAACACCCAACTATTTTTCTCTACTTTGTAGTGTGACACCACTTGAGGCCACATTGCTTCGAATTCTTCCGGATGACATTCCATAAGCATTAGTCTTGTAAAGTCGGAGACAAAATCAGGCATGTGGACATTTTTACAAGCATTTCGCTCCAAATGCCACGTACATAGACGATGCCTCGCACGTGGAAATATGTTCCTAATGGCATTGCGCATTGCCAAATCCCCGTCAGTGATAACAGAAATCGGTTTTTTCCCATCCATAGCCTCCACAAATGTCAAAAGAACCCAGTTATACGTTTCCTCGGTCTCACTTGCCAACAAGGCACAACCAAATATAGCGGTCGTAAAATGATTACTAACACCCGCCAATATGACAAATGGTTTCTTGTAAGAATTGGTTCGATAGGTTGTGTCAAACACCAACACATCCCCGAATGCGGCATAATCCATCCGTGACCTCCCATCTGCCCAAAATAGTGCCTCCAACCGATCATTATGATCTATGGTGTACTTGAAAAAAAATAGGGGATCGTTCTTCCCCTTACCAGATAGATACCCCAATGCACCCTCAGCGTCCCCATCGTTAAGTGCTGTTGTGCGGTCCCTATACAGTTTATTGCGCAAATCTCGTCTTGTGTATCCCACATTTTGGAAGCCCCCTGACTGACATGTGACAAAGTCCATAATCTGACTTTCTTTCATGCCAACATTTTTCATGGCGGTTGCCTGAGCATGGTCCGCACTCTTTACACATCTATGAGACCGTAAAAATGGAACGCAATGGGGGGCTGCTAAGTCATGATTATGGAGACTCACAAAGTTCGTAACAATGTATCTGTCTGTTTGCCTCTCATAACGGACACGGAATTTCGCACCACAATTAGTTCTAGTTTCAGGCCTATGACGTCTAGTCCGATTTTCCAATTGTAAGTATCGCATCTGTCTTTTACCTTGCTTTGAACAAACCCAAACCCTAAACCTTACCTTCAGATCATTGCCCTTTAGGGGTTTACTTTTACATTTGCGAATGCTAAACCCCTTTGCCTTGGCATATGTATTGTAAAAAAAATGTGCCTCATCCTCCGTTGCAAATTTCATTTGCATAATTTCACCGTCAGTGAGCGTTTCCTTGTTCCCATTGACATTGTTATCGACAAATGTGTGCCTATCTGTATCTCTAGGGGAACACTCCGATTGTGATTCAGATTCGTAGGAATCCATCTCCACACCCATTCCCTTACTCCTACTAGTCGGACTCTCCATCACCCCTACATAATAAACCAAGTTCACAAAGATTTTGTTCAACTATACAATTAATTAGTAAGTAAGATAGACACATAAATAAAAAGAAATGATATATAATGATATTAGTAAATACACATAAACAATTCTCTACAATTCATTACCATCCCCCTATCTTTTAAGTTATCAATACGAAAATGTAGACAACTCTCTTCTATATTCATCTGCTATTTTTACTTGACTTTCTTTGTCACTAAGGAAATTAAAATAAGAGGTAAAGTATAAAGCTTAAGTTCAACTCAATGTCGAGACATCAACGGGGATATTAAGCAAATTTTGAACTCGATGACATGAAACGGGACGCCTAAAAATTAAGAACTCAAATTAGTTGAAATGCCTAAAAGCTGACCCTAAGTTACAAAAGAAAGGAAAAGAAAATGGGGTTTTACTCAACTCACTAAATGGGGATTAGATAAGGGATGAATGTTATCATTGTGGTTAAGGGAAAGTAACCTTTGTGGTGAGTATGAAAGGGACCCACTTGTCTACGGATTATGGTCCGATTAGTGGGTTAACTTAAGTACTCTTTTCAATATTAATACGAGTATTATAAATGGCCTTGTTAGATTGAAGGACAGAATGTCCCCTTAATTGACTGCACATTAATTTGACACATCAAGAGTGAGTAGCATTGGGCAATTTCTATCAAACCAATTAACCTAATGATAATATGATATTGGTTCTCCAAATCCAACTTTCTCAAGAAAGCTAAGAAACAACAGCCTATATTTCATATTGCATATATTCACCTGGTATCAAACCTTCAAACCTAACTAAATATTTGGAGAATTAACTATACCTAATCGAATCTAACACAACCACCCTTAATCTATACTTTTAAAGCAAACCTGGAGATTAGGAAGCACAAAAACGAAACAACAGCCTATATTTCTGATTGTATTTTCCTAATGCTGCCACTTGCAAGAACTCAATCTATCATTCCAGACTCAATCACTTCAATCATGAAGGTTCAAAAAAAAGAAATTCATGAACGATTTTTTACACCTAAAATCCTCACTTTATTCCATTCCCCTATCCCCTATCACTCGATGTACCCGGAGTATCTGAAAAAGAGTCAAAAGAGACCATCCCGAAAAGACCCGCATTTCAACCTTCTACTCAATGTACTCATATTCACACTTTTGGTTACTTGTACACAATCTAACCTTACTAAGATTATCATCCCAAAAGTTGTGAATTGAAGATGTGCTTAAAATTTAAATCAGTTTCACATGCATGATCCATACCCGTCAGTGATGCATTCAAATGCTGCACACTCTGTACCTACTCCAGTGATTTTCTATCCCCTACATTTACACTGCTTAAATTAATGTTTCAAGTTTGCGAAAATAATTTCAATGAAGGTGACATGATTTTACTACCAGAGCACATTTTTTCAAACCAAATTAAAATATCAGCCACACACACAAAACCATAAAATATAATAAAGCACATGATCAGAGCCCTATTTTTTTTTCTTTTCTTATTTAGTCAACCTTCCAACCACAGTCACCAACAATAACAGACAATAACAGTATTTCAATTTGATGATAACCGTTCTTAATTTCGTGAAAACTCAATAAAATCAAACATCAAATTTCCAAGTATCAATATCAAACGGAATGAAATGGTTGAAATTACCTTTCAAACCTCAGAAGTGGCTTCAATGGCCTATAAAGAATCAACCACCACCAATGTGTTCACCGTTTGCTATCCTGTAAATTGTGAACGATTGTTATTTAGCCCTAAAATCCATAAATCTGAGGAACCGAAGCCCAGAACAGGGATGGAAGGGGAACATGCATTTACAGGGACCCCAATCTTCTGTATTTATCGAATGATAAACGGAAGACGGATAGAGGAAGAGGTGAAAGACAAGAACCTGTTTGTTTCACACCATGGGGCATCACCATGGGTTCGCCGAAATAAAAAAACCGATACGAAAAACTCATATGGACGAAAAATCAAATAAATGAGGTTTAATTTTCGAATTAAATTACAGATATTACACTTACCAAATCGAAACTTCAAACAACAGAGATACGGATTTGGAGCAAGTGAAGTCGGCATTCCTAGGGTTTTCGACTTCTCGAACAAATCTTCCCGCCGTCGACAACCGTACCTCTTTCTTCTTCGTCGTCGATGAACAACTATATCGACGGTTCGGTTTACTCCATTGTTTTGGTGGAACCGATTGTTTTTTTCGCGAATGGCGGTGTGAGATTTTGGGCGCTAGGGTTATGAACAACTACGGTGAAACCGATTGTTCATAATGATGGAGACAAACGGAGAGGGGGAGGAAGAGGGGTTTCCATTTAGGGTTTCGTTTTGCAGGGAGAGAGGGCGAGGGTGAGAGATCGATCGGTGTAGGGGAGGGGAAGGGACTGACTGGGGACTGGGGACTCGGGAGAGAGAAGGGAACAACGGGGGAAAAACGTGAGTAACCATGGTTAGATGTGAGGTCAAATTTTTCTTCTTTTTTTTTTTTTTTTTTCCCGGGTAACCGGCTGGAGAGGTAGCCATTATTTTCCAATTTTTAATTTAATGGCTGTGATTGGTTGATGAAGATCCAAGGGCTATAAGGAGGGGGGATATGGTATCCCCAAAAGTACAGGGGGATATGGAAGACCTCTCCTAAAATGTGCGCTATAGTGCGTTTCTTTTTTTTTACCTTTTCCTGCACTTATTGTGAATTCAGTGAACTCACAATAGCAAAACCAAATTAGTTATATTTGAGGTCAAAGATTGAAGATGCCCACGAAGCGGTTACAAGTCATGTCGAGACATGACACCATTATGCCTTATCTTTCTGGTTGAGATTTTTCAAGTGGGGGTTAAATTTAATGGTTCCCTTCCCATTTTATTTTTGGAGAGAGTGTATCCCGCTTGGGCAACCCCTGGGCTAAGGAACCAAAAATAAATAAATAATTAGTTGAGTAGTACATTATAGTATTTAATTTTAATGACGGAGATAATATGTTCACAATTGGGGCAGCGCAGTTGGTTATTGCTGTGCTATTTTTCCCGGATGAGGCAGGTTCGTGTCTTTTCACCCCCATTTGTATTTCTGATATCTTCTTTTTGGGTAAATTTCACTGACCTCCCCTGAGTTTTCTAACTACAACAAGAACTTCCCTTTAGATTTTTTAAATGACAATGTCCTCCATCTCACTTTAACTAATTGTATCAGATTGCCTCTCACACACAAACGCCTATAGTTAAGAAATGGAAAGTAATAGACATCACGTAGTACAATTTATGTAACTCCCATTTCATCTTTGAGTAGGAAAAAGATTTCTTTTGGTTATCATAATAGCCAAAAGTTCTGGATATCAAAAAGGTATATTACTAACAGCCAAAAAAAAATTTGTGTAACGTCCCGAATTTTCAAAGGATTTCCAAGAACTTTCGAAATTACGTTGCTTAAGAGCTTTTTCATTACAAAATAACATTTGATAACGTCAAAGTTTATTACAAGCAGCAGAATACATTTTCTTAAAAAATATCAGAGCCTTCTACGGGTAATAGTCAAGATTCCAAACTTCTTCAGATTCCTATTCCGGTTGATAACAATCTTCCGGTTGATACTGCTCTTCTTTCTCTCCTGCAATGTCTGGCACGGAGCCAGGGTACACCGTACCATGAGTGATGAGGTTCACCCAATAGAATTTCCCTACCTATTCTAAGCAGTCATAATTGAACAATAATCTGAATGATAAATAGCATCAAGAACAATAATTAGTAAAGACTAGTTCTTTTATTATCTTTGTTTAGGTGTATTCTACATCTCGTTTCATGGAGAGATATTCCTCCCATCAACCAACTGAACCATGGTCTCTCTGATGATTCTACTCTCCTTGCTTGTCCAACACTAGGGCCCCAGATGAATAGGATTCAATTATCTACCGAATCAAACCCATCCATGCCTACACAAGGATAGAACAATCCCTTAGGTTCACATCGTCACGTTAAGAAAATACCTTTATAAGTACTGGTTCCGCTGACCAATGCAATGGACCTGCCGGGCTCCCAGACTCAAATCCCCAATTATCATTATTTATACATTCTGAAGTAAATCATACAATGCCATGTTCAGGGTTCGATAAGACACTGGTCTTGACCACATGTCCCGATTCCGCTGACCATTCTTTCAGGACCTGTCGGGTTCTCGACCGCTTTGGTTTCTCCAGACCCATCACCGTCACAATCTTGACTACTATCAATACTTCACTTTCCTTAGATTATCGCACTACTAGAGAAAAGGGTTTTTGCGTCAAGCCACCCCTGACGCAAAAGGTAACAAGGCCGACGCTAATAGTCTTTTGCGACGGCCATGCGACGGCAAAGTGGGGGACGTCGTTGGTTGGGTCTCAAAAAGTTTTTTGCGTCGGCGAAGATTATTTTTTTGCGTCGGCGGTGATCTTGACTCAAAAAGATTAAAAAATATATATAATTATTAGCATCGGGTTGCTTTGCCGTTGCAAATACTATACCTTTTGCATCGGCAATTACCCGACGCCATAGCCCTACTATATAACTCACGTTTTTGCGTCCGAGTTGCTGCCGTCGCAAAAAAGAAAAGGAGATCGATTGTGCTGGATCTAAATTTTTTTTCCCCCAAATTACACATACTAAACTGCACATATAGTTTCCTGGGCATAGAAAAAAACCACCAACTACCAAGCATCCAAAACAATGAAATCATGTCCTCATTCATTCTCATACAGGAACTCTTTCATCCAGAAATTAATTACATCCATTAATTGATCCATTCAATCAATTCTAGAAGGAGAGATCCAGATAACATTGTTCAAATACCATGATTAGGAAGTAAAATCTAAAGTTGGATGTTTGTTCATCAAAGATGCATGTTTCTCATATGTGAGCCATCTGAATGGTGACTGTGGCACATGCCATCACTTATCCTTTGAACCATTGTCAAACAGCAGTAGCTAGCATCAACGTATCTCCAAGCAGCAAGCAACCAAGAAAGATCACCAAGTAGCGCCTATAAGTAGCACAAGAGATTACGGTAAGCAGCATGACAGATCCCAGCCAGCACATGTAACACATGTATTGGATAAAGGAACGTTATAACTATAGGCTGAGATAACAGTAGCATAAGTTTTACTTCATAGTAACATATTTCAAAACAAATCAGCTGAAATGTTCATCTAAGTTTGAACCCAGTTCCAGATTCACATTCTTTTTATTTTTAGTCAGACAAGGTGAAGATTTGGTAGTTCAAAAAAAAAAAAAGACAAGTGAAGAGTTTTGATCCAGAATTGAACATCAAGCTTACTTTTTGACACCAGAAAAGAGACTGGCATGGTAATGCATTTTTATCTTATTTTGAAATTTAATGTATTTCATTTAAGTTAATGAAATCAAACTATGCTTCCGTTGTTATCTAAAGAAATTGACTTTTATTTAATGAAATCATTTTGAAAAATATTTTATTAACGTGTCCGAAATTTGGGGCGTTACAGGTTTTATTTATTTATGTTTTTGTTCTCAGTGAAAGAGGATAGGAGATGATGAGACAGTCGTATCAATTAATATTCGTCGTCCACAACAATGGGAAACCATGCAACAAGAGATTACATAATGCAGAATTAAATTTATATCTAAGAGTGTACTGGGTGGTCAAGATAAAGATTAATCAAGTTCATTTACATTTCAATTACAGTGAAAATACGTACGGAAAAAAGTATATTAGTACTGCAAGAACTATTGAAAATACGAAAAAAGAATATCAGTAATATTGCAATTGAACTAGTACACAAGATCAATTTACATAATCTCGAATATGCATGCATTCCAATTGGGTGATTTTAGTAATTTACCGGTGAAATTATTATAAGCTCTCTTTTTTTTTTTTCTTTTTTTGTAAATACAAAGAAAAAAACATATAATTAATTTATACTGTAAACTATTATATGCTTTTGTCTCTTTTCCATCTTGATATATTTTAATTTATGGTACAGAATGTATTTGAAAAGGCATAATTGATTACTAGAAAAACCATTACTAAAGATTTTATCCGGCCTCCACTAATTTGTACATAAAAAGGTGGAACTAAGTAACTAACCAACCGAGCACCCATAAGCTTCCAGCATGGACTAGACCAATTTCATCAAGGCTCATTTGGTATATGATGCTAGGATACCCACTATCAAAAAATTTATAAAAGCCAAAGGTGGATTTAAATCTTTATGGGAAATTCCAAAATAAAACGTAAAAAATCCTGGAGAATTTGTCCAAGCTTATTGCCAGTTAAAAATGCTTTGAAATGAAGAAAGTTGCTTGTCTTCGGAAGTGCATCTTTGATAATGGTAAGGACAGACATCAAGCAAGATGACTTCGATCATTGATGGATTTGGCTGCCTTGAATACTTTGTGCACCACTTTCCTCTGATTTAGCAATTTTTTCTTTTCAAGGTCTGATAGGCCTCTCGTTGGTACTGGGAGCAAAGGAAGCCACCCCTTTCTGCTCTTTCTCACACTCATGCTCCTTCCTTTAGCTCGGCTACCTCCTTTGTCTTACCAAAATTCGGTGCTAACCATTGAATCTAGAGTCTCTTGCAGAAAGGGTGAATTTTGAGTATGAATGCAATATTAGAGTATGAATGCTTATTGTGGGTGGTTACTTTCTTCCCGGAAGATTAATATGGATCATTATTTGTTTCAATAAAATAAATTAATTAAATTAATGAGAAGGACTATAATTACAATCACGGCGACTTACATAAGCTTATAGTTGCTAGGAGCAGACGTCCTATTATTCCACATCCTATTATCACTCTCAGCCCGCCAAGCTGTCTCTAGAGAGTTTTCAGACCCAACATTTCCCAACTGTGCTAAGCTATGAAACAGTTTGACCAATCAAAGAAACCCAAGGGATATGAGATGTACTTCGTGGTCCCTGACCAAGTAGAAGAGCTCGAACGGCTGGTACCTACGTCAAAGACAACAACTAAATTAATCTTCTCAAGGAAAAAACATGTTGCCATGATAACACTAATAACAAGATGCAAGGTCAACAGTAAACGCACTTTCTCCATCATATACATTCGCAATTCTGAGGGCATTATATGAGGACATTTCTGCAGATAGTGAAGCAGGCATATACAACCAATATTGTGTCATTGCACTCAATGTACTTGTGTGGGGTATTTTCCAAGAACTACAGAAGACGTACAAACTAGCTGGTCTTGAATTACCACGTGCCAATGCACGAGGTAAATGACACGGAATAGTACGCGAACGACCACCAAGCCCATAATCCAATAATAACCGAAATCTACCTACTCGTCGGATAACGCAGATGGAACAGCCCAATGCGGGATAAATCCTAGTATCAGACTTACCTTACAAAGATAAGGAAAAGAGGGAATATTCGAAGATATTCTCAGAATCAGTTGAGCTTGCGAAGATAAGCACAATCTTACTCAGATATGGAAAGCCAGTCAACATACTAAACAAGGAGCGAACTCCCATGTAGGGTAAAGCTCCGAACGAGCAATATGCGACCATCTTGGCAAGAATCCTTACCGAATAAGGATACAGAATCATGCAGGCTACGCTGCCCAATAAGGAAGAATCCTAAGCTTGGAAGGATTCCATACAGAGAAGAATTCCACAGGGAATGTAAGTGCAAATTAATCGCCAATATAAGCACATGACCCCTAAACACTAGAGGTATGCTTGAACCCATTCTGATACTTACACACTCGTCTTGCTTATCCTCCAGTTCGTTAGTACTAACTTAAGCATCGGAGGGCCCTTGCCGCCTAGAGGCAAGGGTGCTCTGACAGTTTGGTCGTGCTGCAGGATCGAGGTCGCTCCATTCGAAGAGGATTTGATCTCATAAGAGCAGGGAAATAACTTCGTGAGTTTTTCCCCTCTTACAATTGGCGCCGTCTGTAGGAAATTGCAAGAATAAACCCCCACCGATATCATTCATGTACGATCGAGATCTTCACACACCGCAAAAAAGTGGGGCCGGGAGGGATCCTTCCCTAGAACCGCCCGGCGCCCCTAAGTAGCCTCCCCCCGCGAGGGTGGCGAGCCAGGTGGAGCGTGTGGAACGTTCTCAGCCTGGCAGATCCCGGGAAAGAGATTCGGAGGTCCCATCACGGAGGGATCAACGGAGGAATTCCCCGCCACGCCACGCCTCAAAAAAGACAAACTCCAGGGTGAGGCGAGACAGGGAATATGCAGAAAGCTTCGTGCGGAGGGAACAGGAAGTCTCAGACCTGGCGCGACAGATCGCTCAGGAAGAGGCTGCAATAAAAAAATCTGAAGGACCGCTTGCGACGAGCGGAGGAAAATCTGAAATCCAGATCCCGAGACAGAAGTAAGGACATGAGACGATCGGGGAGGGAACCCTCACCGAAAAAGACAGACTCCACGGCCAGGAAGGGCCCCCAGAGGAAGAGAAGAGCCGCAAGTGAATCCTTGGATAGTAGGGGAAGAAGGAGGCATGGAATGGACAATTACGAAAGGTATGATTCAAACGAGCACTACGATGGGCGCGAAATGGCCCGGGAAGCAGCTAGAAAGGTCTTAAACCACGTGGCTGCTTCCCCACTCGCCAAGTGGATCCAACAGGCGGACCCACCCTCCAGGATCAAGCACAATCCGTTCGTGCTGTATGAAACTACAGATGATCCGGTAACTCACATCCAGCACTACCAGCAGGCGATGTTTATCCATGCAAGGGACGACGCCTTGATGTGTAAGATGTTTCCGTCAAGCCTGGGTAAGGTGGCGTTGAGCTGGTATCATCACAAGTTAGCACCAAACTCGATCAACAGTTGGAAACAACTTTTCGAAGAATTCACGGCCCAATTCCTGACAAGTCGTGCGGCACCAAAAACTTTTGATATTCTGACTGCCATGGGGCAGAAAGAAGGAGAAAGTTTGAGGGAGTATTCTAAACGGTACTGGGAAACCTTTAATGAGATTGAGGACTGTAGCGAGGAGTACGTCATAGAAACTTTCAAGACGAGCTTGCTTGTTAGCTCAGATATGAGGAAGTCTCTGACGATGAACCCAATCAAGACGGTGGCGAGGCTCATGCAACGTATCGAGCAGCATGCGGTCGTCAAAGACGACCGAATGCGAGAGATCAAGAAAGAGAACACAGGACGACCTGCCACACCGGAGAAGAAAACGGCGGAGCAAAAAAGTTACAGGAACCCAACCAGCAGGAAGGACAGTTCATCCAACCGAAGGGATAAGGCTGCTGTGGAGACTTGTTCTTTCCACAACATTTACACGATTTTTAATGTGCCAATTTACAAGTTGTTGTACAAACTCAGGGACAAACCATGGTTCCGCGACCCACAAAAAATGACAGGAAACCCGGAAAGACGGAGAGCAACGAACAAGAAATGCAGCTACCACCGAGACTGGGGACATATGATAGAGGACTACTTTGAGAATAAGAAGTTCCTTGATGAGAAGGCCGTTGAGGGCCTCCTCGACGAGTACGTTGCATAAAGAAAGAAGGACCAGGCAATTCCAACTGAGGAAGTAAACTGTTTAGCGAAGCCCAAGGGCCTAATCCAGATGATTCAAGGCCATGCAGCCCCCTATACCGAAAGTGAGATAAGGTACGTACAAAGGCCGAGTGAGCATGCAAGGCACGTGTACAAGCTAGGTGTGAAGAGGCCTAGAGAAGGAGAAATCACGGCGCAGCCAATCACGTTCACGGACAAGGACCTGGACGGGGTAACGCTGCCACACAATGACGCTCTGGTCATTACCCTATGTTTGGGAGAGTACGACGTTGAGAAAATATTGGTAGATCAGGAGAGCTGCACAGAGATCCTGTATTTCTACACCTTTAAGAAGATGGAATTGCCCAGGACGAATTTGGAAAGAAGTCATACTCCCTTGATTGGGTTCGGGGCGCAGCCAGTCTGGCCCATTGGTAAGGTGACATTACCCGTACGAGCAGGGTCCGTTGTGTTGAAAACAGAGTTTCTGGTCTTTGATGTCCCATCCTCCTACAATGCCATCATTGGCAGGACTGGCTACACATAATGAATACAATTTCATCAACTTACCATCAGATGATAAAATTCCCGGGGGCAGAAAGCATTGAGCACATTAAAGGAAACCAGAAAACGGCAAATCAGTGCTTGGTCTCGACGATCAATAGAGCCCCCAAGGCACACCTCGTTCAGTCCGTCGAAGTATCCAATCAGCCTACATTAGAAGACGTTGGAGGGAATCCAGCACAGAGGATTGTGGAAGGACTGAAAAAGGTTCAGCTCGACGACCAGGATCCGGAAAAGTACTTTCTGATAGGAGAGAAACTTGACAAACAGGAGGAAGAAGAGATCGTACAATTCCTCAAACAGCATATTGATGTGTTTGTCTGGACGCCCCAAGAGATGCCAGGCATTAATCCCAATATAATCTGTCATCATCTAAACGTGGACCCCCAGCACAGGCCAGTAGTCCAAAAAACCAAGAGGTTAGAATTGATCAATGAAGAGGTTGATCGTCTCCTGGAAGCCAAAGCAATCAGAGAAGTGAATTACCCCGAGTGGCTGTCAAATACAGTTGTCGTAAAAAAGAAGAATGGGAAATGGAGAGTATGCGTGAATTTCACCAGTTTAAATAAGGCCTGTCCCAAAGACAGTTTCCCTCTGCCCAGAATTGATCATCTCGTTGATGCAACTGTTGGGTACGAACGAATGAGTTTCCTAGATGCCTATAGGGGGTATCACCAGATAGCAATGTATGGACCAGACGAGGAGAAGACGTCGTTTATCACCCCAAGAGGGTTGTATTGCTACAAGGTCATGTCATTCTGCCTCAGAAATGCCGGAGCCACGTACCAGAGACTGACAACCCTCATGTTCAAAGATTTGCTTGGGAAAACCATGGAAGTTTACATAGACGACATGGTGGTGAAGATCAAGGAAAAAGTCAACCACATAACTAATTTAAAGGTAACCTTTGACATCTTGCGACAATTTCAATTAAAATTAAATGCTTCAAAATGTGCATTTGGTGTGAGTTCGGGGAAGTTCTTGGGACACTTGGTCACGGAGCGTGGCATCGAGGCCAATCCAGATCAAATTACAACCCTCCAGAGACTTGAGAGCCCAAAGACAATCAAGGAGGTGCAAAGGTTGACGGGCATGGCAGCAGCACTAAACATGTTCATTAGTCGCTCGTCGGACAGGTGCAAGCCTTTCTTCCAGCTGTTGAAGAAGAGGAAAGGATACAAATGGGGACCAGAACAAGAGGAAGCCTTCAAAGACCTCAAGAAATATCTTGGGACAGGGAAAAGTGTTTCACCATGCATTATTATTATTATTTTTCTTGGGCAAACATTATGTGATACGAGTAGTAAAAAAGTTCAAACACTAACGATTTTATTGATTAGATATTACTTACTCTACTTACGTGACTTGAGAATTGTGGCCAAGACAGGGATTGGTAAAAGAAGGCATGTGTACATGCCAGATGTAATTAAGTTGACTTTGGATTTTCCAAAATGGCGAAAAGGGATGTCGATCTGGGTAAAGTGAAATACAAGAGAGAGAAGGGTCAAGTTTGGGTTTGTTGATCAGACTCTGTGTATAGGCTAGAAACATGCAGGTAGACAGAGTTTCTCATTCCTCGAGGAAACCTTAACAATGGAAAACCTTAGTGGCACAGTGTATTGTCTCCATCAAAATTCAATACTACTATTAAACGATCTCTTTTCGACAAAGTCCTGGGGATTGTGGGGACCACTTTACACTTCACCGGCAATAGCCAATTTTAGAATTTCACAATACCATTTGATAGTATCTGTAACAACATAAATTAGAGCAGCTTTTTAATACTTTTTCTACTTTTTTCCATTGTAGGAAAGTATCAAATATCACACCTGAGGAAAATCTTATAGCCATTATTTCGTTATGGAGATATAAAATGCAGTAAAATAACATAGGGCGGTGAGCCAGTGATCAAATTGTTGCATCATCTCACACAACTACCAACCACAGAGGGTAATTTCGAAAAATTAAGAAGACAATTTAGTCTTTTTATATTCAGCCGAAAAAGAAATTGAGAATGAAAGACCCAAGGAGTTGGATGGAGAACACTGTCAACAAAGCTGAAAAGGCAAAAAAAAAGTCAAGAAGCCATACTGAAGATGAGGGGTGATGTTGAAAAATTAACACTACTACAAAATGGTTTAAAAATCACGCTTAAAAAATAAAGAAGATCTCAATTTTTGTAAAACCGTGATAAAAAAGATAGAAACCGGTCTTACAAAGACTTATCTCGGTTGTTGGAAAAACTGAGATTATTATTCACCTTTTACATCTCGTTTTTTGACTTCCACTTTGATGGGAAAAAAAATCCAAACTTTTAGTCTCGCTGTTAAAAGAAGTGAGATTGTTTTGTTCAAAAACCGTGGTAACCGAGATGAATAATAGTTCCTCCGACACTTAAAACAAATTTCACCCCAAATGTTTACTATTTTTCCCCCAAACCCATGATCTTCTTTGCTTCTCTCCTCTCTCAACAGAGAGCTCCCCCTCCCCCTTTCTTCCATCTCTGTCTCTATCCCTCATTCCCTCTCCCTCTCCCTCTATTTGCGTGTAATCTGTCCTGACAGAGGCAACGAGCATCCATCCTTGGCAAGCAACTGATCTCATGATGGGAAAAAAGCACCAAAACACTGCGATAATAGGAAGGCGATTTGGCGAGTTCCTAGGGTTTCGACTTGCTGTTCGATTTCCCTCGCTGTTCAGGCTCGATTTAATTAACAAATGCTTTCTGTAGGAAAGGTCAGCGCGTAGGGTGACGAGGCAGTTGACCAACCAATAATAGCTATCCACGTGGCTCGATAAGATTCAACGGACACGTCATCAGTCAACTAAAAATGAGGACTGGGGAAGAGCCCCACCGCGAGGAGACGACCTCGCGGAAAGACACAGCAAAACTAAAGACACCCCAAGCAAGGGGTGCCCTATACAAGAGAAATGCTACTAAGGAGAAGTTCACCCCTCGCGAGGACCTCCGAGAAGAGGACCGACGCGACGGGATAGAGTGAACACTCACACAGGCACACGAACCAAGCTCGCGACTGTACCTGACCAAAAGGCAGGGATGGGGAAGTCGATACGAGCTCGAAAGAGGTCTTGGCGCGAGCTAAAGGGCTCGCGACCATACCCAACACAGCGGGAATAGGGGAGAAACAAGTGGCTTGGTGGCTTTAAGGGATTAAGGGTCGCGACGAAGGGAAAACGATGCACTGGCATGGTTTAATGGAAGCTTCCTAACGGCCAGTGACATCACCCACGTCGCCCGAATATACGGAGAGAGCACGTGTCATCATGTTATTGGGGAAATGTCTGCAGCCCCATGATTGGGTGTAGATCCCTATAAATATGAGACATTCATTCATAAATCCAGAGACAGAGATTGAGAGATTCATTCGTCAAAGGAACACGGAAATCTTAGAGAGAGGAAGTGACTCAGAGCTCTGGAAACAAGGACTCTGTTCTTGCTAGTGCTCGCGAGCACATCTTTCTTCTAAGACTGTGATTCTAAGGCAATGATGATCCAAATGGGAATGAACTGAACGTTGCTGCCTTCTCTTTCTTTATATTTGGCTTAATCCTTTACCCCTTTACACACTCTCTTATTCCCGATTCAATTGTTAGCTATTGTTTGCCTCTCCAAGTTAACGTATTAACTCGAACGACTAACCGAACCTACACTTTCTACTTTACGATCGTTCTGGTAGATCATGGCGGTAAGCTCTCCTCAATTTCCTACGCTTGATGAGGTTTTTCCTTGCCGCAATTCGTTCTGATTTTGTGTGTCTGATGCCAACCCCCAATTTCTAAATCGTAGTTTCTTTTATCAGCCCTAAAAATTAATTCTTTTTGATTTTGTGCCTGATGCTAAGGGATTGTATTTCTCGAATCCAGGTCTTAATTGATTGATAATTTTTAGATTACAAGGGGTTTTTTAGTTAATTTACAAGGCTCCATCTTACAAGATATAATTCATTCGTTGCTTGTTCTTGTGGATTCCCTCGAGGGATCTGATTAGCATGCAAGCATTTCATGTTTTCTTATCTGTTTTCACAATGTATGGTGTTACTTCTCTATTTTACGCAAGTTTTATGGCCATAGGTGCTCAATACATGATATCTATTGGTAAGTTCTGTATTTCTTGTCGGTTGAATGTCTTAAGGAGTTATTTATTTACTGTTTCCTTAGGTCAGAAATCGTCGTCTTCAATTGTGTGGTGTTTCAGTTCAAAAAAAAAAATTTGTGTGGTGTTGTTTTTATAAGCCCTGACATTGTTTTTTGTTTGAAGTTTCCTCGTAGTTGAATGGAGTCACTTTTACAATCTCTTCATCTGAACTTATAAGTGCCAACCACAGGGAAGCGAAGACATGGTAATCGCTCTATACCACTCTACTTGACTACTTGGTCCATTATAAGAATGCTTAATGCCAACTGCTAGTGGTTTCCTGTGGTGTTAGTAAGATATTCCTTTCATAAATTTCTTTAGCTAAATTTAACTTTTAGCGTCATATATTTTGTTAGTTAAACTCCATTTCACAATACCAGCTTTTTAATTAATTTGTCAAGCAATAAGTTTTTGTTGCCAATAAAAAAAATTATTAATATGCGAAAAAACGTATGTTTCTCTTATTAAGACAAAAAGTTTCACGCAAACCTGGTATAGAACCTTTGCCGGTAATCTTTCCGGCAAGCAAACGCAAAGCAGCTGCGAGTGAACCCCCACGAGACATTTATGTCGTCAATCAAGAGAAAAAAATTAATTAGACTTTGAATTTGTAACTTCATAATTACCATAAAATAGTAATAGAATTATAGAAACTAACAAGGATTTGTGTGTGTCGTGCAAACTCCAACCAAAAAAAGTCACTCACTCAGGTAGTCTATTTTAATGTCACTCAAACTACTTAGATTATCAGGTTCCACTTCTTACAATAATATTTGAATTTCTTCCATTAAGTACTAAATCAGGATACGCATATATATCGTAGGCTTTCTATACAAAAAGGTTGTATCGTAGGATTCTATACAAAAGGAATAGGGATACGTATCATTTTCCTACGGAAACGATACGAATCGTAGAGATACTTATCCCATATTGTAAGATTTTAACAACAATTGCCATTACAACCTAGTTTTTGGCCCTCCTTTTTTTTTTTTTTTGGCAACAAATTTTTATTAACCATTGTTTCGTCCTATTCTTCACGTAATATAGGAGTATTTGGTTTATGAAAACCATTCAAGTATCAGGACTAAACCATTTTGCAACTGCACCAAACTCCACTAACAAGGGTCAAAAAGATGTCTCTCATAAGTCACGAAGAACAAAAAAAGCGAAGAACAAAAAATCTTTATTTTTAAGAGGAACAAAACCCGCCCCAAGCAGCAAACATATAGGCAGCCTTAAAACTTCAACCAAATATCATCGACATCATAACGAGAATCATAGTTTTCGGCCCCCGATAAAAAAAATACATAGTTTTTGGCCCTTTTTAGAGAAAGTAAAATGGATCTGAAGGAAAACTTACCAAAACGCAGCAGCTCTCTCCAAGAACGCAGCAACAACAGCTAGCTCTCTCTCTCTCTCTCTCTCTCTCTCTCTCTCTCTCTCTCTCTCTCTCTCTCTCTCTCTCTCTCTCTCTCTCTAGCTTGCAACGTCACTCAATGAGGAGTGTTCCAATACTTTTTTTTTTTTTAATTTTAACAGAATGCGAGTGTATCATTAAGGTATTGAAAAATATCTGAGAAAATACAGCTAATTTGTACATTTTGTTTGCGAGATGATTTTCACACCCCTCTTTATCCACAAACAATGTATTTTTTTTTTTTTGGTTATTCACTTAAAAGTACTAAATTGTCCTTCTTATAGGTGTGATTCATGACTTAAGGGTAATTTTAAGGAAAAAAAAAAACCATTCCTAAAAATCAAGAAAAATTTAGGCAAAAAGGGCCTTAATAATGTACTCCTTCGTCTTATTTTACTTGTCTAATATTTCTTTTGTCCCTATTGTATCTGTTGCAAATACTCAATCTATGTTTGTTTTATGGTTTCAAGACATATATTCATATTATAAAATAAATTGAAATCTACAAAATAAGATCCATATTACATGTTTGTAAAGATATGCACTGATAAATCTAGACAATAGACACAAAAAAAGAGACAAGAATATTAGAGAAAGAAAATTAGATAGAGGGGAGTATTACTTTCGAGGCCTCTCGGAATATAAGTCGACATTGGGTTTTTTTTTTTCGAGAATAGAGAGAAAATATTATTAATCACTGCACAATGCCGTACAAGTAGAAATTGAATGATGCAACCGATCAGAACACAGGGAGACCTGCAACGCCATCACATCTATCCTACACAAACAAAACACAGTAAAACAACGAGCTAGAACAAACAACAAACAAAAAAAAAAAAAAAAAAAAAGGCTTCACATCATGGGTTATTGTATGTTTCCTATTTTTATTCTATAAATAATATATATGCATTCGGTCTTCCTCTAAAAAAGAAGGCTTAACATCATAGGTGCATGTGTATGCTTTTTTACATTTTTTGGTGAAAATGTTTGTGCATTTATTACATATACTTGGTGGGAGAATGTGCAATGGGTGCAGGTTTCACAAAATGGGAAAATTGCGCAGTCAGACTGGCTAGAAGTATTTTTTAGCCGTAATGTCGTATGGACTATGGAGTATTCTATTTTAATGCACCCAACAATGCTATGTTTGGCCTCTGATATATACAAGGATCACTGCATCACTCGCAGACACACAGACGATGTCCAATTTATCTTTTGACTAGCCCTCGTAAATGTTCAAAAATAATTTTAAAAGTGGAGAATTGAAGCGCAATGATGCATGTTCATACCAAATTTTGGAGGAAACATGCATAAATGCACGTTACTTTAAAAAGTTAAAAAGGCACGAACAAAATGCAACGGAGGTGATGGCGTTGCAGGTCTCCCTGTGTTCTGATCGGTTGCATCATTTAATTTCTACTTGTACGGCATTGCGCAGTGATTAATAATATTTTCTCTCTATTCTCGAAAAAAAAAAACCCAGCGTCGACTTATATTCCGAGAGGACTCGAAAGTAATACTCCTCTCTATCTAATTTTCTTTCTCTAATATTCTTTTCTCTCTTTTTTTGTGTCTATTGTCTAGATTTATCAGTGTATGTCTTTACAAACATGTAATATGGATCTTATTTTGTAGATTTCAATTTATTTTATAATATGAATATATCTCTTGAAACCATAAAACAAACATAGATTGAGTATTTGCAACAGATACAACAGGGACAAAAGAAATATTAGACAAATAAAATTAGACGAAGGAGTACATTATTAAGGCCCTTTTTGCCTAAATTTTTCTTGATTTTTAGGAATTGTTTTTTTTTGGATTTTTCTTAAAATTACCCTTAAGTCATGAATCACACCTATAAGAAGGGCAATTTAGTACTTTTAAGTGAATAAGAACAAAAAAAATATAGAGTGTTTGTGGATAAAGAGGGGTGTGAAAATCATCTCCCAAGCAAAAAGTACAAATTCGCTGTACTTTCTCAGATATTTTCCACTACCTTAGTGATACACTCGCATTCCGTTAAAAGTAAACAAAAAAAGTATTGGAACACTCCTCATTGAGTGACGTTGCAAGCTATAGAGAGAGAGAGAGAGAGCTAGCTGTTGTTGCTGTTGCTGTTGCTGCGTTCTTGGAGAGAGCTGCTGCGTTTTGGTAAGTTTTCCTTCAGATCCATTTTACTTTCTCTAAAAATGGCCAAAAACTATGTATTTTTTTTTATCGGGGGCCGAAACTATGATTCTCGTTATGATGTCGATGATATTTGGTTGAAGTTTTGAGGCTGCCTATATGTTTGCTGCTTGGGGCGGGTTTTGTTCCCCTTAAAAATAAAGATTTTTTGTTCTTCGTGACTTATGAGACATCTTTTTTACCCTTGTTAAGTGGAGTTTGGTGCAGTTGTAAAATGGTTTAGTCCTGATACTTGAATGGTTTTGATAAACCAAATACTCCTATATTATCTGAAGAATAGGACGAAACAATGGTTAATAAAAATTTGTTGCCAAAAAAGAAAAAAATTTAAAAAAAAGAGGGCCAAAAACTAGGTTGTAACGGCAATTGTTGTTAAAATCTTGCAATATGGGATAAGTATCTCTAGTCTCTACGATTCGTATCGTTTCCGTAGGAAAATGATACGTATCCCTATTCTTTTTGTATAGAATCCTACGATACAACCTTTTTGTATAGAAATCCTACGATATATGTGCGTATCCCGATTTAGTACTTAATGGAAGAACTTCAAATATTATTGTAAGAAGTGGAACCTGATAATCTAAGTAGTTTGAGTGACATTAAAATAGACTACCTGAGTGAGTGACTTTTTTTGGTTGGAGTTTGCACGACACACACAAATCCTTGTTAGTTTCTATTACTGTTTTATGGTAATTATGAAGTTACCAATTCAAAGTCTAATTAATTTTTTTCTCTTGATTGACGACAGAAATGTCTCGTGGGGGTTCACTCGCAGCTGCTTTGCGTTTGCTTGCCGGAAAGATTACCGGCAAAGGTTCTATACCAGGTTTGCGTGAAACTTCTCGTCTTAATAAGAGAAACATAAGTTTTTTCGCACATTAAATTTTTTTTTTTATTGGCAACAAAAATTTATTGGTTGACAAATGGTACAACGACATAAAGATTATCGCATATTACAATTTATATGTTTCGGATTAAGCGGTGCAATATGTATGTTGCTTATGAGGATGTCATTGCTTGAGGCTCTTTGCTTGGTACTATCTCTGATGGAGTTTATCTACTCTGAATTCTGATTATGTGAGAAATTTTGTCAGTGTGTTTTGCTACTGTTTCTGACAGTACTACTATTTCAATATATATGCTGCATATGGTATTATTCTTGGGGACTTATGCAAGTGCTTGCCAAACTATGGATGCTGAGTTTCAATTCTTGTTGCTGAATGAGCTAATTTCTGGAGTTAATTTTGCTGACTTGTGCAATTAGGGTTTTCCCCAAGGCAGCTGTGTATTTTTTTTCATATTATTCCTTTCTTTCTCTTTTTTCTTTGGCTTTCCTTTCTACACTTCGCTGGACTAGTTGACATAGCCTTGTCCTTGCTTTTTGCCGGCAGTTGGTTTTCCTCGATGTACCCTTGTTGAGTTACAATAAAATTTTATTTCCGATAAAAAAAAGGGAGCAGTAGATATAGAGAATTGGTTTTTTTTAACCCAGGGTTTTAGAAGTGAAATATGATTCAATGGTTAAAGGAAAGTGATCAAGGAGTGTTATATTTTCATTTTCTGGGTTAAAGTAGAAGCTATTTTTGGTTAAACACCCTTGATGGATTGATAGATACATGGAAACGATGGATTTGGTTGGGAACTTGGTGTTTAGGGATTAAGTAATAAATTAGGGAGTTTGGTTAGAGTGACAGGTGACTAGATACATAGATACATGTCTATATGCATGCAAAAATGTCCTATTATAGTCTAATAATAAATACTATGAATTTAAATAAATTTTAAAATTTCAAAAATAACAGACCGTTACAGTTTGACATACATGTACGGAGTTTATCTAAGCAGGTTTCCTCCATGATTTTCATTTCTCTATATTAGTTCATCTTTCGTTTCCTTCCCATTGAGGTTTAGCGTAACTAATGTTGGGCAACCAAATTCTCTTACTATTGCTCTGGTGATGTGATTTCTCTTCATTTATCAATGCTGGTAACTAAGTGGTCTAAAAATATTAATTGCTCCTGCCTTTAGTACATATTTTAATGGCTCCTAGGTTTGAATGTAATTTCTCTTGGCTTTGTAGTTTAAGAGTTATGTTTTTGCCTTGTATAGCTATGGTAATTATTTATTGTAAATTTCTATTATTGTGGTAGTTTGTGAAGTTCTTACTTAGAGTTTTATTTATTTGTTGGTTGTAACTTGTCTTTTACTAGGCAAGCTAAAAAAGGAGGCAATCCTCCTCCATCAATTGGGGAGACAGGAAAAAGTCACACTGTTGAAGGCATGCAAGGGTGAAGATAGCTCAATGGAGCTCCTTGTGAAAGGGAAGCCAGTATCTTTTGAGAATCTTTGAGAAGATTTGCTTTGGTGCAAAGTCAAAGTGGCATTGAAGGATGCAAAACTACTCATCAAAATTTCTGAAAATGATGCGAGAGAAATTTTGCAAGGAATAGACGAGGATGAAAGAAAATTGGTAAAAATCGGTACAAAACCCATTGAAGGCATCTCAACCGGTGTGGTGATAATGACATGTATAGAATACTTGGGGAAGATATTCATTGGCCTCAAGGATTTTGCTAAAGACCCAAGGAGTTGGATGGAGAACACTGTCAACAAAGCTGAAAAGGAAAAAAAAAGTCAAGAAGCCATACTGAAGATGAGGTGTGATGTTGAAAAATTAATGAAGCATTTTGGCATTGACGAAAACAATTATGAGAATGAGGAGAAGAAGAAAGGAAAGGAGGAGGAGAAGGAGCAGAAGGGAGGTCAAGAAGAAAATGGAGATAAGAATGACAGTGAGAGAGGGTCACAGTGAGATTGAAACTGAGGGTCAGGACTCAGGAGTAGTGTTAGTATTCTATTTTATCAAATTTTGACTTGCTTCCAGTATGTGTTTTTTTTTTTTTTTTTTCTTTTCACGTTTGCTACTGTGTGAGTAAACTTAACTCTCTTTTTGCATTTGCCATTGGATTTGGCATACTAGTTGCAGGGTGTTTGGATGCTTGCTTGCACCATTTTCATTTTTCTAAGAAAATGCATTGTTGATTCTTGATGAAGGAGAGCAAAAATGCAAAAGTAGGGTTGAGGGAGCTTTTGACTTTAGCAAAATCCTTGAGGCCAATGAATATCTTCCCCAAGTATTCTATACATGTCATTATCACCACACCGGTTGAGATGCCTTCAATGGGTTTTGTACCGATTTTTACCAATTTTCTTTCATCCTAGTCTATTCCTTGCAAAATTTCTCTCGCATCATTTTCAGAAATTTTGATGAGTAGTTTTGCATCCTTCAATGGCACTTTGACTTTGCACCAAAGCAAATCTTCTCGAAGATTCTCAAAAGACACTGGCTTCCCTTTCACAAGGAGCTCCATTGAGCTATCTGCACCCTTGCATGCCTTCAACAGTGTGACTTTGTCCTGTCTCCCCAATTGATGGAGGAGGATTGCCTCCTTTTTCAGCTTGCCTAGTAAAAGACAAGTTACAACCAACAAATAAATATAACTCTAAGTAAGAACTTCACAAACTACCACAATAATAGAAATTTACAATAAATAATTACCATAGCTATACAAGGCAAAAACATAACTGTTAAACTACAAAGCCAAGAGAAATTACATTCAAACCTAGGAGCCATTAAAATATGTACTAAAGGCAGGAGCAATTAAATTTTTTTAGACCACTTAGTTACCAGCATTGATAAATGAAGAGAAATCACATCACCAGAGCAATAGTAAGAGAATTTGGTTGCCCAACATTAGTTACGCTAAACCTCAATGGGAAGGAAACGAAAGATAAACTAATATAGAGAAATGAAAATCATGGAGGAAACCTGCTTAGATAAACTCCGTACATGTATGTCAAACTGTAACGGTCCGTTATTTTTGAAATTTTAAAATTTATTTAAATTCATAGTATTTATTATTAGACTATAATAGCACATTTTTGCATGCATATAGACACGTATCTATGTATCTAGTCACCTGTCACTCTAACCAAACTCCCTAATTTATTACTTAATCCCTAAACACCAAGTTCCCAACCAAATCCATCGTTTCCATGTATCTATCAATCCATCAGGGGTGTTTAACCAAAAATAGCTTCTACTTTAACCCAGAAAATGAAAATATAACACTCCTTGATCACTTTCCTTTAACCATTGAATCATATTTCACTTCTAAAACCCTAGGTTAAAAAAAACCAATTCTCTATATCTACTGCTCCCTTTTTTTTTATCGGAAATAAAATTTTATTGTAACTCAACAAGGGTACATCGAGGAAAACCAACTCCCGGCAAAAAGCAAGGATAAGGCTATGTCAACTAGTCCAGCGAAGTGTAGAAAGGAAAGCCACAGAAAAAAGAGAAAGAAAGGAATAATATGAAAAAAATACACAGCTGCCTTGGGGAAAACCCTAATTGCACAAGTCAGCAAAATTAACTCCAGAAATTAGCTCATTCAGCAACAAGAATTGAAACTCAGCATCCATAGTTTGGCAAGCACTTGCATAAGTCCCCAAGAATAATACCATATGCAGTATATATATTGAAATAGTAGTACCGTCAGAAACAGCACCAAAACACAATGACAAAATTTCTCACGTAATCAGAATTCAGAGCAGATAAACTCCATCAGAGATACTACCAAGCAAAGAGCCTCAAGCAATGACATCCTCATAAGCAACATATACACTGCTCCTCTTAATCCGAAACATATAAATTGTAATATGCGATAATCTTTATGTCGATGTACCATTTGTCAAGCAATAAATTTTTGTTGCCAATATAAAAAAAAAATTTAATATGCGAAAAAACGTATGTTTCTCTTATTAAGACAAGAAGTTTCACGCAAACCTGGTATAGAACCTTTGTCGGTAATCTTTTCGGCAAGCAAACGCAAAGCAGCTGCGAGTGAACCCCCACGAGACATTTCTGTCGTCAATCAAGAGAAAAAAATTAATTAGACTTTGAATTTGTAACTTCATAATTACCATAAAACAGTAATAGAAACTAACAAGGATTTGTGTGTGTCGTGCAAACTCCAACCAAAAAAAGTCACTCACTCAGGTAGTCTATTTTAATGTCACTCAAACTACTTAGATTATCAAGTTCCACTTCTTACAATAATATTTGAATTTCTTCCATTAAGTACTAAATCAGGATACGCATTTATATCGTAGGATTTCTATACAAAAAGGTTGTATCGTAAGATTCTATACAAAAAAAAATAGGGATACGTATCATTTTCCTACGGAAAAGATACGAATCGTAGAGATACTTATCCCATATTGTAAGATTTTAACAACAATTGCCCTTACAACCTAGTTTTTGGCCCTCTTTTTTTTATTTTTTTATTTTTTTTGGCATCAAATTTTTATTAACCATTGTTTCTTCCTATTCTTCACATAATATAGAAGTATTTGGTTTATCAAAAGCATTCAAGTATCAGGACTAAACCATTTTGCAACTGCACCAAACTCCACTTAACAAGGGACAAAAAGATGTCTCTCATAAGTCACGAAAATCTTTATTTTTAAGGGGAACAAAACCCGCCCCAAGCAACAAACATATAGGCAGCCTCAAAACTTCAACCAAATATCATCGACATCATAACGAGAATCATAGTTTTCGGCCCCCGATAAAAAAAAAAACATAGTTTTTGGCCCTTTTTAGAGAAAGTAAAATAGATCTGAAGGAAAACTTACCTGAAATTATGCAAAGCACTACAAGTCCTAGAGGGGGGGTGAATAGGACGACCACTTTAAAAATAAACCACTTCGATTTCAACCAATTTAATCATTCACCATGACAAAACAAACAACTCAACAAGTTCAATATAGAGTAATTAAACTAATGAGACAAAACACACGATATACGTGGAAACTACTTAGGGTCTAAAAACCCTAAGCATAAAACCACGGCCTAATCTACTAATTGCTATAAATCAAAAGGTTAAATCAAGAGTTACAAGAGTAGGAATTACCAACTTGCCCCAAGCTACACCTAACTCCACTCCTTGACTTAGCTCCCCGAGCCCCTTCTTGATTCCTTAGCCTCCACGAGTCCAACACCCCTCGATCTCCGTATCAAAGACGGCTCCGGATCATCCGGCCATGTAGATATGTAGGCAACACAACATGATGTATGAAAGATATGATTTTTATGAAGATTTTAGAAAAACAAAATCAATCTAGAGTAGATCCATGGAGAGGAAGACTCTAGATTGAAGAAAGATGAGAAGAGCAAGCTCAACCCACCAAGAACATCAAGTTCCACAAAGGAGAGAAGGAAAGATTTGATTTTTATGAAAGTTTTTGAAAACTAAAATCAACCTAGAGTAGATCCATAGAGAGGAAGACTCTAGATTGAAGAAAGATGAGAAGAGCAAGCTCAAATCATCAAGAACATCAAGTTCACAAAAGAGAGAAGGATGAAGAAAAGATGAGACTTTGAAAAAGATTGGATTTTTATGAAAGTTTTTGAAAACTAAAATCAACCTAGAGTAGATCCATGGAGAGGAAGACTCTAGATTGAAGAAAGATGAGAAGAGCACGCTCAAATCATCAAGAACATCAAGTTCACAAAAGAGAGAAGGAAGAAGAAAAGATGAGACTTTCTCTCTCTAAAAAGGGCTGATTTTCTCTCAAGTGGGTTATGAGAAAATGAAAGAAAAATGGCTTTTATAGTGCTCATTTTCGTGCTCCCAAAGACAGCCACTCAAAACAAGACATGTGGCAACTTAAAGTGTCTGCAACCCCGTGTAGACGCGCGCAGACGCTCCGTCAGGATTTTGACACGTGGCACAATCTCAACAGACAAGGCCAGACGCGTGTAGACGCGTGCAGACGCAACAAGCACAAAGCTAAAAACCAATGTCTAACTCATTTAACATGTAAGAACCGAATTAAGCATTAATCACCCAACCTAATGCACATTAAAACATGTTATTTTGAATGGCCTAAATGCACAAATGATATGCACGGATATACCTCATTGGATTGGGCTTCGAAGCACTTGATATGGCCATGGCTTGATCATGAAGCTTGATATCCTCGAATGGAGCAACTAGACTCAACTCCTAAGCACTCTAATTCCCAAATCCCAATAACTGAATTACAGACACCGAAAGGCTTGACATAACCCGGAAAATGCCAATAAACCTAACATTACCAAAACACAGCAGCTCTCTCCAAGAACGCAGCAACAGCAGCTAGCTCTCTCTCTCTCTCTCTCTCTCTCTCTCTCTCTCTAGCTTGCAACGTCACTCAATGAGGAGTGTTCCAATACTTTTTTTTTTTTTTTACTTTTAACGGAAAGTGAGTGTATCACTAAGGTAGTGGAAAATATCTGAGAAAATACAGCTAATTTGTACTTTTTGCTTGGGAGATGATTTTCACACCCCTCTTTATCCACAAACACTGTATTATTTTTTTTTTGTTATTCACTTAAAAGTACTAAATTGCCCTTCTTATAGGTGTGATTCATGACTTGAGGGTAATTTTAAGAAAAATCCAAAAAAAACCATTCCTAAAAATCAAGAAAAATTTAGGCAAAAAGGGCCTTAATAATGTACTCCTTCGTCTTATTTTATTTGTCTAATATTTCTTTTGTCCATGTTATATCTGTTGCAAATACTCAATCTATGTTTGTTTTATGGTTTCAAGACATATATTCATATTATAAAATAAATTGAAATCTACAAAATAAGATCCATATTACATGTTTGTAAAGATATACATTGATAAATCTAGACAATAGACACAAAAAAAGAGACAAAAGAATATTAGAGAAAGAAAATTAGATAGAGGGGAGTATTACTTTCGAGGCCTCTCGGAATATAAGTCGACGCTGAGTTTTTTTTTTTTTTCGAGAATAGAGAGAAAATATTATTAATCACTGCACAATGCCGTACAAGTAGAAATTAAATGATGCAACCGATCAGAACACAGGGAGACCTGCAACGCCATCACATCTATCCTACACAAACAAAACACAGTAAAACAACGAGCTAGAACAAACAACAAACACACACACACAAAAAAAAGGCTTCACATCATGGGTTATTGTATGTTTCCTATTTTTATTCTATAAATAATATATATGCATTCGGTCTTCCTCTAAAAAAGAAGGCTTAACATCATAGGTGCATGTGTATGCTTTTTTACATTTTTTGGTGAAAATGTTTTTGCATTTAGTACATATACTTGGTGGGAGAATGTGCAATGGGTGCAGGTTTCACAAAATGGGAAAATTGCCCAGTCAGACTGGCTAGAAGGATTTTTTAGCCGTAATGCCGTATGGACTATGGAGTATTCTCTTTTAATGCACCCAACACTGCTATGTTTGGCCTCTGATATATACAAAGATCACTGCATCACTCGCAGACACACAGACGATGTCCAATTTATCTTTTGACTAGCCCTCGTAAATGTTCAAAAATAATTTTAAAAGTGGAGAATTGAAGCGCAATGATGCATATTCATAACAAATTTTGAAGGAAACATGCAATAAATGCACGTTACTTTAAAAAGTTAAAAAGGCACGAACAAAATGCAACGGAGGTTTTATAAATTTAGAACTACAATTCCATATTTTTTGAATCTTATACGGAATATATTTTGAATGTGTAAAAATGTTTCAATCATCATTGCGTCAAAATATATAAATCTTTTAGCAAAGTATTGTTTGGAGTGTAATTCAAAGTTTGAACAAGAAACGTTAATACGTTTCTTAACCATGTTGCCCTTGCACGCAAATAGTGAAAATAACATTTGGTTTTATTACACGAAATTCCTTCCATTAAAAATTACTTCACCTATTACTTTTTTTTATAATAACTTGTTAATTGAAAGTATGTATAGTCATTTTATTTCATTCATATATTTTAAACACATCGAACGGTTCGGATCATCGAAATTCGATCTGGAAATGAAAAGTCCGCACAGAAGCAAAAATTGGGATCTTTTAGGTGAAACTCACTATACACACACACAGAATGACCTTCCCATGCATCCACACCACTAAAATTCGGATCCCGTCCTGACCTCATAGTTCCGGACCAAATCTCGACGATCCAAACCGTTGTTTAAAACGTATTTAAAGAGTCCGAGTGCGAAATCAGCAAAAAAAAAAAAACACTGGGAAAACTTGATCCAATTAATTTTTTATAAAAAAAAACTTTGCTTAATTTGAAGGGACCAACCCCGTAGACCATAGAATATCAAATCCTTGTATAATTAATAGATTCCAAAAGAATTGATAACATTTTAAAGATATTGAACCTGGGATCTTATGGAGAACAAACTCTCATGCGCCTTTACCACCCCGTCAACTCTTGGGTTACATCCCCTATGGTGTATACCAAGCAAATTGTAATATTCTTGGCAATTCTTACAGAAAATGGGGAAAAAAAATATCTAAAAGACCAACTTAGCCTCCCCATGGTTTATACCTTGCTGTTTTTTTCTTCTTGTTTTTTTTGCTTTAGATAAAGAAAAACTCCGAGAGATTGTGAGGTAGGTTGAAAATTTGTAGACCAGCGAGTGTTGTGCACTAACCAAGAGTCCAGGCATAGATTTAGGAATCCAACCCCGTGGATTAATTATAATTGTGAGATTTTTTTATTAGTCATTATCTTGTTAAATTAAGACATTCATTATGGACTATAAAGTTTAGAATGCATACATTTCAAAAAGATCAAAAAATGAACACACAATCTTAGACAAAAAAATAATAATCTTAGACAAAAACTTTTAAAGTATGGTTTACGTTGACATTGACTAGTCTTTAGAATGATCGAGATGGTTTTATTGATGAGTTTTTAAAAAAATATATCTCCACTATAGTTAAAAATAAAGAAAATCAAAAGAGAAATATTCAGATACAAACAATTTATAAACCAAGGATTATAAACGAACCAGGCAACAAAAGTTCACACACAAAATTAAATCTACATTTTTATTTCTTGCGTGTGTGTGTATTACATAATTTTGCCAAAAATGTGACATTAATAATTGTTTTTTTTTTTTTAAGTTTTGAGTGGGGGTTAAGCAAGGGTGTAACGCCCCCAAAATTTGGGCACGTTAATTATTATTACAAACCGTAAATAAGTTTAATCCTTAAACTTCAATACAAATTACAATGTCCTCAAACACAATATAAATAATAACCGGGGTGGTTCTAGGTCGTCGTCTATCCCTGCGCCGGGTCATTCCCCACTCCGGCAGCACTTCCTGCTCCATAGGACTGGTCTCCACAGTATTGTTCCTGTCCATCTAGATAATCTGACATAATACGTCAGAGTCTGGTATTATGTCAGGGTTACACAAGTGCAACACCATGAGCGAGGCCCAGTAGTTCACTATGCTAAACTTCTAAGTAGCAATTCTAGAACAATAAGTTCATAAACAGTATATAAAACTTGTGAACAGTAAACCATGCAATACATCATGCGGATCAGAGTAAACATGCGCAGAAAACGATATCTCATTACAGTATCCCAAATTGTGCCACGTGTCGTTTCCTCAAAACAATTTCTCATTCAGTTTCTCAAACTCAACTCATTGATCATTAGTTTTCCCAAAAATCGATTTTTCCTCATATCAGTGCCTCTTTCAGCATTCTTATTCAAATTTCATATATCTCCCACCACTCTGAAAGTTATTGGTCCGTTTACGCCTCCTCTCAGCTGACGGTACCAACCTTTCCGCTCGAGGCCCCGGTTATCGTGCATCACCGAACTTAACAGCCTGTTTACACGGTCCGTCCACCCCGCGACTCACACGATACAGTCCCGGCCATCTTGCATCACCGAACTTAACAGCCTGTTTGCAAGATCCGTTCACCGTGTGTTGTGCACGCTTAGCCCAAACATCCTAGTTCTCTCCGCGAACTGGAAGTGGCGCTCTCGCTGCACTACCGTATCAAAACCATTCCTCCAAGTCCTCTCCGCGATCTTGAGGTGGCAACAAATTCATCTCATCACATTTCATTTCATTTCCCGATAATTTCATTTCTCATTTCAAAATCCATTTTCATTCTCATCTCTATTTTGTCATCGACAGCTATTCAATTTCACGTCCGGTGTCGTAACGTATTGTGTACGTGCTCAATGTCACATGCTCAAAATCATGCCCATGCAATATTCCATAATTTCTCTCTAAAAATCATATTTCTCCAAATAGGCATTTCTCACATAAAATCATACATTCGATACATCAATTCTCTCAATAATAATATTTCCTCTAGAAATCTTCCCACATAAAATCATACATCTTAATACACCAACTTTCTCCAAAAATAACATTTTCCAATTCTCTCAAATATTTATTCTCATCAAAAATCTCATTTCTCCTTGTCCTCTTTCAAAACTATTTTATTTCTTCCAAAAGAAATAAAACTAGTCAACTAGATCTCTCTAAAAATAATTTAAACAAAACTCCTTTTTCTAGAATTTCTTGCCATAAATTTATCTCCACTAATTATGAACTCTTTTTTTTTTTTTTTTTTAAAAAAAAACTTATTCTCTCCAAAAATATACTCTTTGTATTTCTAGAAAAACCTTTTTCTAGTAACTTATTTAAAACACTATTTTTTTTTATTTCTAGTAAAATCACAACTGTCTTTCTAGAAAACTTTAATCAACTTCATTCACTTCTTTTCTTTTCATCATAGCCATAAAATATACTCACAAATAAATTAGTAAAAACATTTCTAGAAAACATTTATAAAAAAACTCTCTTCATATTTATTTAGTAAAAACTCCATACTTTCTTACAAAAATTTCCATAAAACAATAGACATTTCTTTTTAGTAAGAACAAGTCCCTCATTAAAACAAATTAATCCACCTATTTAAGAAATATCATCTCAATCAACAACCAATAATTTAATCAACTAAGATTAACTAGTTCTTCCAAGAAATATCAACCTAATAATACTAGAACTTTGTCTAGTGAAATACACATCTTCTAATTCCTTCTAATCATCTTTTAATCACTTCTAATCAACTTCAAATCACTTTAATCTTACTAATCCCACTTCTAATTTCATGAAAAACCACTCTAATTAGAACCTCACTAACATTCTTGTTAATCTTTCAACATGAAATCCTCTTTCTTAAACACTAAGAAACATGCTTAGTAACTTAATACATGCATAAATTAACTCAATCAAACTCTAAAATCATGCTTAGAAACTTAATTAGAACAACATAATAGAACTAGAAATAACTAATTAGAAGATTAGTTTAGTAAACTACCTTGTTTTCCGGGTGTAAACCGGAAGCCGGAAAGCTATCCTTTGATGTGGGGCTCTTTAATCTACCTATCCTACTTACTAATTAACTTAGTAAGTAGCTAATTAGTACCCTAATAAGTTGACTAAGTGGTGGTGGAAGTAGTTGGTTGGTTGGGAATATAGAGACAACAATTGTGGAGAGCATAAAAGGTGGTCCAAAAGAACAAGGGATAGTCTATTTATAGCAAATGAGGCCTCTCCCTCTTCTCATAGAAAATTTCGGCACTCCCTCACTATGTTGGCCGAACTACACAAGTGGGGGGAGGGAGTAAATGTGCTCTAAATGTGCACATGGCAAGTGCACAAGTTGGTGTAGGTCCAAAACTAGGAATTTAGGTACTAGGGTCTAGATTCTTTGCAAGATTAAGGGGTCCAAAGGGGATGCATGGGGGTGTCCAACGTGGGAAGCAAAGGGGTGGGGAAAATATGCCTCTTGTTGTGTAGGTTTTTGCATGGTCACCTTTGTTATGGGGTGTTTTTAGAAGCTAATATGTACAATATGCATGTGCATGGGAGTTATGGCTATGGGGTAGCCTTAATGGGCTAGAGATAGGGAGAATATTCCCCCTTAAAACATGGAAGCATGTTTCATGGAGACTTGGGGCCCAAGGTCTAGCCTAAGTTGGTCTAAGTTGTGTAGATTGTGTTCTAATACATGTATTGTGTGGGTATGCAAAGGTTACTCCTAAAATAGCAAAGCTTATTCTAACTAATTTTGGGTACAAAACCTTAGTTTAGGAAACTTCCCTCAAACCTCCATCTTGCTTGCTCAAGTGTACAAGCATTTACTCTTGCATGTGCAAGAGTACTTGCTCACATGCATGCACACACACTCACTCTCTCTCTCTCTCTCTCTCTCTCTCTCTCTCTCTCTCTCTCTCTCTCTCTCTCTCTCTCTCTCTCTCTCTCTCTCTCTCTCCCCGTGGCTCTCTCTCTCTCTCTATAACTCTCTCTCTCTCTAACTTGCTCAAATACCAAGTTCCAAAGTAGGGATGGTGGGTACTTTGCTAAGTACGATGTAGTTGAATGATATAAAGACGGTGGTTGAGGTGGTTGAGGGATTTAATGACAGTCTCCGGGTGTTACGGTAGTGTAACGGGTGTGTTACTCGGTCTCGTACGATAGTATGCACGGCTAGAATTATCGTTATTTGAATTAAAAGAGTTAAATAATATTTTAATAGTAAAATAATCCAATAAATCGGAAATTAAAAATAAATAATTAAATTATTTAACGAAATTTTTATTTACGAAAATTCGGGTCGTTACAAAGGGCACGTGCCCCCGCGTGACTCCCCTTAGTGCCCCCGTGTGACTCCCCTTAGATCTGTGCTTGACCACACACGCAAAAAACAAAAATCCAATAAGGGCTCCCTCAAACTCTACGGTGCGGGATTTTTTGTTTGGGATTGAATTTTGACGATCCGAACCGTTAGATGTGTTTAAAACACGTTTTTAAGGTCCAACGCGAGGATTTGTCAAAAACAAAAAAAAAACAAAAAATACCCGGAAGGTCTTCATCCGATCAGTTTTCGATAAAAATGTATATGTACGTTTTTATCAAAAACTGCTCGAACCAAGCCCTTTCAGGTACTTTTTATTTTACGAATCCTCGCGTTGGACTTTAAAAACACATTTAACGACTAAGATCGTCAAAATTCAATCCTAAACAAAAAAATACCGGGAGAAATCATCAAAAAAAGTATTTTGATACCGGGAGACCTTGATCCGAACAGTTTTTCACAAATCAAAAAATATCGGGAAGACCTTGGTCCGAGCAGTTTTTCACAAAAACTGTATATGTTTTTTCACACATCCAAACTGTACATCCAAAAAAAACTGTACATATACAGTTTTTGTGGAAAACTGCTCGGATCAAGGTATTCCCGGTATTTTTTATGGTATCCCTCACTTTAAATAAAGTGAGGGCCAAGCAATTTTTCCACTTTTCGAACTGAATTTTGACGATCCGAACCATTAGATGTGTTTAAAATGTGTTTTTAAAGACCACCGCGAGGATTCATCAAAAAAATATATATATGTAATGGTCCGGTTTCTTTTATAAAAAAAAAAGAGTTTAAATAAAACAAAACTCACTTTTACCCATCCCCTCCAGTGTTTAAAGATAACAAAGTTAGGAGTAACATTTACCCATCCCCTCCCTATTTCCGTCCGTCACTCGTCGATCACCCATAAATGGCTGGATTTTTCCCTTGGCAAATGGTAGGCCAACAACACACTAGGGACTTTCCTCTAACTCTTGGATACTGTTTCCTTGAGTATTAACCAGTCCAAAACCCTCTGTTCCATTCCCTTAAATCCCCTGCCCCAGTTTTATTTTTCCACACACCTTCATTCACGGTAGAGAGAAAGAGAGTGAGAGAAGAAGAAATTTTGGGGAAAGGGGAGCAAGAGAAGGAAGTCCGTAGCACACCCCGCACCATCTGAGCCGGATTTCTTCGTCTTCCGGCTGTCTTTTCTCGGTGAACAAACCCGTTTTCGCCAAATCATTTTTCCGCTCGTTTCGTCGGAGGAGAGGTAGATAAATCTACCTCCCTAAGTATAATATTGTTTGTAATGCGTGTATTTAGTTTTTAGATTGTTAATCGTTCGTTCCAGAGCTTATCGCAGGATTTAATGGAGTTTCCGGCCGTTATTAAAATGAAACCCAGATTTGTGGCCGCACCTTTGTCTTGGTCCAAGTTGGGCCATTAGAAAATAATAACTTTGGCCATTAGAAATTAATTACCTTGGGCCCTTTAACAAATGATTCCACTCTGGGCCTTTAGAAAATTATTCACAGTGGGCCATTTGGAAATTTTGCCAGCGCAATTAATTAATTACCTTGGGCCATTTTTTTTTTTCTAGTCACATTAGATTATTTCTTCGGCCATCTCGTGACCGTTGGATCTTGGACCCGTTTATTAAAGGGGCATTTTAGATGACGTTTGTCGTCAATCATTTTATAGAATTAAATTTGTGATAAATAAATGACATGTTGTTATTAGTGTTAAATCATACTTTAATCCCTTAATAGTCACAAAAACCAATCATGAATATTTTTTTATGTGAATTGTTTGCTCTCAATGTATTGTTATTACTTTGCTTTGCATGTTGTGTTCAATTACCATTAAATTGTTGGATTTCTAGAATGGACAATTAGGTTCCCGGGTTGGTGATTGTGCTTAGAATTCACTCACATAGACGTTAAGTTAATGAGAAAATTGAATAAGAATTTCGGATGACATTTGATGAGATGGATGGCAGACAGCCAGTGATTTTGAAAATGGAGATATTGTGATTATGGATTGACAGAGATTCGGAACCCTAAGTTGTGGCATTTTGTGATTACTCCATACTGAATTATTTGGTGATATAAGGGTGATTCGTATTATAGACCGAGTCACGGCTATATACTCCTGAGGTTACAGTCAGTTCCTCGTGGGCCCAGTGGTACAGTCAGTCCCTGGGAAATTCATCCTTTTTTTTTTTTTTGCACGGCGAAAAAAGATTTTATTAATCTTTGAAAACACATTACAAAGATTAAAAGGACCAAGGCAAAAAGCCTAGGACCCAAAGGGGAAATAACATATGGGTAACAAGGAGTCAACCAACCAAAGCATATAGAAACTAACCCAACTCCCAACTTGCACCTTCAAAAGCAGATTGATATCAACCAGATAGCAGTAAGAAGCAAACCTTCAAATAATGAGCAGCCCCATCCAAAATAATCTGCAAGTCAGAAGCAACAAGAACAACCTTCGTTTGGTTTGCTTTGCTTTGAGTGGTCTCAGATGGGTTCGGGTGGAGTGGTCTTAGGGGCTTTGTTTGGTTTGTTTTATGTTTGTTGGCTACCTTTGTTGCTTCTCTCTTTGTTGGTTTAGTGGTTTTATGCTTTCTTTGGGGTTTTAGGTGTTTCGGAGTTTTGTGGTTTTTAGGGGTAGTCTTGTTGGCTTCTTTCTATCGTTAGATCCTCTTCTCTCCTCTCTCTTGTAATATTTTTTGTCTTCAATGAAATATTTCTTCTTTTCTTGAGAGAAAAAAAAAAAAAAAAGAACAACCTTCACATAAGAAGCCCCCATGGGTGAATCCAAATCCAAGCAAGAGCTAACCAATACGAAAAAAGCAGACTATGACCCAACAAAACCCAGCAACATCTCTTAAACAAATCCAACAAACAAAAGAAGAGGTAGAAATGGATTGCAACCCATCAAACCCAGCAACACATTGCAGAACACTGACCAAAAAAGAAGGCTTAAGACCTGGAACCCCAACAATTTAAACAATCAAAATTCAGCACTAGCAGATAGGTCAATCCTTTAAGCCTCCATATCAGCAATCTTACTAATCACTTCATTCTCATCTCCATCATAGCCAATTCCCATGATTTTGTTAACAGCCCAAATTGTCTCGGCTTCATCTAGAAGAATTTTGTTCCTATTGTTTATTGCCTCCGATGAAATAGATGCGTTTAAAGCAGCGGCAGCCACTGCAAACCTAAAAACCACACACTTATTTTTATTTTTTCCTCCCTTGTGATTACGGTCATTAACTTTAGAAAACCCAAGAATTTCATCAATATTTTTCCTCCTCTTCTTCCCTTTTCTACCTTTCACAGCAGCTTGAATTGGATTACAATTATCCTCAAAACATTCTTCATATATTTCATTGCGGTTGTGTTCCATTTCCTCCAAAGAATCACCAATTTCTAAATCATTTTCCTTATCCACCACCTTTTCTCCTGAGCTATCTTGCGTCTCTGGCACTAGGGATGACCTCTTTGAACTATTGATGTCCTCTTCAACTCCTTTTTCCAAATTGTCTTGCTTTCCCGCCTTACTCTTGTTCTGTGATGTCTTACTACTTTTCGAGGATCCTTGAACATTTTCCTCTTCTAAGGGCCTGTTGCAATTGAACTTGAGGAGATGGCTTGATGGTTTTTGGCACTTGAATAAGTTTAAAACTAGCTGTTTTGGAATGCAAATGTCTGATTATGAGTGCTTGGTTTTGGCTTAAGAGTGGGAATGAGAGTATGTGTAGCTATGATGAGAAGAAAATGGGTTTTGATGGTTGGAAATGGATGAGATCAAAGGGGATTGACTGGGGTGAAGGATTTCTGGAGGTATTTTGGCAGGGTAACAGTAAGGGAGTGGTGAGAGTTTTCAGCCCCTGAAAATGGAGGAGAGGGGTGGTTTAAATAGGCAACCAAGGGTTCAAAGTGAGCCACTTGAACCCTTAGAAAGGTTGAGGGGTCACCTAGGGGCTAAGATGTAGAAGTAATCATCTCTCTCACACCCCTCTCCAACTGACTCTGCAACAAATCCTTTCAAGATATCGTTCCCGCCCACTATCAACTTAAACCACACTCAACCTGGGTTGATATCCAAGCGCCTGGATTGTGCAATTCCAAGCGCCTGGATTGAATGCAGGCGCCTGGAATCATGAGATCCAGGCGCCTGGACTCATTCCAGGCGCCTGGATTTAGTCAATCCAGGTGCCCATGAGAGTAATCCAGGTGTGTATGTTTTAAGATTTTGGGCCATTCTAGGGTTCCAAGGGGTGTTTTGGTAATCTTCTGGGAGGTTTTTGGTGGGTCAAGTCTTTGATCAAGCCTTGTGTGGTCTCATTAGGCATTTTCATCATCGGGGAAGTCTCAGAATTTCGATGGTCCAGATTGGGGTGTCTACAGTTGCCCCTCTTTGATGAGACTCATCGTCATTAGTTTGACATAAGTATCATCAAAGACAGAGACGTCCCAATCCGTCACTTTAGAATTTCCAAGACTGCAAATGCATTCTATTGAAATAAACTTGGTCGTGCTCATTGAGCTGCCTACGTACCCTGTATGCAAGGATCAGACCAGCGTAGTTCTCAGGGGCGTTGAATGGATTAAATGATTTAGACGGATTAAAAATCCTCAAAAATGATTTAGACGGATTAAAAAAAATCCTCAAAATGATTTAGACGGATTAAAAATCCTCGAAAATGATTTAGAATTTTCATAGAATACTAGTGTGATCCATTGGCCAGTCACCAAGAATCAAATTCTTGAGCGAAATACTTAAGTAATTTGCTCGGTTGTTCACCACATGCGTGCAAATCGTGGGTCAAACTAAAAAATGTTCTGGAAATATTCCAAAAAGACTTGGGAAGCCTTAGAAACAGACTAGTAACGTCGATTAATCATGATTGGATAACACCACGTGGCACCTGGATCAGTTTTGGAGGCACCCACATTAGCCAAGTCCAGGAGCCTGGATTCAATATAGGCGCCTGGAATCGTTCAATCCAGGCGCTTGGATCAACTTCGGGCGCCTGGATTCCCAGAAAACGTGAACAGTTGTAACCGCTCGGGTCTCATTATTTCAGTCCAGGTGTGTACTTTTTCAGTCATTCTTTCTTCTTCTTCGTTCAAACCCGATCGCCTCACTCCTTTTCTCACTTCTCTTCGTCTATCTCTCTCGGTTTTATACCAAACACACACAAAAATCTTGATTTCACTCAACCACAACCTAGATCTACTCGGTTTCATTTGGTTTTGGTGCGAAAATTGAAGACCCACCGGAATCCATGGAGAATCCGAGCATCATCGAGCCACCCATGGCCCATTCCGGCTCTGAAAGTGATGAGGGGAGGCTGGAGGAGGTCCCACCAGCGGCGAGGGTCCCCGTGAATGGTGCGGCGGCGACGGTGGAAGCCGTGGGTGGGTCCCACGGCAGCTGGGGAGAGACCTGAGGAGATCCCCCAGGCAGCGGGAACCGCCGTGGGTGGTGCGGCGACGACGGAGGAGGCCGTGGGTGGGTTCCACGGCACTGGGGAAGCCATGGCCGGATCCGAAGAGCTCCAATCGGCCACCACAGCGGTCGGCAAACATGGAGGAGCACGGCCCGAACCCCAATCGGCCCAAATACCCATGGAAATCTCAGATCCGGACCGGGTAAGTTATGCTACAACCATTCCAAGCACTTCAAGTAGTTTACACACTGTTGTTGCCCCTCCTGTTGGTAGTACCGCTCTTTTTACTATTGATGATGTTGATTTGGCGGTTGTGGGTGGTTCGAGTGGTGGTGATGTTGGTGGTGAGCATTTGGTGAGTAGTGGTGTTACTGGGAGTGGTTTGGTAGGTGGAGATACCATTGGTAGGGGTATGGGTGGTATAGAACATGGTGGAGGAACTGTAGGTGGTGCCGATAGAGGTGTTGGTAGCATCGGTGGACGAATTCTTAGTTTAGGAGGTGTCGATGTGCTTGTAGGGGAAGATGTGGTGATAGAGGACTTGGGTTCTGGAGAGGAGGATGGTGATGGTTTGAGAGGTGGCGGTAGTTTGGTGAGTGGTGGTGGTGGTGGTGGTGGTGGTGGTGCTGGGGGTGGCAGCGGCGATGGTTCGGCCCCTGATGCACCTCTAGGTGATTCAGGTGAGGGGACAAGCAGGCCGGATAAGGGGAAAGGGATTGCTATGGAGACGACAAACACTCCTCCGGTGACTGAGGAGACTACTTCTGAGGTGCTGAGGGAGGTTGAGGCTGAGGAGAGAGAGAGCGGCGGGTCCTAGAGTGTCAGTGGTGGAGGTGGCACGACGGGCCTTGCTGGTGAGGCCGGCCTTTCACGCAGACACTTACGACCCTCCAGTGCACCACATAGTGCCGTCAGCGATAGATCGATATACTTCGTTGCAGGAGAGATACGATGGAGAGGAGGTCTTGTTAGACGCAGGGAGGCACCTTTCCCGCGACTGCTTAGAGGTACAGATTTGGTTTATTTGCACTTGTCATTTGCATTCATTAAAGATTATACGCTGTGAATTTGCAAACTCCATGAACTCATGTATTGATGAAATGCTTCTCTGTCTCAACAGGTGAACAGGTGTTTGGGCGTGAATGGCTCATCCGGGAGGACTCTGACTCTGTTTGAGGACCTCCATGACGACGTGAGAGAGTTGGTGGTTCTTGCAGGTTTTGAGGCATTCATACAGACGCAGACGAGGACGATGCGCGACCATTCCGTGGTGACCGCTCTGGCAAAGAGGTGGAGGGATTCTACGAATACCTTTCACCTGCTATTCGGAGAGGCGACGATGACGCCACTGGATTTCTCAGCGATCACAGGTCTGCGAGTCGGGGGAGAGCCATTGCCTTTTGACTCAGGAATAGTCCAGGATGACAATGCTCTTCGACACTACTTGGGCTTCTAGCCCAACTGCGGGTCATACTGTGCTGGTTATGGTCAGTTTGCTGATCACTGTCTTGGGAGACCCACGTCACAGCCTGCCGCGGAGCAAAAGGCCCGGTGTTACCTGCTTTACATTTTCGGCGCAATTCTGTTCCCGAACCGACGCCACCACGTGCACCTGGGTTACTTAGCGGCACTGAGAGACTTCGAGCGGGCTGCCAGATATGACTGGGGAGGTTGGGCTCTAGCCTCGTGTTATGCTTTCATGGGATCCGTATCCCGAGGCGTGGCGACGAGCATAGGAGGACTGTGGTCGGTTTGGGAGGTAAAACATTCAACTTCGCATCTCACAGTCATACTTTGCTGAATTTCTGTTTGCTTGCACATTGTATATTTACTGACCATTCTTCAAAATGTTTTGCAGTTATGGGCTTACAAGGTGCTGAGACTGTCGTCTCCGGAGTCTTCTTACCGAGACCAGCGCGTGATCCCTCGAGCTCTTCGTTGGGGGCATGGATACAGAGGAAAAAGCGTCGTGCGTGGCCAGTTGGACTTCTTCCGCGGAGAGCTCGACCGCCTTACTTCTGTAGAGGTATATGCAAGCTTTAGATCTCATATCAATGTTACTGCATACTTACTGCATATGGTCTCATGAAATTCTTGCTTTCTGTGCAGGTGCACTGGCAGGTATGGGATGGGATTCATGATGAGTACCTTGCACCGAGCAGAGAGTTGACGCGAGGGAGGGTGCTACTGGAGTGTGCGTACGGCTGGCAGTGGTATCTTGGAGACAGGGTACTGCGCCAGTCGGTACGTGCTCCGACACAGGTGGTACCAAGACCTCTCCCATCACTGGTTCTGAGGACTGAGAGCTACACTCTGGCAGAGATTGAGCGATACACCATCCTCGATACTACTTTGGATCAGTACCTCCGACCGACAGAGGACTATGAGGTGTATCGGCGGCGGTACCTGGCTAGCCCACTGGACGTGGCGAGGTATAGGGAGAGAGCTAGAGCTGCACGAGAGGCTGCTGCGCAGGAGGCTGCGAAGGCTCTGGCTGTTGAGCAAGCGGAGCGAGCCGGTGTTGAGGAGCAGGTTGGTGGTGGAGCTAGAGTGAGAGAGGAGGCTGGTCCTTCTATTGTGAGAGAGAGAGAGAGAGGAGGGTCTTCTGCAGAGGGTGAGAGAGAGAGAGAGAGTTAGAGTGAGGGGAGAGAGGACGAGCGAGGACGTGCCGATGGAGGACGTTCCTCTCGAGGGAGCAGGTGTTCAGGAGGAGGAGAGGGAGGAGGTGCCGGGAGGGAGTGGGCTCGTGCCTATTCTCAGAGAGAGGTGGGACGGTGCTACAGTGGAAGAGCCTGAGCCTTTGAGGAGGTCAGGACATGATGTCGCGAAATTATGGCAGGTCTCTGTACAGACACCTGAGGGAGAGAGAGGATATGTAGATATTCCTCGACCGGCCGTTGACCTTGCGCTTCCTACTGGCCTGGCATGCAAAGTTTCATTACTAGTTTCATGATTTTGAGATCTCTTTGCTGAAACTGTTGTCTCTTGTTGCAGTTTTCCCAGGACACCGCGCGCTTTTACTTTGAGCAGACTCATAGTCTATGGACCCTAGTTCGCCAACTGGTGGCTGGAGCAGACGTGGTGCTCCGACGGTCGGGTGACCCTACTCCTCCGGTCGTCCCCAGTCCTCCCCTGTCCAAGGGTGTCCCAGTATCTCTCTTTGTTCTCTTGCATTAATTTCAAAAATCCGTTTTTATTATTAAATGTTGAATTGACATTAATCTTGACATTGCTCGCAGGCTCCGAGGAAGCACTCGAGAGGTGGTGTTGCGGGCCCTGGATCGTCGACCATCCGTGTATTCCGCTCAAAGGAGGCAGGCTATGTTGCGATGGGAGGGACCGAGGAGGAAGATATAGACGGGAGGTCAGTCCGCCAGAGAGTCGGTGAGCCGTCGACTACAGTTGAGGAGCCGAATACAGAGGTTGTTGCTGAGGTGCCTCTTTCGCAGGAGCCTGTCCTAGAGGATGCACCGGAGAGCAAGGATGACGGGGAGGATGCCCAGGAGTTAGGCGACCCGTAGTTAGTACTTGACAGTTTCGAGGCATTGAGTCCGGCTTTTTATTCATTTTCTTTCACCATTCCGGGCCTGCATGCCCAAGTAGTTCTTAGGTCGGGCCTGCACGCCTGTTTTGCTTTCACGGGCGCATGTTTGCCCTAGTACTTCTGATATGAGCTTGTGGATTATGACTTGTTATTCGACTTGCATTGACTTTTATGGATGCCACCTTCCGGTATATGAGATTTGCACTTTTTATGCCATTCATGTGTTTCATCATTGAAAACATAATAAAACACCAGTTGTAAAACTCACGAGTAAAAAGAGAAAGATTCTTTATTAGCTGTAATAAACAAAAGTATATACAAGCTATTTATAGGACAAAATGACATGGTTATCGACACGAGTGTTCGTGAATTTCTTCGAAACACTTCCAATGAATTAAATATTGACATGGGTGACTCAAATATACATGAATATGATGACAGACACGAATAACACTTTCACGTGACTCAAAAGTATATGCACAACGCAGCTGAACTGATTAAATGACGCAAATGACCCTAGGATGGAATTTGGTGTCCATAGGGCTTGTTTGAAAAGACGGCCCTCCATTACTACACACTTTTCACCGAGAACGATCATCCCACTGTCCTCACGAAGTCATATTCATCCAAACCGGTCATTTAAACATGATAGAACCGGCTTGCAAACTCTAACCATGATTTGGAGACGCCAAACCAAACTTGTTTCATAGAAAAAATTGGTCTAAACGCTTCGTTTTCTGAGTCTTCTATAAACGGATCTTTCCCGTAAGTCATGAAAGTCTGTTAGAACATGTCGGAATCAACGAAACTTGCCAAAAGTGCATGGAAGTGAGATTGGAGGACAAGATGAGATTGCTGCTATCTGGTTTCCAGGCGCCTGTATCAAACTAATCCAGGCGCCTGGATTGAGTCTAGGCGCCTGGAAAAGGCAAATCCAAGCACCTGGACTTGCTCCCTAGCAGAATTTTGTTTTTCCCAAAGCATTTCCTTGCCCATTGCATGGTGTTCTTCTGCCCCAAGCTGCATGAAAACACTTCAAACATCCTTCCCAAGCCACCTATATATATTTCCAAAGCCTTTTCCTTTATTTTCCAACAAATGCCATCCATTTCCAAGATTTTCTTATGATTTCCCATGCAAATTTCTTGAAAATCAACTTTGAATTCATTGAAACTTGAAATTCCTTCTACCATTCTTGCATGTAAAATTGTCATTACTCATCACTCTCCTCCTATAAATACTATGTCTTGCCAAGCATTTCATTTACACCTATTTTCATCATTCCAATCTCTACAATTTTGTTTTCCATTCATTTCTCATTCAACTCCACACTATGGCCATGCTTGCATCTGTCGTGCTTCAACCTTGGATTGCGAGCTTCGAAAACATCGATTGGTTCAATTTTTGGGGTCACCATCTCAATTCTTTACGTCACATCCACTCCATTCCTCTTCACCCTGAGCTCTTGCATGCTGCCGCTCAATTTTGGGATCCAGAATTTCATGTGTTCCGTTTCGGTCTTCAAGAGCTTTGTCCTACTGTGGAGGAGTTTCATGCATATCTCGAAACTCATCCCGATACCGAGCCAGCGGTTCCTCCAATCCGCATTAACTTGGTTAGGATCCTTCGAGACAAGCTTGGTGTGAGTGATGGTCTTGCAAAGCATTCGATTCGCGGAGGTTCACTCGATATTCTTCGCCTCTTTGCAGATTTCAGCCCATGCGGCAATCCATTGGATTATACTATTCAGAACCGCCGCATGTTTGCTCTTTGCATGTGCCTTCTTGCCACCTACTTGTTGGTTTCAAACAACGGCAATCCCAATTCCTCAATTGTTTCAGTTACTGCGCAGATTGAGCAACGAAGAGACGTTGTTCCCATGATTTTGGCAGAGACTCTCATGGGCTTGGATGCAGTGAGGTCGGGAAGAACCGACGTGTTTGTCGGGAGCCCCCTTTTGCTTCAGGTTTGGATTTTGGTTTTGGTTTTGGTATTTGGGTTTGGGTTTTGGATGTTGGTTTATGTATTTTGGACTCGGCTTGGCTCATGGTTTTTGTTTTTGGTTTGGCAGATGTGGCTATGTGACAAAATAAAGTTGGTTGTGGATCCGGCAAATGACTGGGTTTATCAGGCTAGGGATTGGAGAAACAGGCGTTTTGTGGAGATTCGTCACAATGTGGAGGACTGGTTGGATTTCTTTATGGCAGTGGAGGAGGAGCATATTGTTTGGAGGTGCCATTGGTTGCCTTTACCAGACATGACGGCCAGTCACATGGGACACTCATGGGTGGTTTTGGCCGGATTGACAGACTTCACTTTCTACTTTCCTCAGCGCATCCTCCGCCAATTTGGGATTCGCCAGGAAGCGGAGTTTTCATATCCTGCTGATTTCCATCTCCCCGAGTTCAAGCATTCCGTCGTTGAGGCATACCGTCGCGATTGGGGAGGTAGGGTGACTTGGGTTCGGGACCAATACCCGAGCATTCATCTGCGAGGAAGGTACCGCCAATGGCTCAGAAGGGAATTGGAGGCAAGATTTGGCAACAACGTGGACTGACTTTCTCGACTTAACTAGGCTGTTTCCCAAAATAAATGGTGTACCCATGTAATTGTTTCCTCTTTTGAGTGTGGCTTGTTGTTGCTTGTTGCTTTTTAGGCTTTTATGCTCAGCTTATGTAAATGAAGAAGTGATTTGAATAAAATTGAACTATGAAGGGTTTCCCCCTCTTGGTTCATTTGATTCCATATGCTATCTCCTTCGGATATTGTGAGAAAGTGTGAACCAACTCAGCGGATTTAGACCGAACCCCAGGATGGGGTTGCCTACGTATCCTCTTGCAAGGAATCAGGTCATTGCATTTGTTTCGCCGTCAACGGTCTCAAAAGTGTGGCATTCTGAGGAGTGTTATCAAGTCCAAGGTTGTTGCTTATACCACCCTTGGGCTAGATAAACCAACATTTCAATAAATTTCAATCTCTCGGGTATACATCGTACGATGTTTTCCGTCATCGTTTGACGTATCCGCCTTCGGGAGATACATTTCTATTTCTTTTAAGTCATCTTTCATCCTCAAAAGTAAGTGTTTTTCGTCTAAAAAGATCCTTACAATAAGAGCTTTTTCTGTTCTTGCTTTGAAAATCGTCAAAAAAAATATATATATATATATATATATATATATATAGGAGAGCGGTCTCCTAAGGGATCCCGCATACAAAATTTGGTGCGGGATTGGCCTTTTTTCAACTTTCCGGATCAAATTTTGACGATCCGAACCGCTCAATGTTTTTAAAATGCATTTTCCAAGGCCTACGCGGGAAATCTTCAAAAAACAATACCCGGAAGGGCTTGATCCAAACAGTTTTCGATAAAACTGTTTTTAAATTTAACCATTTCGAAAACTATTTGGATCAACCCCTTCCGGGTATTTTTTTTTTGAAGATTTCCCGCGTAGGCCTTGGAAAATGCATTTTAAAAACATTGAGCGGTTCGGATCGTCAAAATTTGATCCGGAAAGTTGAAAAAAGGCCAATCCCGCACCAAATTTTGTATGCGGGATCCCTTAGGAGACCGCCTTCCTATATATATATATATATATGGATAAGCTTCTAATAAGGGTCCCTTATTGAAGTTACCATGCGGACCTAACCTTTCCGAGCCAAATTTTGACGATCCGAACCGTTCAATGTTTTTAAAATGCATTTTTAAGGGCCCCCGCGAAGATTCGTCCAAAAAAAATACCCGGAAGGGCTTGATCCACACAGTTTTCGGTAAAATCAGTACATATGTCTGATTTTACCAAGCGTGTGGATCAAGCCCTTCCGGTATTTTTTTTTGAATATTTTCCGCGTGGACCTTGGAAAATGCATTTTAAAAACATTGAGCGGTTCGGATCGTCAAAATTTGGTCCGGAAACACAAAAAAGGGGCAGGTCCGCACGGTTTTTTAAAATGAGGGACCCTTATTGGAAGTTGTTCCTATATATATATAGGGTCCCTTATCTAAGTTACCATGCGGACCTCACGTTTCCGAGCCAAATTTTGACGATCCGAACCGTTCAATGTTTTTAAAATGCATTTTTAAGGGCCCCCGTGAAGATTCGTCCAAAAAAAATACCCGGAAGGGCTTGATCCACACAGTTTTTGTTAAAAACGCTATATAAAAAGGGCAGGTCCGCGTGGATCAAGCCCTTCCGGGTATTTTTTTTGGAAGATTTCCCGCGTGGACCTTGGAAAATGCATTTTAAAAACATTGAGCGGTTCGGATCGTCAAAATTTGGTCCGGAAACACAAAAAAAGGGCAAGTCCGCACGGTTTTCTTCAATAAGGGACCCTTATTGGAAGTTAATCCTATATATATATATAGAGAGAGAGTCCCCTTCCTATCCAAACTCCCTTAACTTAGTTAAGTTACGGACCTCCCCTTCCTATCCACTTTCCGGACCAAATTTCGACGATCGAACCGTTAGATGTGTTTAAAAGGTGTTTTCAAGGTCCAACGCAAAGATTTGGCAAAAACAATTACCCGGAAGTGGTTGATCGGAGCAGTTTTTCACAAAAACGCTAATATAACGTTTTTGTGAAAAACTGCTCCGATCAACCCCTTCCGGGTATTTTTTTTTGCCAAATCTTCGCGTTGGACCTTGAAAACACCTTTTAAACACATCTAACGGTCCGGATCGTCGAAATTTGGTCCGGAAAGTGGAGGTCCGTAACTTAAGAGGGTGCGGGAGTTTGGACTTGAAGTTTATTGTATATGTATATATACAATCACTATCTAATCCGGGAGTCCCGGATCCGGGACTCCACCTTCCCGATATTTTTTTGACGATCCGAACCGTCCAATGTGTTCAAAAGGTGTTTTCCAAAGTCCACGCGGGAAATCTTCAAAAAAAATACCGGGAAGGGCTTGATCGAAGCATTTTTCCGCAAAACTGTACACATTTACAGTTTTGCGAAAAAATGCTTGGATCAAGCCCTTCCCGGTATTTTTTTTTGAAGATTTCCCGCGTGGACCTTGGAAAACACCTTTTGAACACATTGGACGGCTCGGATTTCCCAAAAACAATTTTTAAAAGCATCAAAACACCAAAAAACCTCCCATCCGGGATCCTTGATTGGATAATTTGTGTATATATATATCACTGCCTAAACTGTGCCGCACGGCACACATGGCGGCACACTTTTCAAAGCCAAAATCCAAAATCGTTTTCTGGAGGCAGTAAGGTCATTTTCTCTTCAGTTTATTATCTTTATTGTGTTAATCCTTTATTATTGCATTTATTTACTGTTTATGTGAACAAAGTTTAGTAATAAAATATTTTCCAAAAACCCCACAAATATTTAGTAAAGTCCAATTTTTAATCGGGTGAGTGGGGTCCCTTAAAAACCTTCCCCGTTCTAACCTGGCTCCCGAATCCAAAAATCTCTGGTTTTTCAAATTAAATCCTTTTTCCATAATCATTGGTGAGAGAGTCATTATTTTCAAATGGTTTCTCGGGTTAAATCTTTTTTCTAAAAACCCGGTTCAAACAAAAAATTTCATCCGGGTGGCGACGTCCGCAGTTATGCCGTTTTGTTTCCTATCTAATAGGTCTTCGTTTCCTATCCCAAGAGTTGCAATATTTAGAAGATACAATGAGAAGAGGCGGCGTGTTTTTTTCGGTTATGTTGGAATAGTTATTTTTATTTTTTAAGGGGTATTTTTGGTAGGTAAAAGTGTGGGAAACACTTTTGGGGCTTCACCTTTTTTAAAGTAGTAGCAGATATGGATCTTTTTTGATAGATCTCAATTAGTTTTATTAAACAAAGTTGTTGAAATGACAAAAAAAAATCATAGATTATGAGATAAATAATTTTTTGAGACGTTCAAAAAGGTAAAGAGGCCCAACACTACGGGACGGAGAGAGTACTAATCTTTTAAGCCTAATACAAACTAAGTAGGGCCCAAACTAACTTCAATTAAGTAGGCACATTCAAAAACTAAGGGCCGAAAAATATTTACTTTATATAAGTCCAAAAGTGGAGCATACTAAAAGGGGAAAAAAAAATTACAAAAAAAAAAAAAAAACATCAAAATTGAAAACCCAATTCTCGAGTTCCACTCACATTCTATATTCTTATTATCTTTGTCTCTCTTTGTTGCTTGTCTTTTGTGCCCTAAGTTTCTAACCCCGATTTCAAAATCAAATCAAAACCCAAAAGATTGCTAGCATTAAGGAGCTCCAAGGGTCAACACGTAATACTAAGCAAATTAGATATAACAGATCATTTTACAATTTCAGCCTAAACTTTCTTTCATCTATAGCTACGCTTCTGGTTCTTACTTTACTAAACTCTCTTTCATCTATAGCTACGCTTCTGGTTCTTACTTTACCAACAAGTACGCATTTTATTTTTTAGTGACTTGTACTTTTATATTTTGGAGCAAAACTAGATTACGCAAGTTTATTTGATTATTTGCTTCTAAAAATGCAAGAAGAGCGATGTTCAAGCAATACTTACTCGTATTTATTATAGTAATGTTCAGTAATTTTTGCAACTTATATATTCAAATTCTTGGAAAAAAAATTGGGATGATTTGTATCTTTTGAAATTGTAGCCATTTCCTTCTTAAATGTGAAGGGACCCAAATCGATTTTGCGCTTAGAGCTCCGAAAATCTCTGTCCGCAAAAGAACATGAGAATAAACATTATTGGTGATTTTTTTTTATAAAGGAGATTGGGATAGAAAAGTTCAGCATAGAAACACACTAATGATGAATTGTCTTAATTTCAACGGAAATCGGTACAAACTTTAAAGTTGTCAACAGTTGATATTGCAGATTGTTAGTACTCATTTACATCACATGTAATACAATCATTCTGTAACTGGTTGCCAACTCGAGAAACCCATTGCTTCTTCAACAGTAACCCTCTCCCCAACTTAATTACTCGGAATGAGAAGTCCAATAAATCAACCCACTGCAAGGAACAACATTTACTATTTTAGTTACCATAGTCTCAATAAGGGCTGGAAGATACAATATTTCCTGAAAAATCATAGCGTTTCTTCAAAAAAATATAAATGCTGAACAAAGTGAAGAAACTACTGTTGCATATCAATAACTGGCTACAAATCAGTTGCTGCTCCAAGAAATCAAACGCTTTACAGTCCTTTTGATTCAAAGGATAAAAAAAAATTTGAAGGGAAGATTCTATCTGTTGGTTGTATAACAAATAACGTGATAGAATCCTCTTTATTTGTCAAAATTTTCTTTCCACGAAATATGGTGACAGCAAAAATAGCTATCAAAGTTTATAATATGGAGATTGGCCACTAAAACCCAAAGTAAAAGCTCTCACTTGTATATCCATTTCACATGGTTTTGTTCCATTTTTACCCAACCTTAAAGTGAAATTCCATAATCATTTCCTTTTTTACTTCTTATTCCCCGTGTGTATGTATTCGGCCTGTTCCAATGACAATATTTGACACAATAATATTCGGAGCCCCACACATTTGTTTAAAACACATTTTTAAGAATTAATTGTAAAAAATCAACTAATTCGGATATCAGAAACGACTTGATCGCCATAATCAATTCATTCTGTTTTTATCCTGTCAAATTTCGGGACAAATACCGATCAAAGCATTGACCGATATCCGAATGAGTTGATTTTCTAAACTCTTAAAAAGGTGTTTTAAACTAATTGAACGGCTGCGACCATTTGCGTGAGACTCCAAAATGGGTGTTTTATATTTGGTATGTCAAATGTTGTGTCAACAGAGCCAGCTCCTAATATTTATATCTATGTATACTTTTCTATTTACTGGCTACAATGATCTGACCATGCCACAAAGTGGTGTGATAAATGCCGACACATTTGCACACAATTTACATTAACATCAGAAAAGAAAGCATGATTTTAAATGAGCATAACAGAAGCAGCATTTCTGAACATGTGTTACATTCAAACTAGCAATTTTGACGAAGGATATGCTCAAACTTGGAAGATTCATTTACCTGATCAACACAAACACACACTGCAAAACACCTGCTGTTCCGGTCCAAGAAGAGGGGCCAGTGTCAGTCAGTGCATCTTGTATCAATAGCCCCACTGAAGCCGCTAGAGAAACGAATGATACAACATAAGCAAGGAAAAGCCAAAGCTTCAACCTACAAATCAGACATTGCAACATGGAATTAATAGGAATTGATAGTGTACTCGCATAAATGACTGGATGCTTTTGGAAACAAAAATGATTGTGACACAAACTTTGTGCCACAACCAACCACAACCCCACTCACATGGGGTGTGGGTCCCACATGCAGGCCCCACACCCCATGTGAGTGGGGTTGTTGGTTGTGGCACAAAGTTTGTGTATGTATCATTATTCGGTTGGAAATCATCTAAATCTTCACGATCTTGGGATGCACAATTCTCATACTATTATTTTCTAATTCGAAACCCATCTATGACTCAGTTCTCACATTCTATGCAAATCATGAGAACTTTATGATACACTATTTAGAAATGATTTCCTCAACTTGTTTGTCTTCCCCTTTCCACAACCATGAAATCCTCCCCACTCCCATAGGCTTCTTTTAAGCTGTATGGGTTGAAATCACGTATAGCTGCCTCCCATCACACTTTACGTTGTTAGAGATCCCGAACACCAAAAGTTTTTTGTCCTCCTTTTTGGTTTCTTGGTAGTTAAGAGGGGAAAAGCAATGACAGAGAGAAATCAATTCGACGCAAACCCATTCAGCAAAACCTAGTCCCAGAATATTTTGGTTCACAACACAATCCCAAATCAATTTTACTATTCCCCGTGAAAAGAGGAATTGTTTACACACATCTCTTCAAAAGATTTTTACAGCTTTGATCTGTAGAAAAGATGAAAGAAAGTGACTAGGATGATTTCGCCATGTTTCATGAAGGCCCAAGTAACCTTTATCCACAATATTGTAATGGTAGGGAAGACTATACCGGAACACATGGTAACATTATATTCAACCAAAATGTGGCCAAATGGAAGAGTGCAGTAGTTAAATGAGATTCATGTAGCAAACTTGAATAGCTGGCCAAATATACTATTGAGTAGACAAATACAAAAGAGAACCAAAGTATAAGCATGCAAGGATTTTGCCATCAAGGTACTAGCCTTCCCCGTTTACCATGAGAACAAGAAATTTTACATGTAACATGTCTGCTCCTCTAATATTTTAGGTTCCAGTTCAACTCATTTAAAATATAATTCGCGATATCCAACTCCCAGTTCCATGGAATTATGATCCATGACTCAAATCTCGATTCAACAAGGTTCTAATGCTCATACTATCCGTCCTCACTTAGTTAAAACTTCTCTACACATTTTTTGGCAAAGCAATACGAGCTACAACAGTACAGTATGCATGTCAAAAAGTACGATAAGTGAACGGATTGACCGAATGCAGTTCCATGGCTGTGAGGCTTAACAGAAAAATAAAAAGGTGGAGATATTGAAACTGCATAGATTATTTGCAGAAGCAAGATGCAAATTCTCATTGGATCTCGGTTGTCTTTCTTCCATTTGAACTCATTTCCAAAATCTTTTAATTGCTTCAATAGGCACAATCACTGTAGCTCGTCATTACTAAATCTTTAGAAGGATCATTTTTCTCTGGTCAAGAAGAATCCCTTCCCGTATATGTTGTTCAGGTCAGGTCAATTAGAATGTGCATAAATAGCTACAGAGGAATACAGAAAGTAGGGAGAAACATCCAGTAATGTATTTAACCAGAAAATACATTATGCTGAACTCGGTTTTAATTTAAGATAAACTCTACAGCAATGAAAACCTAAAGGGATTCCCAATTAGTTTTGTTACTTGACTTTTTAATCTCATGACCAAAAGAGAATTAAAAAATAGAGTTATAACAGCACATCTACCAGAGTCAAGATACACCACAGAGATCAGTCGACAACAGAAACCTATGACAACCCACAAAACAATCATCAAAAAATTGTCTGACCAAACGAATTATTAATAGTAATCGTGCTATTTAAGAAACAAACACATGAAAGAAAGCAAGGAAAAGTCCGGTTTAAGAATGAATATACGATAAGGAATATGCAAAAAGCTAAATGAGAATGGAAATGCACATGCAAGCATGACACTCAAGACCCAAATCCCATTTCAACGCTAAGTCAAATTTTGTGGTTCAAACTCCATGCCCAATGTCTTCTCAGCCCAACAACTCAAACAGAACAAAATGCCTGATCAAACATGAATAGTTCATCTCACCCACATCGAATAATCCAAATCTCATCAACTTGCAAAATAGAATTCTTCAAGTCCATTACAAACCAATTCGATAGCTTCTAGAAAACAATTGTGTGTGTGTGTGTGTGTGTGTGTGTGTGTGTGTGTGTGTGTGTGTGTGTGAGAGAGAGAGAGAGAGAGAGAGAGAGAAGTAACCAAAGTCGTCAAAAGTGCAATGAGTAGAAACTAGAAAGAACAACTAACATATACAAGGTTATGTTCACAACATAAATTGGTGTACTTAGTGGCGAGTCAGGTGACAGATACACATAGCTAAAGCTATGTAGCCTATGTTAGAGTGCATAAGCTTTTTTTACTTATATTGAACTATATATTTGTCTGTCTAGAGGACTTTTAGAACTTTGACTTTTGTTTAGCATTGTTATTAATCTCTTTTCAATCATTAATAATTATGTTTATGTGTTAATCTTTCTAAATGCCCACACCTCTACACTTCGGGAGTTGGGACTTACGCCGCGCCTGATAACAAATAAATGCGTTGCATTGAGCATTTGCCTCTAAAAAGCTTACCCCGTATCTTTGATTATGTTGGTCAGGTAATCTAATGTCCTCTGTTGGACAGAATATCAAGTGTATTTTTCAATGATGGCCACACGGTCAAGTAGGTAAGATCTGATAAGCATGAACAACTCGAAGGAGGTGGCATATCATGTTTGATACTCGTTAGAAATGAAAGATAAATTGTTACTTCAGTTATGGAGCATACATTCCCTTTAATTTGGACCAATAATCAAGTATAATGTATTCATGATATCTAGGCCAAATGCTTTTTCATATTACAAAAGATGTTGGTACAAGGCCTCAATCCAATATTATCTATGAACCATTATTACGTACTTGTAGATATCCACCTGCTGCGGTGCAGGTTTGCACACGGGATGGCTAATCGTGAAATCATCACACTCATTACAGGTGTCTACATCTCGGAAGTGCCCGTTGCGGTGCACTTAATCGTTTACGGTTGCCACTTGGTTTAAGGAACCAAACCCGGATAGAGATTTTTTTTTGGGAGCCAAGAGAATGGCAAGGAGAAGGGGAGAGGCACCCCTCTGTGCCCGACCAAATGGTTGGCCTCTAGTTATTTGACGGGGCTTTTCTTTGATTTCGCAATTACTTGATTTATTAGCCATTGAACAAGACAAGGTGATCTGTATAGAAAACAAAACGCAAGGGAAAGGGATAAGGAACACACAGCATCATAAAATACAACAGAAAAAATTTACCCTAAGAAAAATCAATCTGTCAGCCGCAAAACCAGTTTGTCGGCTGCCAAAACGAAGCAGGGTATAATCTATCCACCGGCTGGCACTGGCCGGTGTTCCTCCTTACACCAGAAACTGAAAACCAAATGTGCAGTGGAGGGCCATGTTTCTTGGACTCGGGTGCGGGTATCGGGTGTGGGTGCGAATCTTGGTGTCGGACACCTCAAGTTAAAAAATAGAGGATACGGGGATATGGATCCATATTGGGACACGGGTACGAGGATACGATATACTATTATTTTAGAAAATATTATCGAAACAGATTAAATATTTAATTAGTGTCAATAAATAAAAACTGGCAGTTTATACTTTTTATAGTACTAGAATTTATGATGATGTAATTAATCTGAGTGGTAAAGAAGTTAGTACGTATTTATCAAAAGGCTTTTAGTTTATTTTTTTAAGTAATTGATTTTCAGCCCCAAATTGATATCCAAACTCCCTTTTTTGTCTTCTAGTGAAAAGAGACCAAAAGAAAAAAGAAAGGGGGTGTGAATAACAATTTGGGGGTGTAGAAATCACTCCCCTTTTTTATTTTGTCTAAATGATTACAGCTGTTGTGCATATCACGAAGTAAGAAGAGTAAAAATAATTTTGAGTGTTTTGAAGCTCTGGGTCATGGGGTTTTTTTTTACTTTGGGGTGCATGAGTGCTTATGAATTTACGAAGTAAGAAGAGTAAAAATAATTTATGATGCATGAGTGCATAAGCTGTTGTGCATGAGTGTTTTGAAGCTCATGGTCATAAGGCCAGGTTTGGCCAAATAACTTGACTTATTTTTTTCGGCTTTATTTGATTTCTTTTTTTGTGGTAGTCATTTTTGTGTCAAGTTTTTGTGTTATTGGTTCGCCGCGATGAGAGGAATCGGGAAAGTAAAAAATTATATTGAAACTCTCAATTTTTATTGTTTATTCAAAAAAAAAAATTGAGTTTGGATCGTAATTCTTACTTTTCAGATTCCTCTCGTCGCAATGAACCAATAATACACAAAAACTTGATGCAAAACTAACGCCAAAAAAAAAAAAAAATTTCAAAGACGAAAAAATAAGTCAAGTGACTAATTAGGCCAAACCTAGAAATTAGCCGCAAACTCAATCTCTAAGAGTCCTGAACATGTACATCAAGTAAATCAACCGGACTCGAAGAGCATGGGACTGATTGAACAAACAGAAGAAGCCTCTAATTCTAGGGTGATATGGATGTGTCTGCCAGCACAAAGAGCTATATAGGCCGACGGAAAGATTTGACAGGCAAGGAATGGATCTCACTGGGAGATTTTGACAGAAACAATTTCAAGGCTGTAAAAAGAATCTTACGACGCCAAATCGATCTCAGCCTGCACTCGAAATGGGACAGATCGCATTTGGAATGCTTCTTGGCTTCCTGTAGATCCTACAGGACATTCCACGCCTTCATGATCTCACAGAGTTCACTGGGCTTAGGTACATTCAATCAAGGTATACCGAAATTTATTTCATCATTGGGATTTGCCTATAACGCCAATTTTGTGTGTCTACATTACTTGATCAAGCTACGATGCACGATTTAGAGGAAATAAAAATTCAAACCTCACCATTGAATAGATTTTGACTTAGGATGATATCCCCAACTTGAGTTTTGGTGCCTACACTCATTCTGAAAGTCTAATCAAACATCCCAAGAAATACGCATGAGACCCTGAGCCTCACTACAAGTCTCAGAAAATATAGAAGTAGGTGGATGTGGGTTGCAGCAGGGAAGGTTTAGAGCAAAAAAGATGAAGAAAGGGGCGAGGATTTCAAAAGAAAAGGCGGCTAACACGAAGCTATCGACAGATTATTTGAAAAATGGATATATGTTGATGGAGATTCTCCCTTTGTCATGGTAGCAACCCTTTTCCCAAGAAACAATCTATGGAGTCATGTGAGGCCTTTTTTTTATCTAGTTTTGATGTTTATTTAATGGTTAGTTCAGAAATACGGCTCACGCTAGACACTCCCCATGAAAGCCCTTAGCTGGAACTATCACAGGCTAAGAACGCCTCATACAGCTTGACTTCCTCTTATCTCTTAACTTTCTCCCTCATGGAGATGAAGTGTGACTCAAAGAAGTGTAGATAAAACCAAGTAATTTCTATAGGTAAGGTAGGAGGTCTTGCATGGAAATGGAAGAACTCCATTGACCTAAGTCTCGCAAGTTTTTCAAAGCAACACACAAATGATTCAATAAGGATGGATCAAAGGGAGCCTCGAGGTGATCAAGTGAATAATATGACAATATTCACTGTTAGAAGCATTTAGACGCACCAGGCAATACATGTTATTTTGCAGAACACATCTAATTGTTAAGTGCATACACTTTGGATCAGCTATTTTCATACATATAGACATTTTGGACGCTCTCCGGCTCTTAAGATAATTATGGAAAAGGCACTTTCGAACACACTACCCCCTGTGAATTGGTGACTTAGGAGTGAGACTAACACACACACACACGCAGAGAGAGAGAGAGAGAGAGAGAGAGAGAGAGAGAGAGAGAGAGAGAGAGAGAGAGAGAGAGAGAGAGAGAGAGAGAGCCAAGAAGATAGACATAACCTTACTATGGTAAAGAAAATGTGGAGGCAAAGGCATGAAATCCATGACTCAGAAGGTGACGGAAGCCTTTTTCCATCTCAGGCAACTCAATGGTAAAGAAAAACCTAATGAATTACTAGTCCGTATACTAGTAATTCATCAAGGGGAGCGATGCTGTGGGCCAAATTGTTATGTGACTCCTTTCCTTGGCTAGTGGTCTCGAGTATCAAGCTGAAGTCTCACTGCTGGTTGCTTTATCATATCTCTACAAGTCATTTGAACTATGAAGAATGGCGTCCCGTCCAACCTAGCAGCTTGAAGCGAAAGCCTAGCGCGTCTGATGATAAAGAGGTTCCTTCTACCCTATGTAGCATAGACACGGACATGGATACACAAACAGAAACAGGACACGGACACGGCAAAAATAAATACAATTTTATTTTATGCCAATGGAAGCTATACGTATAAGCATGAAGCTTCAATATATATGAACAACCACCATATATACATCATATTACACTTTTAACCCAAAATATTTGAAGTAATAAACATTTACCCCCCAAAAAAAAATTTAAAAATTGAAAATTTAACCCCGCCATGTCCGTCGCGTGTCCCCCTAAAAAGATTAATTAAATTTATTGGACACACCACATGGCATGTCCCGACATCGGACACGGGGACACGCCGGCCTTTAGGAGTGTTGGTGCTTCATAGCTTCTACCCATGGAAGTTGCGTAACATTAAATCGAAGTTGGAAGGGGGAGTAAACATTGTTCTCCACTATTTCCAATTCATTGCCACTACATAGCATGAAAGCTATTCTTAAATAATTGGACGCCAAAGTTCTAGTGGTCTCTTTAGACTTATCCTAGATGTATCCTGTCAAGGCCTCTGGGCCTGATTATAAGCAAAAGCTTTTTCTTTCTTTTTTTGGCAAAAAAATATGGCATGGCATTTATTATGATGTCACTTCACATGTTTTCTTTCTTCAATGGAGGAAGTTCTTCTAGCAAGATCAATCACACCCACATAGTGTTGTACCTAAATGTCAGTCAAGAAAACATCTCCCATTTCTAACACATTAGTCTGTTTAACCTGTTCCACCCTCTTTCATGAGAACATCATACATATACCGACGGAAAAAATTTGGCAATCCATAGGCTTAAAATGCTCATCCCTTCAATCATCTCCTAGAGTTCAGGAGCTTTTGTCCTTGGGCACCTCATCACAGACAATGTTCTTATTACTTCTAAAATCACGCACAGGATCAGATGTAAATTTTGGGGAAAGGTTGGGTATAGGGCCGCAACTGAGCCACGCCGCTTGCGAGCAGCTTGAGGCTAGCTCGAATTGGGCTCGTTCGAACTCGGTTCAATTAGTTAATGAACGAGCTCGAGCCATAAACTTCAGCTCAGTTTGTAAACGAGCCAAGCACGAGCCTTAAGATGCTCGGCTCCAACCAGCTCATGAGCCAACACTTAGACACATCTATATACATGCGGTGGTGAGGCCAGAACATGCACGCATGCAAGTAGCGAGAAATTCTTCCACGCACACAAGTAGTGGGAGGCATAGCCTACATTAAATACCTGAGGAATCTTCCTCTTTACCAAATTCTTCCATGTGGGACTAAAACCAAGAGTTCCTTGCTGAGAACACCCTTTCAATCTTTCATTCATTTGACCCACATCGACACTCTAAAGAACTACCAACCAAAGGAACCCATATAAATAAGGATCCCAGCTCTCCCTTCTTTACTTAGCTGCTTCAGCTCATCCACGATCGAGCAACTCGAGCCGAGCTTGAGCTTTGGGTTTAGGGTGCAAGTCGAGCTCGAGCACTTGGAAGCTCAGCTCGGCTTCAGCTCATTTGCATCACTAGTTGGGTACATCCAAATCCAATTGGAAGTTAAAAAAAAGCTAGTTGATAGGATAGCATGGCCTTTGCTTTCAAAACACGAGGATAGCTTTAGTTTTCCGCCGAAAAATAATTGAAGAAGTTACGGTTTGATAACACTATGATGCCCCCATACTACAACGCTCATTATGGCTTTCTCCTACTCCGATAGGGTCTACAAAAAGGAGGCCACTAACTTCCACATCTCTTCTTTGCTTTGTGTAGAAGATCTAAGAGCTTTACTTCAAGCAATGCCCTAGGTACTATCATTTGTTCTTCACGGGTTATAGGCTGGTGTTTCTTTGCTAACATTGAACAAGCAAATACAAAGGAACTTAAGGATGGGCCGAGGGGGATGAGCCCAGGGACCACCCTACCCAAGTTTCAATTTTCTTTACAATTGTAGTACTTTTTTCGTAAAAAAATTAAAACTATATATGCTCAGCCAGTCACCGTTTTCGTTTAACATCAACCCACCCACAAGGTTATAAATGCATTTACGTCATGAAAGAGCATCCAACATGATTTCAGATTTTAATTTTATAGAGAGATGGAACACTAGTTTCTATATTTTGCTTTTAAAATGCATACTATTGCATGCATTTATGTAATTGATTATGATCATAATTTTAAATTGCAAACGGTGATCGAACATAGATATAATAATTTCTTTGATGGTATTTTTGCCATTTGTATTTGGCATAATTGATATCATCTGTCATATGTTCCAAATTTTTGAGTAATGTTCGCCCACCCAACACTCAAATCCTTGCATCCATACCTGAAGGCACTATCATTTGTTCTTTACTGACCATAGTCTAGAATTTTATGCAACCACTAAACAAGCAAATACCATAGGGAGATAAGACAGATTTATCATGAAGCATTAGACTAAAATGCCAATCTTCAAAAGGCAGCACATCTTCAGCTCCATCACACATATCTAAGAGATGAGTTAGTGTAGTGCTTTTTACAAATCTCTCTTGAATATTGAGAAATATGAATGCATTGTGCAACATATATTATGTGCATTTAAAGTTTTGTAGGGCCTTATGCTTTTGTTAGTTGAAGTGGATTCAATTATTTGAATTCCATCTACTGTGGAAACACTGAAATGTTCCATGCATATCCTCAAGTAGTACTAGATTAGTAACATGCAAGAGCAAAAACATTCTGCAAGGGGCAAAACCCTGTGCATTCAAAGGGAAAAACAGATTAAATGTACATGAATATCCTATAAACTGCACAAAACAGCAACAAAAAATAAAGGACAATCCTCTATCAGCCCAACAAAGACACTGAATCCTCCAAAAGCACCCTATGTGTTTTAGATGTAGAGACAGCTATTATATCATGTTTTACGTTGTTCACCGTGCAACGATATAACCTCAGCATACCTACCAAGAAGAGAACCACTAGGCATAACCAAGTCTCATCACATCTCAAGCTTCAAAATTAAGCTTTTAAATTTCAACTCAACCATGGCATGCTATAGATAGTGAAGCAGATCAGCAAATAATAAAGCTTTCCAGGCTTCTAATGAGCATCACCATCATGCTACAGTGCCCACTAAGGGTAGTTCCTAAATTAAATACAACTTTCAATAGAGTGGGGCATAATAATGAGGACATTCCTATTTTCCAGAGAGGTTTTACCAAATGGTTCGACCTTCGTAGTGCAACATCTATAAACTAAAGTAACAAACATTTTACCCAACCCATTTGTTAAGAGGGAACTTAAACAAACCCAAATCTAAGACAACTTCTATTATCTCCAGTGTCCGCAAAAGCTGAAAGATTGCAATAGAAATTACATACAAGGATAACTTGATTTACATACTCTAATTTTCTAATATCTACTTCCATTTTACTGCTATTGGGACACATACCCTTCATTTCCAAGGGTGACTATCTCCAAAAATAATCATTGGAAGTGCTGATTTGTCATCCAAAACATGCTACATCGCTCCAAGGTCTTAACATCAGGCATAAAGACAACAATAGTCATAAAACAATCCAGTCATGCCTCATGAAGCTTTTGCAGATTTGATTTATGTTAAACCGTTACAGTATGTAGGGGCAACAATCTAGCTTCCAACACCAATTGCAGGGGATAAGATGAAGCAAGACAGTTCTGAAACCCCACCACCCAAGGTTTTGAAATCGGGGTAGAATCATAACGCACTTCTTATCAAATTTCCATGTTTAGCTATCAGATTAACCAGAATATTCGAGACACTGTATATTTGGTCTCTTTGAATACATAGAAGCTCAAAACAAGGTGAAATCTACTAAAAACATGACCCATCACCCATCATCCTGGCAAGATTGATTCTAAATTGCCACTTAGAAATTATTAAAACTCTTGAGTGATGAAACCAAATGGATGCACATACACATAGATGTACACGTATGTGCATCCATATGGGAAGAGCAGGAGTAGTGATGCAGATGGAAATACTAACCTCCACTCGCCTTCTTCATAGGGGGAGTAGTCAATATCCTCCCTCCTTACGCAATTGAACATCAATGCCGCCAAAGACGCAAAAATGCCTTGAAGCGAAATAAAATCACAATATCAGATCTCAATTTATTAAACCCTAACCCCAGAGAAAAACACAGCCACTTGCACATATATAAACCCACACACGCGCATATGTCAAAATATATACATACATACACACATATATATATATATATAGAGAGAGAGAGAGAGGGAGAGTATTGATGCATACCAGGGAGATAGTGGAGGAAGGAGACGGCGACGGAACTGCAAACGACGGCGTCAATCCAAAACCACCATCCAGCGCCGAAGACCGCACCTGCGACAGCTGGTCCAAAGATCGCCCACAGCTCCCCAAAATCCATCCCAATTAATCAACCACTCGTAGTTTTAATTCCCTTATTCCAAACACAGATGCTGCTTCTGCGATCAGAGACTGTGTCTGTGGAGAGAAAGGAGATTAGGTTTATGTATGAAATTCCAGCATGTGCGTCTCAAATGTTAGTAGATCAACTCATTTTATTGATGCTTTCCCACTGCCCCGCGCCCTCTCCTCTAGCACCCCCTGTAATGCCAAAACCTTACAAATGTGAATTTTTTTTTTTTTTTATGAGAATAACTTTTTCACGGATGAGCCGCGAAAAGGTAGTTTTTACCGAATAAATTCGGTCTGTGGATTTCAAGATTCAATGGCATGCATTCTCTATATCTTCATTAAAGCATGTCGGATTCAAAAAAAATAAAACACAACAAAATTCGCGCATTAATCTGAGCTATTGAATCTCGAAATCCACAGCCACTAAGCCTGGGACTTTTGAGCCATTAATCTAAGTCATTGGATCTCGGCTCATCCGTTAAAAAGTTAATGTCTTTTTTTATTTTAGTATTTTTTTATTTTTCTTTCTTCAGACCCCCCAGAGGTCCCAGACCAAGAGACCGAGCTGTGGCATAGGAGATGTCTCGACTCTGGAGTTAGATGAAACACGATTGATCTAATGTTATACTAAGGCCTCCTTTGGCTAAAAAGAAAAAACTGAAAAAATTAGTTTCGACCATAATTTTATACTCTTTAAATTCGTCTCGGCGAGACAAATCCATAAACCATGAAAACTTGACACAAAACTAACGAATGCAAAAAAAAATTGAATAAAGACAAAACGAAAAAAAACCAAAAACCAATTTTTTCTAGCCAAAGGAGGCCTAACTACCATGCTAAACGCATTAGTGGGACTGAAAGATAAGTTTCTCTTGTAAGTGTCGTGATTGGCCTTTTGATTCGATTTGGAAATTGGAAAACGAATGAATATACATTTTGAGTTTTGTGCATGAGATTGGACAAATGCCTACCGGGTTCCAAAACCTTGCAAACACTCGAGTATATATTTACAACCCCCAGCTCTCTCTCTCTCTCTCTCTCTCTCTCCCCTAATCGGTCATCTTCTATTTGTGCATGAGTTTGGAGAGAAATTGCAGTGAACTACGAATCCAGAATGAACTCCAATTTATCGAACAATGAGGTGATTTGTAAGACTCGAGATGCGCTTCTGGAATCAATGGTTGATTACAATAGGGGCAGCCATGACCCTCGAGCTCCATGAGGCTGATAGCATAATTTTTTTTTACAGAGGAGGATTATAATTCTTCAAACTCTATTCCATTACCACAAAGCTTTCCAAACAGAAATGGGCTGGGCTAATCCAGTTCGTGGGTATATTTTGGTCCCATTCTGTTTGTTCTGGAAAGTAACGAATAACAGATATTTACTGTCCAGCACAGAAAAGTGTTTTGTAATTACCAGTAAAGGTAAGTCATTTGTTTTAATTACCTCTAAGTACAACCTCATTAATAAGATTACTCTTCTACCCTTCAAACATACATTTACTCCATCTCCCACTCCCCACCTTCATCCACCAGCATCCACTTCCGGCCGGCAACTACTTCTGGCCGGCGAACTTCTCCGACAGTCAACTTCCGGCCGGCATAACCAACAAACTCACTGAAACTAACCAACACAACTTTATTTTCCCCAGATCTAGAAAGTTCACAGCTTGCGAACTTTTACGGCCGGTGCCAGTGACTTTTTCCGGCCGATAAATTTCGCTGCGAATTTGTAGAAAAATAGGATTAAAGTGGACAAAAACATAAACGAAGACAAAAACATGGCTGGCGAACTTTTCCGGCCAACAAAATTTTACTGCGAATTTGTATTCCAACAATCAAATCGCAAAACTAACTAGCAAAATACCAACAAACTCACTGAAACTAACCAACACAGCTTTATTTTCCCCAGATCGAGGAAGTTCACAACCTGCAAACTTTTACGGCTAGTGCCAGTGACTTTTTCCAGCCAATAAATTTCGCTGCAAATTTGTATAAAATACTGTGAATTTGTAGGAAAATAGAATAAAAGAGGACAAAAACATAAAGGAAGACAAAAAACATGGCCGCCGAACTTTTCCGGCCAACAAAATTTTACTGCGAATTAGTATTCCAACAATCAAATCGCACAACTAACTAGCAAAATACCAACAAACTCACTGAAACTAACCAACACAGCTTTATTTTCCCCAGATCTAGGAAGTTCACAGCCTACGAACTTTTACGGCCAGTGCCAGTGACTTTTTCCGGCCGATAAATTTCGTTGCGAATTATAAAAATAAATACTGCGAATTTGTAGAAAAATAGGATAAAAGAGGACAAAAACATAAAGGAAGACAAAAACATGGCCGGCGAACTTTGCCGGCCAAGAAAATTTTACTGGGAATTTATATTCCAACAATCAAATCGCAAAATTAACTAGCAAAATACCAACAAACTCACTGAAACTAACCAACACAGCTTTATTTTCCCCAGATCTAGGAAGTTCACAGCCTGTGAACTTTTACGGCCGGTGCCAATGACTTTTTCTGGCCGATAAATTTCACTGCGAATTTGTATAAAATACTGCGAATTTGTAGAAAAATAGGATAAAAGAGGACAAAAACATGGCCGACGAACTTTTCCGGCCAACAAAATTTTACTGCGAATTTGTATTCCAACAATCAGATCGCAAAACTAACTAGCAAAATACCAACAAACTCGCTGAAATTAACCAACACATCTTTATTTTCCCCAGATCTAGAAAGTTCACAGCCTGCGAATTTTGTGTTAGAACACTGTGAATTTTAGATCTTCCTGTGAAGCGCTCTTCAAAACCCCAAGAGTTTCATAGTACTTGCCGTTATTTTCTCCGAGCGGCTTTTCGGCGAAGGCTTGAAAAATCTGAAGGTGCTTATCCTCCATGGGTATTTATGTTTACCTGGTCTGGTCTTTGAGTTTGAAAGTGTTAACCCAAAGAGAGAGAGAGAGACTTTCGGACTTTAGGGAATAATGAGTGCAACAATAAAGAGAGACATTGAGCTTACATGAGAAATTTAAAGCCATTCACCAAACCATCCATATTCTGCAACACGTTACCAAAATTTCTGACTTTTTAACCTTACACAGTAAAAAGTTGTATGGGGAATACAACACGTGTAGGCCGGCCTTAGGTGCCAAGTAGACGGGTAAAGTTGTATTGGGAGGGACGCGCGTTAAAGTTTGGGTATTTTTGGTATTTGAGTTTGTTTTTACTTGGGCGGTGCAAATGAATTTTTTGTTGGGCCTCGTGGTAATAGTGGTGCGCCTAGAAGACCGGCCCTCAACGAATAACTGTGAAGGCCTCAACGTGAACGTTAGGGCCTGAACGATTTAGAGCTGGTGTGATGGATTGTAGTCCATTGTTGAAAAGGGTCATGCTTTCTCAAATTACATTCCAGAACAACCAGAATTTGGGGGGTGCATTTTTGTCCATGTTCATGTTTTGACTTCTCGCTTCAAATTTTTCACATCAATAGATTACAGATCTTACCAACATGTAGCCTGGACCAAAAGCCCATTAAAACACTAATGTTGGCCTCTAGCCCAATTTTTCCGAAAAAGATGTTTCCAGGGCTGCAAATGAACCGAGCCTTTCATGCCCAATTTTTGGTAAAAACTCGTTTGAGTTTCATTCGAGTTTCATTCGAGTACTAATAAATGAGCCGAACCTGAACTTCAATTTTAGGCTCGATTAATAAATGAGCTGAACCTGACAATCTTCGACCGATTAGGCTCGCGAACCTGAAGTATATATGTATATCTCACGAAAATATCACATATAAGCTTGAATATGTTTAAATTTTTACATGCACATTGTGAAAAGTTTAAAACTTGTCCATATATAAACTTTTAAAAGTATTGATTGGTAAAAAAAAAACTTTTAAAGGTATTATAAGGTTAAATTTCAATATGATTTTATATTTTTATATATGTATATACTTAAAAAAAAAATGTTTTAATCCTGTATGAGAATATTTTTTTTGCCGATTCCTCGCGGGACCCTTAAAAACACATTTTAAATACATTGAATGGTTTGAATCATCAAAATATGAGTGGGAACTATTTGGTTCGTATTTTAATAAAATGAGTGATCCTTGATAGGAAGCTGGGGGTAATATTTTTGACACATTAAGACTAGTGAACAAACGCGAGTCCGATTCAAACCTAGGCAAGCTCAGCTTGTCAAATTTTCATTGAGCTCAAGCTAAGCTCTAAAAACTAAACAAGAAAACTCGATTATCCTAAAGATCGAACCTGAATACCCTAAAGATCGGCTCGATTAGGCTCGTTTGCAGCCATATTCTTGTACATGCAAACAGATCGAGGGAAACAGGGGACCTGTAGGGTGCTGCCCTGTAGGGCACATCTGGCTTGTCCAAAGTATTTTGGACGGTCCGACTTTAAATAAAACTCTTTGATGGATTGTCGATGGTGGAGATAGACGGTTCATATGTGTGCTACTGGACCCCGAGGACCCAGATCGAGGGGATGAGGATTTTGCTGAGCTGAGGGAAATGATTAAAGTGAGAATAGAATATCATAATTTATTAGAATACCTTGAAATCGAGTTTTTGTATTTTGAATTTATATACTTTTGAAAGATCAAGTAGATAGATTGTTATTTATTCACTTGGTTGATATTTTGAAAACGGGTTGGTTGAATAATTTTTAAATTCATTTATTTTATTAAATAATTGAATTAAGAGGACAACAATGCAAGTGAACTACGAACAGTTGTAACATGAGCAACTGGGGCAAAATTCTCGTCACTGTGTTTGCTACTGCTCCTAATCTACTGAAATACTTTGAAGTCTTACTTACTGCCTTTCTAACTCTTACTGTGATATATTTTGTCGTGAGTTTCTTAGATCTGAACAATTTTTTCAATTTTGTGGTGAGTTTCGAGTTTTCATTTTAACAAGATTGAAGATAAATAATTTACCATGTTAGGTTTTGTCATACAGAATTTTATGATAAATAGTTTCACTATGATGGAAGTTTTTATGAATTGTATACTTAGTTTTGTTTGAATAATAAAAAAAAAAGACATTAATTTACTATGAAATTCAACTCATAATTCATTATACAATTCAACACAGGATTTATAGTAAATAATTTTACCATGTTTGTTGTGAGTTTTCACGAATTGTCTACTTGGTTTTGTTTGATTAATAACAATAACATATTAATTTACCGTGAAATTCACCTCATTATTCAATATACAATTCAACACGGGATTTGTGGTAAATAATGTACCATGAATCTGAGTTGCCAAGTTTTCTTAATATTTAATAGGGAAATGATTTTCACACTCCCCATTTTACAATCCACACTCCTTTTTTTTGTCTTTATTCACATGAATTTACAATATTACCCTTGCATGTGTGAAAAAGATGTATTGAAGAAGGACAATATTGTAAATTCATGTGGATAAAGACAAAAAAAAGGAGTGTGAATTGTAAAATGGGGGGTGTGAAAATCATTTCCCTATTTAATATTTCATATTTTGTTTTGAAATTTTAGGAAAGAAGATTAGGAGACAGTTGTTCGTTTTCTTGTCTTTATTACAGGACACGAATTTGTGTGTTACAACAGTTTCAGAAAAATTAAGAAAGATTTGGAGAGAGAAATACTTAAAAAAATTTGAAGAGATAAATACATAGAAAATTAGAAGAAAGAATGGATGATTTGGGGTTTTCTTAAATTTAAAGATGACAAACTTAATTATTCAAACCAATTACGACGGGGACATAAATAAGTTTCTCAAACAAGATGGCTATCAACCATTGTAATACCCTGAAAAAATTAGATTTCCAAAATTGGAATCAAAAGACTTGGGTTTTTTTTTTTTTCCCCCTTCCACGAAAGAAGAACGTTCATTTTCAAATGTCATTTGTTTCCTCTCCTCAATTTTGAAATCTTCTTTCTTTTCTTTTTTTTTTTGAGCAAAATTTTGAAATCTTAGGATGGCAAACCAAAACCAAAGCGAAAAAACGGCCAGGTCCCTATTTGGTTCGGTCCCTATTTGGACCATTTCAATGCCACTTTCACATAAAATGCCGCTCATTTTGTATACTTAGCTTAGCTCGGTAAAAAACTCAATCATACAGTAATCAGAATTTTAATCAAGAAAGTACCGAATCATGTTTATCTGAATGAGCTCAGATCCAATATTACAGTGTGTGTAATTTTTAGGATGTGTTGGAAAGTCATACCAACCCATGTACGGTCAATAATTTTTTTTACCATATTTGATCTTCTCATCAAATTTTATGAACAATTTCGATCATGAAATGCATGAGATGAACCAGAAAAAAAGTTATCACAAGAACGGTATACATAACGAGGGAATATATGTCCCATTAGTTTATCGATAGGCGAGTTTGACTCCTTCCCGATCCCTACAGAATTGGAGGTTCATAGGCGGGACTTCTGTCCGTTCCAAGCACGCGATTGGGCTCAACGTGTGAGTAAAGATGGGACGACTCAGTCTCCGTAAACTATCCCCTTTCCCTTGACAAAGTACCTTTTCCCCCAAGAGTTCAAGTCATGAAGAATATGCAATACAATTGTTCCCATTCTTCTCTAAACTACTTCGTCAATCCACAGATTATACCTTCTAATCTTGAGTTTTGAATCTACAAGGTAATAAAGCTATTTCCTGGTCTATACACATCCAAACTAAAACTATCTGCAGCCAAAACTGGTTAATAGCTATTTTTTTTTGCAGTTTTCTTTCCCTTTTGACATATATATAGATTTGTTTTGGTGTTCAAGGGTAAACAGACGGCAACAATGAAGCGCATTCCAATAACAGAGTTTCTGTAAAACAAACATACATAATCAATCCACCACTTGGCCGCGAAAAATATACCAAGTCCCTCTCCAGAAGGAAGAAAACCATCAAGCAAGTAAAAACTAAAACTACAAGCAAATTGTTACCCATGGATACATGAAAAAACAACAGTTCTGGTTGAATAACGGTACTGATAAGTTTCAACTAGAAGTGCCTAATTAAGCTGAGCAACATCCCCCCATTTTCTTTTTTAAAACCCCAAAACGTAAAGGTACTGCAAAATGACAAGCAAAAACTGGTCCAGTGACCTGAGATTTGATTCACAACAAATGTCTTGTTTTCAAATAATTTTACTCAACAAACATCGTGAAAGTAAGAATCATACCTGCAATTATTGCCAGGTTGTCGAATGAGACTGAGGGTGGTAATTCCTTTGTAGTCATCAATATCCAGTGGCAATTGGCAATATCACGAACTTGATCAATTCCAGCTGCAACTCTACACAACCACCTTAAAGGTACGACACACACACAAACAAATACATACCATACATACATCTATGAAAGAGCACGTATCCACCAAAATGAAATTAATATGAAAAATGAGGAGAACAAATCCAGATGCTAACAATTTCCTCAAAAATCATTAAAAACCCTTTTATAATTATGATGCTGCCTACAATTGCTTCAAGGGTTGGCATTGTAAGAAAATATACAGTACTAACTTTACATATCCTGCACAGTAGGTGATACCATCTAATCTTGTATACAAATACAAGAATCAGAGAAAAGAAGCATTCGAGACAATATGAGCTACTTGATACAACAGTAACAAACCCTAACCTACTGTACAGTTTGCTCTCCCAATGAATTTACAACAATGACACAAAACTTCCTTTAGCCCAACCAGAACGACCCTTAATAAGAATGCTCTGCCGGGACCCTATCTCCAGGGATCATCAGCAATTCTCTTCTGCGGTGTAGTCTGGAAAATATCACATAGGCAGAAAGCACAGATCCGGGATAAACGTAACAGGATAGTCAAAACCCTAAAAGGGTATACCATGTACTCTTGCATTACCCATTACGTTCCACTGGTTTGCCAGAATATGGATCCGGGTCAGACTCTTTCTCCTTTGAAAGACATCGAATAGGAACATAAACAAATCCTTTAGGTAATCGCTGATTCTTCACAGATGCCTGATCTGATGTCATTACAAGCTCCTTTTCAAATGTTTCTGTATGCTGTGTGATTTATAAGCACAAGCCATCATTTTCATTCAGATGCAATCTTTTAACCAAAAAATCAAAAGTTTCAATTGAAGCAACATCATAATTGATGTAACACAATCTATACCTTTCTACCTTTCGACTTCTTCTCCCCATCATTCAAAACATTCTCGGACGCAACAAACGATGCTCTATGAGGGATTTGTTTCCCAGCAAACGATACCCTCTCTCTCGGTTTTTGCATAAAAAGGTTTTGTGATGTAGAGCTGTCATCTGTCTTTTGGTCACTGTCCATTGACAAGGGAATCTTAATACGACGTTTACCCGAAACTGTGCTGTCAATAGTGATGTCATCTGATCTTTGGATTGCTTCACTGCCTGACCCTTTAAGGGAGGTCGTAGCTGATTCTGAACTAACTTCAGTTGAGAAAAAAGGACTACGAACACGTGCAGACCAACCAACGGAGTCTCTTTTCGAGACTAGTATTTCATGCGAGCAAAGGACCAACTCACGCTGCAAAAGCGACAATGATTTTATAAGATCACAAAAATAGATGCACCTGCACAAGTGTAAGACAGCTCTCTCTCTCTCTCTCTCTCTCTCTCTCTCTCTCTCTCTCTCTCTCTCTCTCTCTCTCACACACACACACACACAGAGAACGGCAAGGAGTTGGAAGCGAAGATTTGTCATCAAGGGGCCATATAAAGCCGTCTATTAATTCTCAAAGGAAAAAAAAAAATAAAATAGAAAAGCACAGGGTTATGACTTCAGCCCTCAACTACGCAACAAGACATTATATCCAACAAGACGGTATAGCACAACCATGCCTAGGTTTGCGGAAAACAAAATAGGACAAAGAATATGCATCTGAAGTTTCTAAATATCCATGACAAACGGGACGAAAAGGTCAATGAGATTGCCTGAACTTATAAATTTGGATCACCTAGGTATACATTTTAGCAAAACAAAATATAACTATTTAACATACATTTATAAGAAATAAGCAATCATTAAGTAACAAATACAGAAAACTCTTTAGTGTTTCACGCATCTTTCTACAAGATGCAGGCTGGGGAAAGGTCAAAAAGAAGGCAAAATGGAATATCCTCATGAAACTCAAAGTAAGAGAGATCACTATTCACACTTCAGCAACTATTTGCCTCTCTGTCCAGGAAAAGTAAACAGGTAATCTTGGTTCCTTCTAACAACATAGCCCTTTCAATCTTGTCATTTTCAAATTGTTTTCCAAAACTTCATTCCTTCTAACAACATAGCCCTTTCAACATAGCCCTTTCAATCTTCTGACTATGGGTTCTCACATAGTAACACGGAACACAAAAGAAAATCAAGTACTTAAAAAAACATTGTACTGGACAGGCATAAATTGAGAACGTCAGGCACTTAATAACCTTCGCTTCCAAGATATCTAAATACTGCATATTCAACCAACGACCAAGACAAGGAAGAACAGAACGACGTAGCAACATAATAATCACTACTCAGAAAGGTGTGCATACCTTCAATTTCTCTCGCCTGATAATTCTCTCGCAAAGCAGACGCAATCTCTCCAATTCAACCTGCTCAAGAGCATTTTACAGAAGAGAATCACCCATACACATCTATAAATAAATCTAAAGCACAAAGAAATGCACACCACCTAACAATATCATTGGGATCGCAAATTCAAGCATAATTATAAAGAAACATTATTTTGCTCCCGCGAGAGGAAGTAATCTTTGCAAGAATTATTATGTGCACATTATACTTTTCTTTTGATTCTAATCATGAGCTTTTGATCATTGAACAGATAAAATCAATAACATTAAGCACCATAACAAATAAAACTAATATGTTTGAAGAATGCCATTCATATATCATTTCTCTCTTCAATGTTTAGCAGTTAAATGAGGATAATTAACTTCTTGGGAGAAATTCACTTGATCCTGTGGTTTGGCCCATGCAAGATTTTACGCCTTCACATATGATTATCAGCACATAACCTCCCTATGGTATTTGGACCAATGTGCACAGTACTATCCCTTACCAGAAGTCGTAAATTGACCCCAATACCATCATCTTCTTTGACAAACACATAAGCTCATAGCCTCATAGATACATCAGCTACATATATTAATATAACTATTAAACCGTTAAAATTTTTAGTTGACACCAGCACCTGGCAAATTACAACATCTGTGCACTTTTCGTAGTCCAATTTGGCTACTTAGTTGCCGTCTATGTAGCACACACTGACACGGGTATGGACACGGACGCGGATACAGACACGGACACGGCAATATATATATTCATACATATATAGATATTATAAAAACATCAAAAACTAAAACTTTAAATATTAATAATTACAGTTTGACTCCAAAACATTTTAACAAATTACAATTTGACCCCTGAAGAATAAAAAATTACAGATTGACCCCTAAAAAGTTTAAAAAATTACAGTTTGACCCCCTGCCTTGTCCCCACGCGTCCCCTACAAAAAAATTAAAAAACAATTGGGGGACAAGCCAAGCGGCGAGTCCCGTATGTGTCCCGCCATGTCCGACACTCCGATACGGGGATCTCTAGAAGTGTCGGTGCTTCGTAGGTTGACTTTGATGATGAGATTTTTTTCGGTTGAATTGTGAAAAATCTAACTAAATACATTAGAGATTAAGTGGCAAAATTGTTGAATCAATGGTGGAAAATGGCGAGGCAAGAGGAAGGATTTGAATTCATAAAATCTACTGATCCTCCATCACTGAAGCTGAATATGTTCAAAAAAAATTCGATCTCTTGAACTTGATGGTTTCAGCATCTTCCCATTTGCTTGAATGTCCCCCAATGCAGAAGAATGACTTGGAGGGGAAATGGAACCCAGGAGCACGTTAGGTGGTTTTTGGTAGAACGTTCAAGGAACCAAGAAGAGCTAAAAGCTAGTGGAATTTCTAATCTCCACAAAGTGAATTTTATCGATGGCTGGCAAATATATTATCAAAATTTGATAGTTCAAGCATTTCTCCCTCTATGCACTAAACAGCCGATTACCACTGAGATTGAACATGGGCAAATTCATAGCATATTTTCCGTAGTTGATCTAATGCAAGTTGGTCGTCATCAAAATCTCATTCTTCACAATATTTTATGAATTTAACTCCCCATATGTATACATTTGAAGGTCTGCGTATATATGTGAGCAAGAAGATTAGTAATGAAGGAAGAGAGAAGAAATGGAAAGAAACAAAATGATGCTTTTATAATTTTGAATACAGGTAAGGTCTCATTTGTCCAAAAGATTACTGCTAATTTGGACGCACTACTTGTGCACGTTAGTTAACCAAGGAGGTTCTGCTAATAATTATACATGATAGGGTAAAATCACAGGGAGTCAAAGTGAAATTTCTTTAACTTTTGTTTATGGGTCAGTGCATCACCAAACCAAAATCAACCACCATGACAACTGGCAATGGGAAATCATATTTCAGGATAAATTGTTCAAATCATTTGTGTTCAAGTTTATCAAATATTGTCATGGGCTTTCCTAACCAACGCCATATTCAATATCAATGGGGTGAGACCTCCACCCATAGTTTCATCCTTTAAAAGAAGCAGTGTATCTGACAACCTTTTTACCGTTCTAGGGAGCAATCTCCCATGTGAACTCATGCCCTATAATTGTATTATCGGGGATTGCTGTTTATTTTATAGGGCACTTTCCATAAGCTTGATTACCCTCAATAATTCTTCCATCTACTCCAAATCTCAGGCAAATGATTAACTTTCTTCAATTTTTACTCATGGTGTCGCTTCATGCTTACTCTCGATTTAGATTGCCAGATCCGATCTGATGCAATGGGTCATTGATACAAATAGGTTGCATGAATCCGAATTAGCAGTGAATCATGTGCAATTCGGTGAATCTTTCCATTTAGTGAATTTAATTTTGGCTCTTTTTTGCATCTCTCTTGTAGAAAAATGTTTTAAGATAAAGTTTAAGGCCTTCGGATTACATATGCCATCTTTGTCTCTCCTCCCTATTTACTCTAAACCATGGTTGTCAGAATCGCACGATTCACGATTCGATTTACGATTCGATTCACAATACGAATCTATAGGTGAAACAAGGTTGATATAGAATCGGAGATGAATCATCCGATTCACAGTTCGATTCGCGATTTGATTCCCGATTCACGCAAAAACGATTCGAATCTTTAGGTGAATCAAGGTTTATCACAACTTTCATTTGACAAATATGAAACCACTTTTGCTATTTTTCCTTGTTTTTTCTTATAGAAAAGTAAGAATATGAGATCATATAGTACGGGAAATCATATTCCTTATTCAATGGGACGTATCTACCATGGATATGTAATTTCACAAATCAATCTTTTTGGTTCTTGTATCCTCTAAATCATATAGACCAGGGCACGACTCTGAGGCTCGGACTAACCCACATACGTTGTCATATAAGCTAGTTTCCTACCTATGAGGCTACAAGCTTTATTTTGTAAACTTTTTATTATGAATTCTTAACATTTATATGCATATATCGATGTTACTATAGTATTTATTTTGCTATGATGCCATGTGATCATCAATTTATAGTAAAGGGTCGATTCGATTCGCGATTTGACAACCTTGCTCTAAACTATCGTCTCTCTTGTGCAGTATTCTATGTAAATAGAGAGGAAAATTTTACTTTCACAATTAACCAGACAATGCAAGGACAAAATGAGACACAATAACCCTTAAGACTTCTAGAAGCTTTGTTTGAACTTTTTAGTTTTCCCACAAAAAATAACATATTAAGATTCACGAGCCACATCTCTTGCAAGTTGCAATAGAGGCACGATTCCTACTTATAAGATAATGTGATTATCATTTCAAACAAGTTTAGTGTATTGATCTAGGCCCATAACATTCATATAAACTGCATTTCTGCCATCCAATACATAAATATACTTCTTCATGTATTTTAAAAACCATGGCCGAATCAGAGGGATTCATGGTTAAGGGGCATTTCAGTTCCTGATTCAATTCACAACTTTTTAAATATGGTGTAGAGCACAATAGATGAAGGACCAGCAAGTCTAATTGGTCCGTGTATCCGTGTTGGACAAGTAGACAACGCATGTGATATTGACACGAGGCATGCCTAAACCTGCATGGGAAACGCCCCTTCGAACTAATATTTTATCTGAGTTGGGTACATTTGTCGAGGACACACCTGTCCTAGTTTAGACAAGTCAGAAGCGAGTAATTTTAATATTTAGCAAAGATATTTAGGCGAACAAGTACTATTATATCAACCTTCAAGAGTTGCAGATGATCTATGTTACAAGGACTCGGGTACTGGTGTCAGGTGCGGGTATGTATCTAGGTGTCAGATTCAACTATTTCTCATTTTAAGGACACGAGGACACGGCAAAATATTCAAATTTGTTTCTATTTTTTGTGTACTTTCTTACGTAAAATGGTGCTTTAAGGTTCTATAGCGCATTTCATGAATACTAGGAGGTTTATGCAAATTTCTATGATAAACTTGAATTACAATTAGGTTTTCTAGCCTCTAGGCAGTTTTTGAAGTTCAAAAAAAAAAAAAAAAAAAAATTAGGTTTTCTATAGAGGTGTCTTATTAAACTTATCGGACACATATCCCACACCCTTATCTGAGTGTCGAGTGTCCGACACGGGTACTTTATACCATTAAAGAGAGTCCGCGTAACATAGCAGATGATGATAACTAGGCAGAAGTTGGGTATATAGAAGTTGAGACGTACTCCTTACAGCTAGATGCTTATTAGTTATTACTTTTATGTGATTGTTAGATACCGCATTGTTAATTGTTTTGTGCCTTGTGGTTTGTTTTTAGAATCAATCACTTACCATTTGTGCAGTATGAATGCTAGTGCCCATTACTTCTAGATCTTTTGGTTGTTTGTGAATACGATATTTCTACAAACTAAAACATGTACATCCAAGAAAACATTAATGCATCCATGTGGTATTAATATTCTACATTATGCAAATTGCCATATCTGTATGCCTTTCATCGAGATTTGTGCTTCTCATAGTATTACATTAGAATATCTTGAATTACTATTCTTATTTACCTTTTTCATGCAAATAGATCCCATAGCATTCCTGAAACATTGTGACTTAATCGACTAGGCGGGGTAGGCTCGAATACTCGGCTAGGCAGAGCAAGACAAGGCTAGGCTGACCATTCGGCGGGTAAATGATGCAATTTCAAAAATTTAAGGGCGGTAGTATCGTGGTAATAGAATATAAGGGCTTTGGTGTAGTTTCTCTATGAATATATGCATATCCAGCATACCCTGTTGCTTTGTCTTACACGATTAAAATTTCCAAGCCCTAATTTTCAATACAATTCGTCATTTACGCCAAGTAAGGTTCCAGTCGATTTCCGCCCACCCTCACTTGTCTCTCTCTCTCTCTCCCTCCCTCCCTCCCTCCTGCTCTCTGTCTAGTCATTTATTAGTTACTAAGAATGTATAGGGTCATATTGCAGTGTAATACAGTAACACATGTTTGATAATAAGTTTCTAAATAATAACTGATACTCCTAATAAGTAAAACACTGTAATACTATATAATGGACCAAACCTCTAGTCTCTTTTTTCCCTAACGGCTAATGAGCAATTAAGGTTTGTAATTTGTACTTAGTTTCATATTATTTTGGACTTTCTAATTGACTACTTACTTGGTACTCCATCCGTCCCAAAAAGTTACGGCCATTTTTGGATTTCAACTTTTTTCTATACATAATCATTACACTTTTCATTTTTGTCTTTCCCATTTTGTCCATAATCATTACAACATGCATTTAAATGGTTCTTGTCAAATCAAAAAAGGGAGGGTAAAATTTGAAATTAATGAAATAGAGTACATTGATTTTTGTAAAGGAACTAGGACAGCCAAAATGGAGTACTGGACCAACTTTTTGAGTTGCAGGGAATAGTTGGTACTACTATTCCCTTGTTTAAACTATGAACGTTCAACTTTGTTTAAACTGTGAACGTTCAACTTTGTTTAAACTGTGAACGTTCAACTTTGCATTATTGCTTAGTTTTCATGTTATTTAATATTTTGTCCTACTTATATTAATGATCTTCTCTCAAACTTGGGGAGGGTGTAGGAGTATTAAAAATAAAAAAAAAGGGAAATCCGCCTTATTGTCTAGGCGCCGATTAATCGGCCAAGGTGCTAGGTGGTGTCCGGCCACCTTGACTAGCTCCCAGCGACTTTTAGAGTCTTGCGTATTGCAACTATTAAAATCAGACTTCCGACCAAGAAGGAAGGAAGAGTTGGATTCGGTCACCTTTTCTTCTCGATTGATCACCTTTCTATTTTGTTGGATCCTATGGTTTTCTTTCTGGGCACATCTCTTCTTTTTTCCGTGATTTGTTTGCTTTTCTTTCCTAATACGTACAAAATAATGGCTTGTCCATATTTTAGTGTTTGATTTAAGTTTTTCTTTATTCATTGTAGGTTTTCTTTATTGATTTCTTTCCCATGTAGTTTTTGCATATTTGTTTCAACCTAGTTGTTAGTTGATTCATAAATGGGAAAAAAAAAAAAAAAAAACTAATCATCATTGATAAGTAAATTTTTATCATACTTCATCTATTTACCAACATTACAAATTCTAACAGAGCCATTAATTTATCGCCTTTTACATCTCTGTCTTAACAAAATTAATTAGCTCACTAAATTACCACTTCTACTAAGTTTGTTAGTTTTTTATTTACTTATATAGTAATTGTGCTAAATTTATCATTCTTCTTTTCATGAGAAGTTTTGACAGGTGACCTTTTAAAGATACTTGGTATTAGGGGTGTAATCGAGCCGAGCTTTGGACTACTCGAGCTCGGCTTGGCCTAAATTTAGTGGGCTCAAGCCCGGCTCGAACTCGTGATGAGCTGAATAAATGGGCTCCAGCTCAGCTCGTAGAATTTTACAAAAGCACGAGCTCGGCTCGCTTGGCTCGGTGGAATGCCACGTTGTTGAGCCAAATTCAAGAGGTGGGGTGGGTTTCTTCATGTATAATGGATCCAAAGCTGTGTATTTGAGTAGTTGCCCGATGTGGGAAAAAAAGCCTAAAAGAAACAAGAACGGAAACGACATCGTTTCCCATACGCATGCCTTTGCCCTTTGTTTCCTTCGTCCCACATCGACAAGTTAGTATTCCCCACCCTTTGTTTTTTCTATAAAGCTTCTCCCGACTGATGGCCTTCCCTGCTCAAGACTTGAATGCTTCGATTGCTGCCACTTGGCAGCCGGATGAATCCCAATGTCTGCAAATACACTATATATAAAATAGCTCGCGAGCTAATCCGAGCCGAGCACCCCAGAGCTCGGGCTCGGCTCATTAACCAAACGAGCTCAATTTTTGGGTCGAGCTCGTTCGTTTATCTTTCTAGTCGAGTTCGAACGAGCTCAACACGAGCCGAGCCGCAAGCCGGCGGTGCCGCTCGCGAACAACACGGCTCATTTACAGCATTACTTGGTATCAACTTTTGTGACCGACATTTTTTTTCGCTCAGAGATTGATATTCAAATTTCAAACTTAGATTCATTGAAGTACATTAAATGTGCAATACTCCCTCCGTCCCAATTTGATAGTCCACTCCGAAACTACGTGCAATTTTCAAACTAAAAAAAAATGTATTTATCAAAATGATTTTTGAATCTATTTTTGCACCGTATAAAAAGTTCTCAATGAGATCCATCAAACAAGATTCATATTGATAAAAATTTATATTGGTAAGTACGTTATTTTTTAGTTTGAAAATTGCACGTTATTTCATAGTGGACTATCAAATTGGGAGAGAGGGAGTATTTGATTTTGGAAGTACTTGACCTAATCTTAATTGAGTATGGTCAACATATAGGGATTTTAATAAGGACAAATAAGGAATATTACTATGACAGGATTTATTAATAAAGATTTCTCAACTTTAGGACCTGACGCCAACTGCCACAAATATTTTAGTCCATTTACTAATGTAATAGATCCAAATTTCATTTAATTACGGTTACTAATGTTTAAAAATGAAGCTTGTTAATTGCAAACATGTGACTCTTTAATTTCCACTTTTCAAACCAAAATCATTTGTGGGAACATATACCATTACAACAGCAACAATACGTCTAGCAAGTTAAATCGAGAGAATAATCAGAGATAGCATCCTTACTTACCCTAATTTTCTTAAGACTCTTCAATTCTTCAACTCCATGTCCTTGAGTCTCCGCCTATGAAAATTTCCGTAGAGTAAAGATGAGACGGGACAAATAAATAAAAGTATCAAAGCACGTGACATTTATTGCACAAGCACATCAAATGGAACCTTAGCTCTCTGCTCCAAGCTATGCTTTTCACAATATGCCTTGTGTTGCAACTTGCTACCACTTGCCTTCATATTCATGTAACAAGAAGCAATTCTAGCACAGGTGGGGTGAAAAGTGCTCTGACAGTGGCCATAATTGCACTGCGGACCAATACAACTCAAGTTAATGCAACAATCACCTTACTCTTAAGTATATACTCACAATCCAGAAAGAGAGGGGAGAAGAGAAAAAAGGGATACTCATATGGCAATCTTCACCTTTATGCAGACACCTTGTTTGCGATGACAGATGTAACAAACGTCACTCCCCTTCAAGACTGACTCCTGGAGTATTTCCATTACAATAAACAGAGGTAAGAATCACATTGATCTTTGAGGTAAGCAGCAAATACAGCAGAAATAGTTTACATATTCCAGCTTAATACCAATGTTTTTCAACCAAGGAAAAAACTATCCATTGGCAACTTTTATGAGTAGCAGATGAAATGCACAACAGAATTCTATTTTTATTGGAAATGGTCCTCCAAGCACATTCACATACCATTCCCTCGACAGGATTCACTTGTCCCCTTCTGAATGTTGCTTCTAAAACCCACTACAACATAAGAAAGGAACAAGTTTAAATGCACTCCAACAAGAGTAAGGGAACAACAAGCAATAAACATTCTTCCACCTAATGAATAACCAGCAAAATTATAAAAAGTTCTACCTCAGCACAGAAGGCATGGACCCATTGACCATCAGTTGACTTCCTAAAAGCACCAGCACTGCCACCACATAAACCACATTCTGAAGCAAAACAAGGCTTTTCCCAAGAATTCATAGCTGGAGCTCCAGAATTTCTTGATGACAATAAATCCTCGCATAATTCACAGTACCAGGGACCCGTAGAATCTTTTACACTACGATAGCAATCCAAATGAACCGCAACCTGTTAGAACAAGAAAGGGTAAAAATTTGAACCCAACAAGATATCATTAAGTTTTCAACAGTTGTTCAGTATAGGTTAAAAACCTTGCAACTCGAACACACTACGATCGGTTTGAGAAATGTCTCAGACCGTCTGCAGATGTCACAAGTCCTCGGATGTTCTTTAGAAAAACCTGAGATTGATCCAAAATCAGATTTTATTTGTGATGTAACCCGTGGAACAGCCAACTTTGAAAGTGTCTCCTTTGCCCGTGGCATCTGCTGAGAGTAAAGCCCAGGTCTTCCAGTTGAATGGTTCACTTTCAACAGGTTCTGCACAGAAAAAAAAACTCATAAGTAGTTTGCTAATGAAGTTGCTATTTCTTGGATTTTTTTCCATCCAGCTCTTATGGACCAGTCTAAAAACTTTCCACAACAGAATGGAATCAAGTATGAAACGGATCTGCGGATGGTGACACCAATGTTGAAAATGAATAAATCATAATAACATGTCAGCTTTAGAAGGGACAGGATATACAACCTCTTGGTGTGCAGATTCATCGGGTGCATCTTTCCTAAGTGAAGAGATCCTCAATGAAGCTGCAGCTGCAGCAGTTGCAGCCGCTAGCACAGCCTGGGCTTCCTTGTGCCTTCTCTCTTTCCGTCCTCGTTTTTTTGCTTCTCTAAGCTCAGAAAGATACTGGTTGACAAGTACAGCATCCCATTTTTGCTTGCCAATGGCATCAATCTCCTGCGGTAGACCCTTCACAACCTTGCAAATCAAATCATCTGCATAGCCATGGACACATAAATATTGAACGGTATAGTAAGATGTCCACACAGAAGAAAGAAACAAAAAATTTGGAGTATCAACTAAAAAGTCTCCAAATTACATGCTTACAAGTCCCCGTAAAAGAAAGAAGTAAAATGAAAACTGGTTACACAAGCGCAAAAAGGGGCAAAGTAGAGACCACTAATGCACTTTCTCGCAACCAAATTGCAGAGCAGCCTATGCTGGTGAAAAATAATTTCCCCTTCCACCTCGTCTTCTGGATTCAATTCTAGAATGCCCATACTCCTGGCTTTAGCCAACTGTTCTTGCTTTCCTCCATCAAATTCAGATATGTCACAGGAATCCAAGTGTTCAACGTGCTGATTACATATGCCAGAACTGGAAGATGCCTCCACGGAAGAAAATTTGCGGTCTGCAGAACCTGCCAAGTAAAGTAGGTGAAAAATATGAACATAACAGATGTTACTACGCGAATCAGACAAGAATTTACCATGACATTCAGATGCTGCATTATCTGAAAGCACCGCATTCCGCAATTTCAACATTTCGTTGCGGATAAGTGGGTGAACGTTAAACACTGCCTCAGCTTTTCTGCAATACGCAGAAATTCTAAGAATTTGTAAAACAAAAAAGTTTCAAGAAAATAAGTATAAGATCGCATTAAAGAAGGACCTCATATTAAGAAATTCAACAAGTAAACCTTACATGGGATCAGGGATATTGTTCTCAACAGAGCATAAAGTATTATCCTTGTCTGAATTTGGGGTCACATTCTGCTCAGAAATAGCATCCCCCTGTGCTTTACCACCTTCAGAAAGATGGCAGTTAACAGGTTTGAGAAAATCACCTGTCCACATCATAGTAAGAGTTTCAAAGGTAGAAGTACAAAGTGTAAACACAAATATGATCAAAACCTTTTTTTCTTTCACTTTTCTCATGAGATAGGAGAAAAGGAGACCACTCAATTAATTTTGCTAAACGATATCACATTCTCTCTTAAAAAAGCACTTGACGGCAAACTAAAATCAAGAACGTGCATTTCCTTCCGAAATCTGAGACCATTGCACTGATGAAACGTACTACATGATCGAGCAAATATTATGTTGGAAGTTATTACGAGATGCATCATTTTCTACATGCTGAACCACACAAACTGATTGTCAAACTTATGTCTGCGCAAGAAAATTTACAATAAGATCAATAATTCCATAATCGTGGGCTTCTTTTGCTGACGTAAAAAGTTTTTCTGAAGACACAAAGAACCACCTGTTGACTAGGAGGGAATTGAACCCAACAAAAACAAGTACAAGAAGAAAATACCACTACTATGCTGTCAAAAGTAAAAAACCAAATGCAAACTAGAAAGCTATCCAAATTGCATTTATTTTTATATTCATCAATGACGAGAGAAATTTATGAGTAAAAAATTGTACAAAGGATTGAAAACCTCAGATGCCTAATATATTCTTCCCAGAGCCAAACAGGAATCTAGATGTCTTTTCAGAAGTAAAAACTAAAAAATGGTTACTGGCACTTCTTACCCAAGCTACTTTGCCAAGATAAAAGGAATTTGCCTATATTCCAACCTTGCAACCATTCCACCTATCCACCTGGTAAGAGGCCTACAACTAAGAAATGCGGGCACCTCCAATGAGGCAGTTTGAGCATGTTGGATATCAACACTCCTTGGACAATCTTTGGACACTTATTGACCTTGTCCTCTTTTCTGTTTTCATATATTTCAGAACCAGACACACTTAAGACCTTATGAAAAGAAAATAATCAATTTTCGTGTCTATTAATCCCTTATTCTCATAAAAAAATCTAAGAATTCTAAACCTCTGAACTTCGAATTAAACAAAAAAGGACAGTAGCGAAAGGAAGAGTGCCAGGGATTGCATATGCAGAAGAAGAACTCTTTTTAAATGTGGGAAGTACCTGTGTTGGAAACTCGGCACTTAAGAGACGTATAAGGAATCCGTGTACCACATGTTAATTGAACGTTAACCTAGCAAGCAGAGTTTGTAATATGGATTTACAACGAAATATACATAGAACTCCTATATTATGCATGAAGTTCCCCGTGGCACCTTGTACACACCTCATATCCTAGGATGATGCCAAAGATATCAATATTTCGGCATCCAAAATCCTTTAGATTAAAATTGCATGAATAAAAAATCCTCCACACACTAGGTGGACACCCGTAACCCATGGTCAGGTAATAACTTGTATAGAGTGCAAAAAAATAAGAAAGACAACCACTTTGTTCACATATCCAAAAAAAATTCCAAAAAGATTCTTTCCCCATCTCTCATCTCTCCAATCATTAATCACATTTCTCTCTCTACTCATACCCCTCTCTCCAATCATTATTCTCATTTCTCTCTCTATCTCTCTCCAATTATTACACCTCTCTCTAATTATTACTTTTTCCGAAAACCCATCCAAACACTTTCTCAAAACTATTTCTCAAAATATTCTTCTCAAAACTCTCAACCAAAGAAAGTGAAAGCCATGTTGGTCAACCATTTTATTTTGTAGAGCGTCCCGTACCCAAATCTGTGCTTCATAGAATACAACTACGGTACCAATGCCATGACAAGACAGTTATCAAATTTAGGAGTTCCTTGAATTTTTCCCGTTGGCAAAGCACTCTCTGCATGCAATTTTATGTGATGACAGAAAAGGACGAGCGAATTCATCTAGATTGCAACCTTGCCACCAAGGCGGCAAGGTGCATACATCAGACTGGCATTACACAACAAGACAATTATATTATATTCCTCCATTGTCTTATTCATTAATTATTCATGTTTCACCCACAGGTTCAAGTCTAATGACCGCTAAAACGGAAGGAAAAGCAAGTCTCCCAAATTTCGAGCAAACAATGCGACCTTTTTTTATTTCTATTTCTTGAGTGAAAAATGCACACCATGTTAGAACCTTAGTCGCAAAACCGTTTCCTATTAGGGTGGCGAATCCACCTCAGAACCTCATTCCCGCGTTCCCAAGTCAAACTATCCTAGGCACCTCATTCCCATAAAAAGGAAGGAGTCGTCCCCTCCCAAGAAGGATAGAACCTCTTAGGCATATAAATCCCAAAAGAAACAAACGTCAAATAACAAGCAAGACAAAATTTGAAATAATGACAAGATACCAAAAATATAGTAACTCTAATTTGCTAAATAGATAAACGTAAAACATTTTCAGTTGACACGAGTGAAAAAAATTAACATTTTCTCTTATTACATACAGTGTTCTAAAAGTCACTAGTCGCTCCCAGGTCGGATGGCTGCCGACTAGTGACTCGGGGAATAGTCGGCTAGATTTTTTTATTTTTTTTTTAACTACATATTCTCCTTCATCCTTCATAAGTTTTGAGTAAGTAGAATAACATAAGTAGCACATCATCAAATAAAAACATACAAACTAAGTAAAACAAAATAGTCAAATACAACAAAAAAATAATTTTAAAAAACTGGAAAAAAAAATAACAGAGACAAACTGTGCAGTATGTACACTGTACAGTGATACTGTGCTACCAATCTGTTTTTTAATTCATGCCTTAGTGGCCACTAAAACAAAAATAATTAAAAAACCGAGACAAACTGTGCTCAAGGTTCTAAAACTCGCTAGGCGCTCCCAGGGCGGCCGGGCACCTTCTAGCTTCTAGGGCCGAATACTCGGCGCCTAGTCGGGCAATTAGTTGGTCTAGTTGAGCTAGTCGGCGAGGGGCCTTCTAGCGCCTAGGTGGCGAGTACTCGCCCTTCTAGACCTTCTTTTAGAACATTGACTGTGCTATCAATCTGTTTTCTAATCACTGTGTATAAACGCCAAACGGAGAGAGAGAGAGAGAGAGAGAGAGAGAGAGCGCGAGAAGAGACGAGAGAGAGCGAGAGAGAAGATGATATGCGATCTTACCTGAGATTCGAGGAGGAAGAAGAAGACTAGAAGAGGTGAGAAGAACTGAATATATGCGATCCCTGTGACGGTCGGCAGCAGCAGCAGTGTCGTGTTTGAACTTTGAAGAGAAGAGGGCAGTGAATCGTGTTTCCAGAGAAGAGGTGAGAAAAGTAGAAAACAAAAGGGGATTTAGGTTAGGGTATACCGTTAAAAATTACACTACGGCCACAAAATTTTTGCAGATTCTGTTTTTTTTTTCACCCCGATTTTTGCGATTTCTTCCGATTTGCCCCAACTAGTCCCTACTTTTTCCGATTTGTCGACGTAATCCGACTAGGTGACTTGTCCGATTAGTCACCGACTTGATCCCGACTAAGTCGGTCAGCGACTAATTCAATCGACTAGGCCCTAGTCGACTCGGTGAGGCCACGACGCCGACTTAGTCGCAACTTTTAGAACACTGATTACATACTTATTTGACGCAATTATTCCTATAAGCTCCCCCGGCGCTCCCAAACGAGGAGCTTCCATTATCCTCCACTTCCCCACCTCTGTCCTTGCACTGTGCAATTCAGTGTTCTGAAAGCCGGACCAGACCGACAGGTTCGACCCGTCGACCGGACCTTAGACCGGTTTGGTTCAACCTAATAACCGCTCTATTTTCAAAACCGGTCTAACAATTAAAAACCGGACTAAGTTGACAGTCGAACCGTCAACCCGTAAGAACCGGACCTGGGTTGGTCAACCCGGACCGGAAAAATTGAACTGCATTAATGATCTTTTTTTCCATAGGCGTATAAAAAGAGGCATCCGAAGTGAGCCATGCCAGCTCACACCCTTCATTGACTAGTTGAACAAGTGTTGAAGCCTTCTCAGCCATTTATAGGAAGAAAAGGTGGAGCAGGTTATGTATCTCACCGATGTGGGATTGGAGGAACACACACTAGGAACAAATGTGTAGCAGAACTTAGTTTCTCAAATTTTGTACAAATTTTTTTTTTATATGCTTATTTTAGTAAATTATATATTTCTAATATATGTTTATTATAATTATGACATCACGGTTCGATTCCGGTTCGACCGCGATTGAACCAGTGACCCATCCACCCGGTCCCTTTTCCGGTTCGCTCTCCGGTCTGGGTTTTAAAACATTGGTGCAATTCCTCACAACAATTTTTAGAAACTGAAAATTCATTCTCGTGCTTACATAGCATTGCATGGATATTGCCATGTATATTATACTACCCACCTTTCAGCCTCAAAAAGATTCTTTCAACAAGAATACATACATTTTACTATCCTTTTTTTTTTTTTTGATTGGTACATTTCTCCTAGCCAATACTGTAAGTTGATTTTCACACACCCCTAGCCAATACTGTAAGTTGATTTTCACACACCCCTTCACAAGCATAAGAAATGGTAAATCGTTAATTTCACCCAGCTACCAGTTTGGAGGCTGACCACTTTCAAAGGTTTGAAAATCCCACTTTACATGGCAACAAAGGCATTCCATGTGTACAAAATGAAAAGTTACATCTCAAACAAATTCATTTCATCCTTCGTGCAAACCAATTTTCCTAGATAATTGCTGAATCATCATTCAAAGAGATATTAAAGAGAGTTCAAAGCACAAAAAAATGTACTGAGCATATACAAACCAATTCTACCATTTTCAGAGATATGGGTACACAATCACATGGTGATACATACAATGGCACAACTCACCAAGTCACGGTCATTAAATCCACTGTTCTACAACTTATATGCTGAAAACAAATTCCTTCCCTAAAAGAGGTACAAGACAGGTTTCCTAACTATTGGTATCTCAGCCAGCAGCCCCTGACTACCTGCAAAAAGGGAGGTCTGGCACTATGTTACCAGGGAACACTACTACCCTAACGAATTATGTTGTGGTACAAACGATCCAAAACATGGTACACTTTCATTTTAACGGTAAATATAGCGATTCAAAGCGATCTGCAAGTTTTCACCAATAAATTTTATTTACTAATTGATGTAAAAATCTAGAGAATGAAATTTTTGTGAAAGAATGTAGAAATTCAGACATTATGCTCCTCAAAATGTATTTTGCATGAATAATGGGAAAATGATACTTAGTTTTACTAGATGTTCAGTCCTTGGAAGGGTAAATTTTGATTTTGTGATCTACAGAAGCGTACCACTAGAGTTCCACAATTTAGAATTGTGACGTACCACATTCCTGCTCCTCGTACCAGTATGATCGGTGTTCCAGTAACATAGGAGTCTGGCACCCACTAAAAAACGGAGTTTCGAAGAATGAGTTGTTTCAAACAGAAAATCGTACACGTAACACACCATGGCATGAAAGCGATATCCATAATTTCTTTCTAGTTTGTTTCTTGATATTAATATTGATATTCCGGTCATAGGGGTTCCAACTGTGTAAAGAGATCGTTTTAGTCACAAGATTAAAGGGATTTCCCCAAAGTCAACAAAACTAGCAGACAAACACCAATGGTTCAGAGAGCTAGGTTAGGAAGTGGGTTGGTGCCATCACAAAAGAAAAGTACAAATAACTAGATTCTGATCCTCAAAACTAATTGAAAAGAAAGAATAAGAAGGTTCTTGTAATGACCAAAAAAATAGCACTAGTGGTAACCATATCATCATTCTTTTTTTAATTCTGCACGCTCTTCTCTAGTCGGCTTCAAAATTTCAATCAAAATTTTGTGTTTCAATACCATCTTTGCAAAAACTATAGTTTCCAACAATGCCCAGTAGCTATTCTTCATTCTTTATTTTAAAAATTAACAATGCCCCCCCAGCAGTTATCAGAGCAAAGTATTTCTTTATGGGTTTGTACTTCAGAATTTAAGAAGCAGAAATGCGTCGTGACAATTTTTACGAAAGAAGCATCTCTTTTAACCAAATGAAAATGAAATTTTATTCCTTCAAATAGTCCCAACGCCCCAAACTAGATTTAATAATAAGCAAACGTCTAAAACTTGAAAATGGTATGTCAATCTACCTTTAATTCTAGAGAACCACCATTCATTGTGACAAGCACGCAAATTTCTAAAACTTGAGAATGCCCTATCAATCTAGCCTTGGTTCTAAAGATCAACCAGTCAATTCTTGACAAGCACAGGAATGTAACATAACATAGCAATTTTTTAAAACACACCTTCACTTGCAGGTGAACTGTTTTCCAACGAATTGTGAACCCCTTCATGATCCAAATTCTGCCAAAAAAAAAAAAAAGAACCAAGATGAGAAACATCACCATATTTAATTAAATTAAGCAAATAGATGTATGGAACATTTTGAGACCTACTCAAGGTCCCTAACAAATGATCGTGATTTTTGGCACTGGCAATTGGAAACCATATGATGCAACATGCATCGACTGTGACAATAGATCCTAAGAGGAGATGGTTCAGACAAACATACTGTGATGACAAAGATGATAGCGATGAAGCAGAGTAGGAAGGTGGAAACTATTTTTGGAAGCAGAACCAGGCATAGTTGTCAAAGGCGCGCCTAGGCGAGAGGCGCAACAAGGCGCACCTATTGCGCCTGGGGTGATCCCAGGCGAGGCGACTTGAAAAAGGCGCAGCCTAGGTGCGCCTAGGCGAGAGGCGACGAGGCTCAAAAAGGCGCGCCTCTTTCAAATCGACCACTCTTATTTTTTTAATGAAATTAAGGTTCTTTTTTTTCCCTTCATACATGTTGGGGTTTCCAAAGAGTATATTAGGCTATTAGCTAAAGTAAATTATACTTGCTTGTTTGTTTTTAGATGTCAAGCGGAGCAAATAGAACGGATCCTGCACGAAAGTATCATCATTTGCCGGATCCCGCGAACACTAACCAATTTAAATGTATTTTTTTTGTGGCGAAATAACCAATGGAGGGGTTAATCGGGCTAAGAAATACCTTGTAGGAGGTTATAGAGATGTGACAGCTTGTAAAAGAGTCCCACCCAACGTAAAACAAGAGATTCAAGAGCTTATGGGAAATAAGAAATCATTGAAAAAGCAATTGCAAATGATGGTATGTTGTCTTAAACTCATCGGCTTAGTGTTATTATTTAAAGTATTGGTGTATGCTATTTTTCCAATTTTTCCGCTTAGGTGCGCCTCGGTTCAAAAAGGCGCGCGCCTCGCCTTGCGCCTCTCGCCTAAGGCCCTCCAGGACTTTGCGCCTCGGTGCGCCTTTCGCCTTTGACAACTATGGGACCAGGGCAGTGTTGAATTTATGTGAAAAGATGGGGAGAACAATGTAGTCATAGGCTCATAGCTGTCACAAGTTAAGTGAGTTACATGTTGTGTTTGGTAACTTACTCATAACTTTTTCAGAAACTGTTTTTTTGTTTTCTTTGTCAAAATATTGTTCGAATGTGAAAAAAACTTTTCCAAATTTGCAAAAATAGGTTTTCTATCAAAAATTCCTTGAAAACATTAAAAATAGCTTCAACCAAACAAATTTCTCTTCCACAACTTATTCTCCCACTAGTGTTGCAGCAGCGAAAGTGAGGATACTAACAATAAGGTAGGACTAGGGTAAAGGCTACAAAAAAACATTCAAGTGACCAGATACAGCGTCCGATTGAGCTTGGTGGCAGCAATACAAATGAACACTAGCCTACGATGGCATTCCTCACTGTCTGGGCCCCAGCAACATTGCTGTAAACAACAACGCAAGGAGCACTGCAGTGTTTCAACTTACAACAGCCATAGATGTCAAGTCACTCAGCTGGTGCTCGTGATTTGTGGCCAAAGTAGGAGGTGGCAGTCAAAGTAGCGGTTAAGCTAGCAATTGTATCAGAAGTAATAGAGTTATTGTGTCCCGCATTTAAGAAAATAAAGATTCCAGCACTTTCACAACTGAGGTACAGGCCTCAAACAATTTTAGCTTACAAAGCACAGTAACAGACATGGGATATGGATACACCACGATACGGATACATTGATGTGACACAACCTGAATAAATAGGATACAGATACCTCAGGGATACGTTCGTACACGTTCCTAAAATTATTATTCTCGTACTACGTGTAAAGATAAAGCCATGAAAATAAAGAAAATAAAGAGTCCAGCACTTTCACAACTGAGGAACGGGCCTCAAACAATTTTAGCTTACGAAGCACAGTTACAGACATGGGATATGGATACACCACGATACGGATACATTGATGCGACATAACCTGAATAAATAGGACACAGATACCTCAGGGCTCAGGGATACGTTCGTACACGTTCATATAATTATTAGTCTCGTACTACGTGTAACAATAAAGCCAAAAGATTCAAAGAAATAAGAGTAGTTGATGCATTTAGAGATATACGGCTAGACAGATAGTTACTATATATGCAATATGCAAGAATATGTACACGTAATTCCATCTTAGGGGTGTGAATATTTGTCAAACGTATTGAAGCCTAAAAAAGAAAATGTACTGCACAATCTTGCACAGTGCGGGCGCGACTGGGTAAGTACTTGACTAGCACACACACACACACAGAGTGCGAGCTTGCAAACATGATGAATCGATGATGTTCTGATTGACTAGTCGTCTGCTCCTGGGGCTTTTTTAACACGTTCGGCTCTGTGAGTATCCATTGACTAAGGTGGTGTTTGATAAAACTGAAAACCCAAGCTGAAAGCTGAAAATTTAAGTGTTGAAAACTGAAATTTTTTAAGCTGAAAAGCCGTTTGATAAAAAAATTAAGACCTAAATTAAAATAATTGTTTTGCTATAAAGATATATGACTTTAGCTTAAGTTATTTGTCATTGTTCTCTCTTTGTTTTATTAGTGAATATCATGTGTTCGTAGTCATGGTAGGGGAGAAGTGGGGGTGGATAGATGGTGATGATGGTGGCAGCAGTTGGTAGCGTAGCGATGATGTAGCGAGGGCGGTGGGGTGGTAGTTGTAACGGAGGTGGTGTGGAGTAAGGATGGTGAGGGTAGTGGTGGAGAGTGGTTCAAGCGATGATTATAGAATCAATAGTGTAATCGCAGTGGTGAAGAATGTGATAAATATAGTGATGGAACACGATAAAGAGCCTATGTTACGCAGACTCTCGTAATGGTATAAAGTACCAGTGTCAGACACTCGACACTTGGGATAAGGGTGTGGGGTATGTGTCCGATAAGTTTAGTAAGACATTTCTATAGAAAACCCAATTGTAATTCGAGCTTATCATGGAAGTATGCATAAACCTCTTTTATTATCCTTGAAATGCGCTATAGTACCTTAAAGCACCATTTTACGTGAGAAAAAAAAAATGTATATTTTGTTGTGTCCCTGTATCCTTGAAATGAGAAATAGTTGCATCTCACACCTAGATACATACCCGCACCCGACACCTGCACCTGAGTCCAAGTAACATAGATAATGTTGGTTAGAATGATGGTGATGGTGCTGAATAGATGACGGTGGTTGTGGTAGTTATAGTGATATTGTTTATGGCAGTGGTAGTAGTGATGGCGCTCGAGCGGTAGTGGTGGTAGTAACTATAGCGATCGTGGAGTGGTGATGGTAGTGGCAACAACGTACTAGTGGTGGTCGCCATGGTAGTGGTGGTCGCCACGGTGGTGGTGGTGGCACTAGCAGTGGCGGTAGTGCCGATATTGGTGGTGGTGGCGCTGTGACGCAGCAGTAGAGTGGTGGCGGCGGCAACAATGACAATTGAGTAGTAGTGGTAGTGGTGACAACAATTGCATGGTGGTGGTGATAATGGCGATGATGGAGTAGTGGACGGTGGCATTGGTGGCAATAGTGGTAGTAGTGGTGGAGAGGCTGTGGAGTGGTGTGGGTGGTGGCGATTGTGGTGGCAGCGGGTGGCATGGTGGTGGTGCTAGCGACTGCGGCCGTGGACGGTTGCGGTGGTAAATGAAAGAATGAGTGATATACAAGTAACTGACAAATTCAGTCAGCATTAAGAAGGTACCAGGCTACTCAATTTTTGTATCTTTATTAAGCCTACAAAGGAACTTAAAATATTAAGTATGATGAAATATGGTTACCAAACCAACTTAATAACTTAATACATTCAGTTTTAAGTGCTGAATTAGGTTATCAAACAACCCCTATCCTAATAAGTTACTTGATTTTTTTTTTTTTTAAATCGATTTAACCCCGTCCCTATCTGAAAAGTATTTCGACGTGTCCCAAAAATCCGAAAGGTATCTGAAACTAAAACATTTACTTAAATACAGATTCTTATTTGCCGTATGCCCGTATCCAATGCACATCGAGGCATATCGGAGGTTTATTGATATCTGATACATATCCAATACCCTACGCGACTAATTTTTGGTGTATATGTGCATCAAGTCAGGTTACTTACTTTCCAGCAAAAGAACTTGCTTCATCTAGGAAATTTGACACTAAAAATAACACACAATGAAAGCCATCAGGTCAATTTACAGGAGCTTAAGGGGCCAAGGAGTTTTTGCTTTGCTGATTTGATATTAAAGGGCTGGTAATAAGATAGCATTAGTTAACAGCACATAACCATATGCTATTATCTAATACATTTTCAGTTGTTTCTGTTCCAGTTTTATATCCCAACACAAGAAAACACAAGAGAACAGCTGATATAAAGTGTAATGGCTAACCTTGTTGGTGATATCAACCTCAGATTGTTTAGTTGAATAACTTGCATCTTCACTGATCAAATGACCTCTTTTAGCCTCATCAACTACTATTTCGTCATCACTAATCATTTCCTTCGATGAGCAGATCCCCTTGTGCTCCTTCAAAATTCTAATGTTGCTTTTGGTTCTTCTCCGTGGTGGTACAGACTTAACAGGAACAACATCCGGGATATCCGACTCCGACACTAAAACAGCATCAGCACCTTCAGCGGCCCCCATACCATCCTTCGACGCAAGTGAGGACTTGATTTTAACTTTCAGATTTTTCTTTATACTACCAATGTAAGCATGTTTTTTTAACCATGTCACAATTTTGGAATGTAAGTCCGGGACCACACAATTGTCCTGTGAAATCAAAACCAAGGTGAGAGCAAGATAAGCTAAAATCAGCCAATAAATACATACATGCAACATGCGTCGGCATGCAGAGCTAAACTCTCATGTTCAGAAACTAACTACAAACGGGGTGAGTTATAGAAATTGAGCCTTACAGCAAGGATCGAGGCTAATGAGTCAGGTGGAATGCCAATCTCTGAGGCAACATCTTTCATATTGACTTTTCCTTTGTCAATTAGCTGCAGGAATGACAAATGCCCAAATGTAAACACAGATGTCACTGTCAAATGAAGCTACATGCAGAAAAGGATTCTGTAATGATGAATTTACGAATGCAGTAATTCAATCTACCTTTTTCAAAATCACTGTAAAATCTAGAGAGTCCGATGTGTTAACATCATCACTGAGGCTCCTGCCCACCGTTTCTGTACTAGCAGGATGCTGAGCATTACCACATCCAGGATGCAGCCTAGAATTTGATCTGCAATCTAACAGTCCTTCATGTAGCATATTATTCCCCAACTTATTGACATCGGGATCAGTAGTTTCTATTTGGACAGACATCTTATCTCCATTTTTCCGTCCAATTTTAAATTTGTGTGGTTGAATCACCGTTGGCGTCACTAGTTCATGCTTCATAATGGTTGAATCAGAGGCAGCTGTCATAGACATTTCTCCCGACTGCTGGGTGCTGCAATCATTCTGGACTTCTGAATGCTTTGAGCAGAAGGCCCTTAACTCAACCTGTAAGTTATTTTTTTTCAATTGTGATAGGAAGAAAAGGTGGATAGAAGTCTCACTCATCAAGCAACATTATTATACCAAAAAAGCAACCCAAGACAAAATAGTGTAACAATCTACATTTTCGATAGTGACAATAACATAGAAATCAAAAACAATAATTCACTCATTCAAATGGAAAGTACTAGTGCTTACATCATCACATCCCAATTTTCCCCAAATCTCCATTCTGTGACTTGCCTCCCTTGCACAAATGGGATGAAACGAAGTTCTGCAAGTTCCTAAACATGCACAAAAATGAATAGCATGTTACCAACAGGATCATCATTACCACACTCAACACCCTTTGAACAGCAAATCCAGTAAACACACAGAGAATAATAGAATACATCCTCCTTCAATAAAGGAGCAACATAGTGACTTTAGGATTAATAATAAGTTATGGGAGCATAGAGGAGCTAAGTAGCGTCAGGGATACATGTTTAATTCAACTACCAATGTAAACTACAAACTTGTAACAAAGGAAATCTGAAAATTTGTATGTAACAAACTTGAGAAGAGAAATTTGAAATTAGAAGCCCATCGAGGTACTACATGCTACATAGAAAACTGCCCATTAAACAAATGTTAACTATCACGAAAGACCTATGTTTCGCGGACTCTCGTAATGGTATAAAGTACCCGTGTCGGTCACTCGACACTCGGATAAGTGTGTGGGATACATGTCCGATAAGTTTAGTAAGACACTTCTATAGAAAACCTAATTGTAATTCAAGTTTATCATGGAAGCATGCTCGGATAAGGGTGTGGGATATGTGTCCGACAAGTTTAGTAAGACACTTCTACAGAAAACCTAATTGTAATTCGAGTTTATCATGGAAGTATGCATAAACCTCTCTTATTATCCATGAAATGCGCTATAGAACCTTAAAGCACCATTTTACGTAAGAAAATACACAAAAAAAATAGAAACAAATTTGAATATTTTGCCATGTCCCCGTGTCCTTGAAATGAGATAGTTGAATCCAACACCTAGATACATACCCGCACCCGACACCCACACCCGAGTCCAAGTAACATAGCGAAAGACAAAATCAATGGAGTTAACCAAGCCCTAAAAATTATTCAAGTTTGACTATAATCCATTCATGAGAGGATAGGGAGAGGATTTGGACTGCGAATCCCTCGAGCAAAGATTACCATTAATCTGCTTTGTGGTTGCAATTCTGAGAGGACTCCGAATTCCGCAAAATGGTGGGATTTGCAGGGGAGGTGCCTTTCACAGTCCAATCGGCCAGGACAATTCCCGATTAACACATTCTCACATTGATCCCCTCCTATGAAGCATGGACACTCCAAAACTAGTCGTGCATGGGTATTGGATATGATTACGCCCCATAAGAATCGGATACGACAAACAAGTATCATGTATTAAAAAGCAAATGTTTTTAATTTCAGGCACGCTTGGGGTACACAGGGATACGTTGGCATACTTTTGGGACACGGCAAGGGTTAGAAATATTTTTAAAAAAATAATAATAAATAAAAAGCAGTTCTAAATGGAAAATTTTTAATTGCATACCAACGTAAAGAATTAGCTAATGTATATTATAAACTTCATAGAGACATAAGTGAAACAAACCCTACAGGAGACCATTCAATTGATTGACTGTCCTCACAACTTCTCGTTCGTGTGTACTCTCGACCTCTGCTTCATTCATATGTAGTTACAGTGTAACACACACAAATACATGCGCACACAGACACTATATGACTATGTGCATTGTTGCACTATCTATATATACAGCGTTTTTTAGTATATAATACAACTATACAAATACATACTGATTAATATTGCATATTTTATATATTCACATTATCATTGTGTTTTTCGTTATCTATACAATATATGTGCTTTTTTTTCCCTTGGAAAAAAGATGGAATATTATTAAGAAGAAGAATGGCGGTCTTAAGGACCGCATATCACTGAGGGCAAGGTTAGCGAGCCAATGAGGGACAGGATCCCCACACGATTCCAACCTAACACAAGATAGGGATTGCTTAGCCAACAAATGGGCTACCCTATTACATACACGTTTCACATGACTAAAACAACAAGTGGAAAATAAAGGTAAAAGCTCTAGACAATCAGAAATGATATAGCTACAATCTAAAAGGAGTTTCCATCCTTGTTGAGGGTCTGGACAATATGAAGGGCATCTCCTTCTACTATGATATCCGTAAGACCATTATTCGCAACAATATATGTGCTTGAACCACTCTTTTATTAGCAATTCAACTATTCCTTTTTTTTTTCAGAAAAATCTAACCTCCACCAAATAGGTGGAGGATAATAAGTAGAAAGTGCATAGATATCCATGGAAGTAGATTGATATTCATGAAATATTCATGAAATGTCCATTGATGTCTATTCATGAATATTTCATGAATATCAATCTACTTTCATGGATATCTATGCACTTTCTACTTATTATCCTCTACCTATTGGGTGGAGTTTAGCAAGACCCTTATCCCTTATTTTTATGCCTAGTACAAGATGACATGACCAAAAGTCACAAAAATAAATAGTATTTACAAACATATCCCCACGCGCCTGTATCCTATTTTTTTAGGCTATGTAGTACCACCGTACCCATATCGCGTCGTATTCGTATCTGTATGCATGCTTCATAGATCCTCCTCGCTCAACCAAAATAAACATGGTTAAATTCCTAGACAATCCCTACTCCCAACTAAACAACCAACTTCCCTATTAATACCTCAGCAACAATCCCAATCCCCTACTCACTATCAATACTTCAACATATAATGCGCATGAAACAAAGCCTATTAGCCTTCAGGTTTAGTAACTAGGGGAATTGTGAATTCAATTCCTCATTTTCCAATCAATTGAATTGATTGTTAGTTTTCAGCACAAGCTATATTTAAAACTTGATTTCGACCATGTATATGTACATATATGGGTGAGAATAAAATAAAATGAGTTCAACAACTTCAACTCATAAAATAATAATTTTATCCCCAAGTTGAAAAGGAAAATGGTTCAATCACGACCGACAAAACTTTAAAGACCATAACAATTCTCTTTGATATTGAATAAAAATGGAAATAAAAACTAAAAGATAGCGTGATAAGGAGTACCCGAACGCAAAAGTTTAAGGAGTTGTGCCAATTGTAAATAATGATAGGATCAAGAATCAAACTGTAAAACATGATATTCACCTCCAATAGAAAAATTCAACCATATATTTATTGGTAAAAAATAAATCAAATAGCGTAATTGGATTGCGAGGCAAATAGCATGCTCGATCATAAACCTGAGATTTTGATAAATGGAGACACTATCACTTGCGCACACAGATTAATGAGAGAGGGAGGGGAAGGGAATACAAATAAAGCTTACGCCAACGTATAAAGATACAACACCTTTATTGCTCAAAGAGAAAGTATACAGAATAGAGTCAGACACGTAACAAAGATTTCACATGACACGCTGCCATATACAATTCAAGCAAGCTTAAATATCATTCATTCTTAAAGACAAACATTTACAGAAGTCAAATATTCGTATTATCTAGTCTCATCCTGAGCCTCCTGGATAAGCATACATCAGAGAAATGCAGAGCGGTGTAAATAAGGAAACAACAAACATACCATTACTACACCGGATACAGGTACCACATTTCACCTTGCACAAGTAACAAATCAATTTTCTCCGAGTTCCCTGGATTTCCTCAATATTCACAACAGGCTCCATTGTTCTTGTATCCTGAACATAGACCTCCGGCATCCATTGACAGCAAAACAAGTGAGCGAACTCCGTAGAGGCACCATTTTCATTTCGAACACCTCTCTTGCTAACAGGTTTTAAAGCACCACCTGGCTTTGGACACAGCAAGCAAGGTCTGTCCGAGCTTTGCACTCCATTCCTCTGCTTACACCAAGAGCACAACCAAGATTCAGCTATATCATCCTGCACACCATAACACCTCTGATGAACTGCTGCATTACAACCACTGCAGACAATCAATCTGTTCGACTGATTACCCGTGTCACCCAAGCTACAATAATGGCACAATGATGACAACCCATCAACTGGAGATGCAACAAGAAGCTTCTCTAACCCCGCGTCCCCACCTAAAAGCTTCCGTTTCTTTGAAGGCCGCTCTGAGGTGAGATGTATCTTACTCTTTGAACCTAAAAGCCACTCCACACCACTACACTGCGACGAAGAAGAGCAGCCCTTTTCTTCTTGAAGCAAAGAATCAGCTCCAACACTATCAATTTCCATGAAATGCTCAACCTCCTCCTCCTTTTCCTCCTCTTTAACAACCACCCCACAGTCAGAATCAACGGCATTTTCATTCACCCCATTGACTTCATTGGCAACGACAATATTTCCTATAACTGGAATTGAGAAACACTTCTGACTATCTGAAAAAACTAAAGACAAAAACTCAAGCAACTTGTCAATATCATCTACTGTCAATTCCCTAAAGTATTCCTCAGTCTCAACCCAAATGTTCGACTTCTGCGGCTTCTCTGGCCCACCTGCTGCCCCAGAGGACTTGGCCTCCACGCTGGAGGAATGAGACTTCTTATGCCGCTTCCGACCATCCCAATGCCTTGACAAGAAGCAATTGGCCAAGCCACTAGGAAGAGTGAGGACGGTAGAAGAAGATACCTGAGCATCCTCGGTATCGAACGGCGAGCGCACACACAAAGCTTTCCGAGCCTGAGTATAGAAATCTAAGGCTACTGTCGTTTGTCTTTCCAGTGCTTCGGTTTCTATGGACGGAATTTTGGATGGAACCCTAGAAATTGGGCAAGGCTTCTCCTCGGTGCCGCAACCTCCGTCCGCACCCCTACCCATCATCTTCCTCCGGCGGTGACATCTGCTTCCGGTCATCCCCGACCACCAGCGCCGCCGCCATCACTGCATTCCATAACAGCAAACCCTAACCGTATCCCTAGGACGTGGCTATGCTTCGAATCCTCGCGCAGAGGTATGTATAGCACAGAAGATAGGGAGAGGGAGAGGAGAGAGGAGAGCGGCTGGGGCTAGGGTTTTTCGTGCTATCGTGGTTGTTTTGTACTTTTGGATCCGTTTTATCGCGTGATTTGTTTTTCAAGTCGTATTTCGCTTTCGAGGGGATGAGAGAGAGAGAGAGAGATTCGCGTTTTTTGCAGGCAGACAAGGCGGTTCGGTTCGTTTCTAAAGTGTGAGAGATTTTTTAGTATAATGGAGATTATTTTTAGTCTGTATGTGACGTGATACATAAAACCAACGTTGCCTACATGCGTGTCCGCTGCTTATTGTTAATGACCGCACCTGAATTCATCTCTGTCTCACGAGCTGTCCCATCCTTGAACACGTTCCGGTAACACTCGAAGGAAATTTTTGGAGTATTTACTACTGGACTGAAAAGAAAAGAAATTCGAGCATCCACTGTAGGTTTGGTGCTATTTACTATTTAGGGTGAGTTTTTTAATGGATTTTATCAAAATTTGATAAAATTAAGCTTTTGATTTTATCCATTCGTGGAGAGGGTTGATAAAATCTTAGATTTTTTAATGCAAAAATCTAAGATATTATCAACTCTCTTCACGAATGGATAAAATCAAGGCTTGATTTTATCAAATCTTGATAAAATCTAGATAAAATCCATTCAAAAACTCACCCTTACTAAATTTCGCTTCACTATGGCTAACAACATTCTTATCAGACTCTCCATATTATATACAAAATTTAACCTTAAAAAATCTTTAATACTTGGGAAGCTAGCGAGAGTACAAAAAAATACACTTGTAGATCTCACTTATTACTTTAAAGTGTACTTTGTACTTTTTTGATACTTTACAAAAAAAAAAGGGTAATTATCACTAACCTCCCCTAAGGTTTCTGACACCAATAGATACCTCCCCTGCGGTTTCTGAAATGACACTCACCTCTCTTCCTTTAGCTGACAATACCAAATCACCCCCTTCCTGCCAAAAGCCAGTAGACAGTGTTATCTCCCCCGTTAGATGATACTGAAAAGACCCAAATGCCCTTTCATATATAAAGGGGATACTTCAGGATTTTTCCCCATTCCAGAAGAGTTGACCAAAATAGAGAGAGAGAAGAGACAACGATGATGAATCAAGCCGGTTAGATCACGTAATGACAATGAGTATCGCGAAGACCTGAAGACCATGGTTCGTTTTTGTAGAAGAAGTTCGTGAGGTAGAAAGATCGGGAATTAATTGCTCAACCCTTGTGGATCACTATTTCTTCAAGATTTTAGAAGTACAGTAGGTACTATAAAAAAAATTCAACATTATCAAGTTTCTGTTCAAAAGAATTTCATTTTTTTATTAATCCAAATTGTTAGGGTTTGGAAATTTGGGGCTTTGTGGTTTCCCCTTCAAGTAGAAACATATGGCTACTGTAAAAAGTATGTAAAACCATTTTAGGTTTTTTTTTTTTTTGGCCAATTTTTCTTCTTTTTTGGTCAAATTCATTTGATTAGGTTTTGGAAATTTGGGTTTTTGTTTTTTCCCTTTGATATTGAAACATACGGCTACTGTAAATGATTTGTGGCCTGTGTTGGATAGAAATTTTTGTATAGCCCTCATTATGCAAGGTAATTTAGATGTTGTAATTTGGATTACTGCAACTTGGAACTTGAAGCTTGACAATTGCTCACTGATTTGCAATAGCAGAACCTAGTTTGGTACCTGGGCATTCCAGTGGCACTCTTTGAAGATGAAGCGTCCATGGTTTCTTGAAAGTGAAAAAAAAAAAATAGAACTAGGGATGGCAACGGGGCGGATTTGGGTATGAACCGAACCGAATCACCAGCACACTGTCCCGAACCGAACCGATAACCGAACGGGTTATAAAAATTTGTTCCATAACTGAACCGAACGGGGTTCGGGGCAAACCCGAACCGAATGGGTACCCGATCTGAATTATGGGATTCAGCTGGAATTCTGAATCTGGATCTAAAAACTATTGTTTTACATGAATCAATCACTTCATTTAATGGCCAACTCATGTCACACATGATCTGGCAGTGGCAGACCGAATGGGGTGCAAAGGAGTCACTGAAATCCTAATTTTTTCTGCATACATTTTGCTATTTACAATAAAATTCAATGCCTTGGTCCCCTGGTTCCTCCAGATCAGTCACAATATAAATTAGTAAATCACCAACCAAACTTAAAACATAGTCTCAAATACTTAAAAGTCTAACACGATAACATCACCAACAAACATAAAACACAGTCCAAAATCAAGTCTAACATGATAACCAACAAACTAAAGTAGTCCAGAAACTTAAAAACATAGTCCATCACAAACAAACTAAAAACATAGTCCATGGTCCAACCTTCAAGCTTTCGAGTCCAACTTGACATGCCAATGGATTTGTAGAATTCAAACCTATTCAATTAAAGCAAACAAAAGTTGAATTAATATTAACGAGGTATAATGTTCAAAACCACACAAAACATTAAAAATACCAATTCCCTCACGAGTCACGCATGAATCCCCTGACTCCCTATCATCATAGATAGTGGCATACCCCGATGATGATTCACCTAACAAAAGTAAAAAGTAACAAGTTCATAAGTATTGTCTTTTTTTTTCCCCACTAAAGTAGAGCAATACAACAAAATTAATTTATTACCTTTCATTTCTGCAGCCCACAACCAACTTTGAGCACACATCAAGGCTTCCATCGTATCAGGATGAAGTCTACTCCAATGTGGACTCACCAACCTACCACTCGTGCTAAATGCGGACTCAGAAGCAACCGTGGATACCGGAATAGATAACAAATCCCTAGCCATTAGTTGTAAAACTGGATATTTGGGTACATGTGATCTCCACCAATTCAAGACATCAAATCCCGGGGTTCTTGGTAAGACCTCATTCGACAAATAATGATCCAACTCCGCTTTTCCATAATCAATGGTCCTGTTTCTCTTTGACTGAAGGATAAAGACATCAAACTCTGATAGTGACTCAATATCCATGGAATTTGATTGGGAAGAAGAGTCACCAATGCCCGCCATCAAGTTTGGACTTCGACAATTGTATTCCTTAACCAATTTATAACAAAATGCACGAACTTTTTCAACTTCTTCCTTATAATCTTCTCCAAACAGTTTCTAAAAGTAGAACTCCAATACTTTGATCTTGTACCTAAGACCCAACACAGCAGAAACCCCACAATGCCATGTATTACAGACCAATACTTGTCAAATTTTTCAATCATTCTTTTGGCCATTTCCTTAATCACTTCATTTCCAGAATAGAGCCTATTTCTCAATGCAACTCTAATCTCACATATATTTGGAAAGCATTGATCAATAGTGGGATATTTAGTTCCAGAAAAAGCTCTGTCACCTTAAAAAAAAAAAATCAACCTATCACAAACATCTTGAGCAAACACCCACTCATCTTCAGTCGGTAGTGATCAATATAAAGAATCTCGTTTGTTTAACCGATAAAATACTTCCTTATAAAGTAAGGCTGTTTGAAGCATCAAGAATGTTGAATTCCACCTAGTTGCACAATCAAGTCCTAATTTCTTAGTACATGACACATTCAATTGGCGAGCTGCTTCTTCAAATTTTTCCTCTCTTTTAGGTGATGTTGTCCAATATACACTATCTCGGATTTTCTCAATCCCCACCTTAATAACATCAAGCCCATCTCTAACAATAAGATTAAGAATATGCGCACAACGCATGTGAAACAAATCTCCACCCAACATAAGAGAGGTACAGTCAAGTTTATCCTCCAAAAGTCCAACCATGGCATCATTGGTAGTGCAATTATCAACAGTTATGCAAGAAATCTTCCTATCATAGTTCCAATCCATCAAACAGTCTAACAATTTCTCACAGAGAACTTCTTTTGTATGCGGAAATGGCACATAGACAAAACTAATATGCAACATTGTTATTTAATTACCACTAGAAAAATAAAGAATTAAATGAAAGCAAAAATTAACGATGACAACGTAATTTAAATGTACCTCAAAATGCGACTGTGCAAAGTCCAAGAATCATCAATAAAATGAGTCGTGACAGCCATGAAGCCTTTCTTTTGGTTACTAGAAGTCCACATGTCGGTTGTGATAGCCAATCTACTTGCATTTCCCACCACCAAACTCATTGTCTTCCTCTTCTTGTACTCATAAATCTTTAAAATGTCACTCTTTATAGTGTTCCTACATGGCACCTTAAACGTTGGCTGAAGTGCAAAATAATACCTCTTAAATCCTACATGGTCCACAATTGAAAGAGGATATTCATGCATAATTATTGCACTTGCAAGTTCCTTCATTGCCGTATCCTGACATAACTGTAAGAAGAAAGTGGCGATCCTTGTGGAGTATGGCCTTTTTTGAAATTGTTCGTTAGAACTTGTTGGCTCATGCTCTCCTCCCTCTTCTTGTGTTTCCGATTATAGTGTTGGATTAAATGCGAAGTTCCATTGTTTGTGTTTCCCAAAATTTTGATGCGTTGTAAACCCCATCGATTTGAACCCTATCATAGTGCTTCCAATAAACAGACCTCAACTTGGCATTATCATTTTTATCAGGAACATTTTCATTTTTAGCCAATTCATCTCCATTATTTTCACTTGGATTTTCACTTGGATTGTTACCAATCTTTGGTGAAGAAGTACCAGAACCATGCGCAGCCGAGCTGGTAGGTGATTCAGACATGATATTGATTGAGCCTACAAAACCACAAGAAAGGAACATAATATAAATACCCTGGTAGATAGAGCTTAAACCAACAATCACTGCAAGAAAAAACACCTTTGGCCACATCTGCAAACATCTTTTGGTGACAACAGAAAATGAGTTGTCACGGGATGTACACAATGACGACAACAAATTTTAATACTTGTCACCGAAAATTTCTGGGTAGCCCATATTTCTCCGCGCCAAAAAAATGAGATTTGGTGACACAAAATGTTGTGGCTGAAGGAAAAATTTTAGGTGATTAGCATACGGGTGTGGCCAAAGGGTGCAAATTTTGGCGCGCGCGGGTTCCAAAAAAATGAAAATTTCACCGGGAAATTATGTGGATGTCACCAAAAAAAAAAAACCCAAATATTCTATCAAAAGTACATCGTTTCATACAAGCTTCCTTGTGGCCAAAAATCCCCAATTTCTATCAAGTCTATTGACTGCCTCTATTTTTCTCCAGATCGAGAAAAAAGGTTTCGAAGCAGCTCTGCGTCTCTCTCTCCCTAATGGTGGAAGCAGCTCTCCGGCTATCTCTCCCTCTCTAACTCACGGTCTCCTTCACCCTCTGAAACAACCATCGGTCTCCCTCCCTCTCTTGGTTTTTCGTTATTGCTCTGTATTTCGATTTTGTACCTTTTTTTGGTTTTGTGAATTTCTGATTTGATTTTGTAGATTGAAAGTTGGAATCGGAAGCTGGAATCAGAAGCTAAGGTATCCTCACGACACTAAGATCTAAGGTATCCTCCTGTTTATTTGGGCATTCCATTTTAAGGGTTTTGTTTCTGGAATTGCATGTCTCCGAAAGAATAAACTTATGTGCAAGTTTTGAACTTTTCCCTTGTTATCCCAACAAAACAGTCGCTAATCCCTCTTATCAGTGGAGCAATAGTATTGGGATAACAAGGTTGCTTAAAGTATTGGGATACTACTGCTATCAAGGTCCAATGTTGTTGATGCTTCTATGATTCCTTGAGCAAAGCGAAAGCTAAGGAATATCTAAAATCGGGAGTTGTGATTTCTATTGCCGTGAAGGATAAAATATGCTTATTTTGTCCTTGTGGGAGCTTGTTCCTATCCCTGGACAAGTCTTTTTACTGGATTTTTTTCTCTCTTTTTTCTCTTTTCGCTTCACTTTTAGTCTCTCTCTAGTTGCGTTGCCTTCCTTTATCCTTGCACTTTTGCTTGGGTTTAGCTTTGTCCTCGATGTACCCGTTGTCGAGTTCAATAAAATTTTGTTCCCGTTTCAAAAAAAAAAACTTTTGAACTTTTCCCCACTATGGAAACTCTTTTACCCTATATTTTGCTACTTTATTGCTCACTAACATGCTGAAACATAGAGGGAGTTTAATATTATAGTTCCTATTTTAAAATGATTTTAGAACTTCTTTTTAGTTTATTGGTATTTAATTGGAATGCGTGAATCAGATTGGAGGGTAAATATTTATATCACAAGCATTAAAAATATTCTTATGCTAGCTATCAATATAAAGAATCATTCACACTTCTCGGTAATGTAGAGGATAGAGGAATCAAAAGTTGATTCTTGCTCCAAAAAGATAGGTGTTGTCATGTATTATGAAATAAAATAATATGTGGTGGTGTTCTATTGTCATAGTCTAATTGAAATAAAATTATGCTTTTTGTATTTTATATACACTAGTAAAAGTACACTGCCTTCAAGATGAATCAATGGGATTGCTGAGATTTATAAGGAGTTTTATATTATGATTCCTCTATTTAAATGATGTTTGAACCTTTTTTTTAGTTTAATAGTGGGTATCACAAGCCTTTAGAATTCTAAAATATTGTCATGTATCAAATACACTAGTACAACAAGCTGGAAATTGGTGGTGGGTTGCCACCTTGTAAGGTAAATGTCCATGGTACCCTTTCTTTCATTTGTCTCTAGCTATTACTATGAGGGTAAGTCATGGTTGTGCTGATCCTTATTTTTCGCTTATAACAGGTAATCTTAACTTCTAATTTGGTCCTTGTTCAACCATTTTTTAGATTAATATCTAGATGTGCTCTGTTTTGTGATGGTAGTGTAAAAGGTTTGAGCTTCTTCTACCATTTTCTGCTTCAAACGTGATGTTGCTCCTATTACGCTGTAGACGTCTTTGTGTATTTGCTTTAGTCGTGCAGTTCTGAGTTCGAAATCGAAAAAATATATGTGCTTTGTTCGTTTAGTAGTTTTAATTTCATTTAGTTTTGGAGATAGGGGTAATAAATGGCAAGAGAATATGGCTAATAGCGAGTCCAGTGGTCCCCCTTCCTAGCTGCTTCTAATTGTCTACTGTGAGTGTTGGATCTTGTGACTAGCCCTAGGTGGATTAGTCTCAACTCGTTTAGGTGTGGGGATGACTCTAATGTCGGAATTTTTTTTATATATATTCTAGTCAAAATCTGATAACCACATGCACATATAAGTACCTTAAAGATTGATCTCATTGTCAAAGTAAAATGTGGTCTTTGGGTGAAGATTAATTACATAAAAACAAACCAAAGAAATTGAGGAAGTTACCGAGTTAGATACATAATACACAAATTTTACAAGGTTCGTTCTTTGAGCAAGGGCTGAAGATGCTCCAAAGTTGTTAATAAACCTCCATTTCGTTAACTCAAAATGCCATGTTCGCTCCCGATGTGAATTTTTAGCTCTTTGATAGTGGGGGAGAGAGAGAGAGAAGTGAGAGTAATAATTAGATATAGGGGTAATAATTGGAGAAAAAAAATAAGATAACGATTACAAAACTAAAACTAAAACTAAACCAAACTATGAAACGAACAGAGCTAAGACAATTCGCTCTAGTTTTATGCATGATCAAAGTTCGGAGTGTGGTGGACAGTTAAACAAGAGAGTGAAATAGGTATATTGTGTTTGCTTTTTCACTAATTGCAAGTAGAAAAGTTTAGAATTAGCACATAAGATACTAATATATTAGCATGATACAGTTTCATATACTGTTGTGTATACAATCTTCTAGAATTTTTTGTCTTATGTTGTATAATATATTAGTGTTTAATTCAGTTAACATTTTTAGCATATTTGAAGTTGGTTTAGGAAAGGCTAATATAGTGTCTAATACTATTTTTTTCTATGGTTTCAAGCTACCAACATATTTTAAAATGAAAGTATTGTCTTTAAAGTTTTCATATAGGGAAAGCTGTAATATTCTTGACTTTGTAGGTGACCAAACATGGACAAGAGTTGGATGACAATTAAGAACAGAATGAGCAAAGAGTACCGAGAAGGGGTAAAAAAGTTTGTTGACTTTGCAGTCGCAAATTCAGGTTCCGATGATGAGATTCGGTGCCCTTGTTTAAAATGCATGAATGTGCAACGCCATGTTAGTATTGTCGTTGCATTTCATCTGGTACAAAATGGGATAGCACATTCTTACAAGACTTGGGTGCACCATGGGGAAACAATATGGTTGATTCACAGGTGCACCATGGGATAGAACAGAATGAAAGCGGTCAGCATAGTGGCGAAAATGTTGGGGATGGAATGGCAGGAAATGAACAGGAGAATCAAGAAGATCTTGAACACTTACTTAATGATTACCATGCTGCCTATGCAGTAGGAATTATGAATGATGATGAACTAGACGAGTTGCCTGACAATGCCGAGACGGAGAATGTGCGCAAGTTTGAGAAGTTGATGAAGGATGCTCATCGAGAGTTATACCCCGGATGCAAATTTACTTTGCTATCATTTGTCATTAAGCTACTTCATGTTAAGGTGTTGAATAAGTGGAGCAACAAGTCGTTTGATGCACTCTTGGAGTTATTGTAGGAGCTTCTCCCCATAAGTGATGATGATATTCCGGGCAACATTTATGAAGCAAAGAAATTCTTACATGACTTAGGCTTGGGCCATGTGCCCATTCAAGCATGTAAGAATGATTGTGCACTATTTTGGAAGGAGAATGAACATCTACAAAAGTGTCCGATTTGTGGGGAGTCTAGATACAAGCTAAATGATGGCAAGGGAAAAAAGATTCCTCACAAGATCTTGCGATATTTTCCACTAACCCCAAGGTTGCAAAGGTTATACATGTTGAGCAAAATTTGTACAGATATGAGATGGCATAAGGAGAAACGAGTTGATGATGGGGTATTAAGGCATCCAGCTGATGGTGAGGCATGGAAAGACTTTGATCGACAATATCCTGAGTTTGCTCGGGATGCTAAAAATGTGAGGTTAGGACTAGCCAGTGATGGATTTAATCCGTTTGGTAACATGAGCAACTCTTACAGCATGTGACCTGTGATTATTGTACCTTATAACCTTCCTCCATGGAAATGTATGAAAGTGCCTTACTCTATGTTGTCGTTACTTATTCCTGTACCACAAGCACCAGGAGAGATATTGATGTTTACTTGAGGCCACTAATCGATGAATTGAAGGATTTATGGGAACATGGTGCGGTCACCTATGATGCCTCAACACAAGAAACTTTTCAAATGCATGCAGTTGTTATGTGGACCATCAACGATTTCCCAGCATATGGTAATTTGTCCGGTTGGACTACTAAGGGTTACTTAGCTTGCCCATGTTGTAACGAGCATGCATCATCGCAAAAGTTGAGAAGTAAGTTAGGTTACTTGGGAGCTCGCCGATGGTTACCCGAAGACCATCCTTGGCGAAGGAGTCGCCTCTTTGATGGTAAAAGCGACCACCGGTCGAGGTCTATGGACTTGACGGGTGAACAAATACTTGAACAAGTGAGTAAAGGGACATACAAGCCATTCGGCAAGCATCCAAGCAACAAAAGAAAAAGAGGAGATCCAATATTGAATTGGACGAAGAAAAGCATTTTCTTTGATCTTCCTTATTGGGAGAAACTCAAGCTTTGACACAACCTTGATGTGATGCATATAGAGAAAAATATATGCAAAGTTTTGCTTGGGATGCTATTGAGCTTGGAGGAGAAGAATAAGGACACCGAAAAAGCGCGCCAAGATTTGGAGGATATGAATTTAAGGTGAGAACTGCACTTGAAGAGGCGTGCAGATGGGTCTTTCGAAAAGCCCTCGGCATCCTACACTCTATCCGCAGAGGAGAGACATGGATTTTATGAGTTCTTAAAGGCAATTAAGTATCCCGATGGTTATGCTGCTAACATATCAAGATGCGTGAGTACAAAGGGTGATAAGTTATCGGGCTTGAAAAGTCATGATTGACATGTGCTTTTGCAACGAATTCTTCCGTTGGGATGCGTGGCTATCTTGCAAAAGACATATGTATCACATTATCTGAGTTAGGAAATTTCTGTTACGCCCTGTTTGTTAAAGGGATATGTATATGAGGGGAGAAGAGGGATATAATAAGAGGGGGATATAGAGGTAGATATAGTTGGAGGGGTATTATTTTAGAAGGGGAGATAAAAAATAACTTTGTTTGTTTTGTTGTTGTAAAAGGTGGATATGAGGGGTTGGATAATGTAAAATACCATTTTTGTCCCCAATAAAAAAAATCAAAAAGTAAAAAAATGGGGGCCCATGCAACCCTCTCTCTCTCCTGCGTCCCACACACATGCTGCCACTTCCCATTTCTTTCTTTCTCTCTATGACGCATGGCAGTGGTGGGCCACATGCCAGCCTTGCCCCTTTCTCTCGCAGCAGCAGCAGTAAACGGTGCCAACTGGCACAGGGGTAAGTTGGAATAGGAGGCCGAATATAGCAAAACTTGGGGGGAGGGTGCCTATATTTTATCCCTCCCCAAAGGGATATACAAATCCCAGGATATTATATCCGGGTAACAAAAAACTAAACAAACACCGGATATAAAACACCCGGGTTTCTATATCTGGCTTCTCTCTATATCCCCCTTCTATCTACCTCTAACAAACATGGCCTTAGGAGTTATGCTAAAAAACACTACAAGTTAAGGATTTAGAGAAACTACAAGATCGCATAGTGCTCATATTATGCAAGATGGAAAAGATTTTTCCTCCAGCATTCTTTGATGTTATGGTTCATCTTGCTATTCACTTACCTCGTGAGGCCATGCTTGGAGAGACAGTGCAATATCGATGGATGTATCCGATTGAAAGGTAATTTTTTTTTTTTTTGCATAAATCTAAATAGAGGATCTTACATAATGTAGGTTTAATCTTATGATATTATTTATTTAACAGACTACTTGGCATCTTAAAAGGATTTGTCACCAATCGAGCCTATCCGGAAGGTTCCATTTCTGAGGCTTATATCATCAAAGAGTGTCTAACTTTTTGTTCGATGTATCTCGGTGGTATGGAAACAGTTTTCAATCGACCAGAACGAAATGTTGATAGTGGTATCCGTGGAACGGAGTTAGCGGTCTTTGCCCAAAGTGTTCGTCCTTTTGGCTGAATGAAAAGGGCAAGTACTATGACGCAGGAGGAAAAGGACTTGGCTTATTGGTTTATCTTGAACAATAGTCCTGAGTTGGAACAATATCTAGAGTATGTTAATACTTAATTTGGTTTATAGTCATAGTTATATTTAATGCAATCTTTTTTAACCAATGTTGATTGTGTACACATTTGTAAATAGGGAACACAAAACTCTATTGGCAAACGAAAGTGCATTCGACATCTCTAAGAGACAACGAGAGAAATTTCTGAAGTGGTTCAAAGAACATGTAAGATACATACTGTACTATTTTGATACATTAAGTTGTTAGCATATATCTCAATAACATGCTTGTCATGCATTTTATTGTGTAGATGAATAAATTACGAGATGAGGGCTCGCCAAAAGCAACCGATGATTTGTGGTCATTAGCCAATGGTCCACGTGTGGCTGTCAAAATCTATTCAGGTTGCATATGCAATGGTGTTCGTTTTCACACCAAAGACCGCGATAGTCGTCGTAAAAGTCAAAATAGTGGTGTTACCGTGAAAGGGGGCCATGGGGGGGGGGGACAATTGACTTTTATGGGAACTTGTGCAAAGTATGGGAGCTAAGTTATGTGTTAGGACGGTAGTTCTATTCCAATGCGAATGGTTCAATACCGATAGTAGTAGAACCATTAAAGCTGATCCACATTTCACAAGCATTGATGTAAGAAGTAGATGGTATGTGAATGATCCCTTTGTCCTCCCATTTCAAGTGAAGCAAGTCTTTTACGTCAATGATACCAAATTCGGTGACAATTGGAAAGTTGTAGAACAAATACAACATCGAGGGATTTGGGACATACCTGAGGGAGATGGTTCAGAACCCAGCGATACACCTACTGATGCAATCCAACAGAATGAAACTAGTAATGTTGTCCCTATTGTTGTTGATGATTCGGTTGAGATCCGGTTCACTAGAGATGTTGAGCCTGAGATTATTCCAAGTACTGTGGTTCTACAACATAGCAGCAGTCTTCCTGAAGAAGATGAAGATGAAGATGAATCAATGGGAGAGCCTAGCGATGATGAGGAAAATGAGCTACGCGGTGAATCTGATTCGGATATAGATCCTGACGTTGAACCTTGATTTAGTTTTTGTTATTCATGTCTTTTTTTCTTGTTGATATTCTAAAACTGCGTTTTTAGAGTTTAAACTTTATTAAGATAGTAATTAGTGAATCAAATTCGAACATCTAATCATCTATGGATTTAGCCTATGTACCTTTTTTCCGCATGATTGAATAGTTCTTGATGTTTTAGATTTTCCATTCAATGCAATGCAATGTGGCATCTTATAATTTTGATATCCTTTTTTTCCTTAAGAAAGATGACAAACGACAATATCACGTTCATCAAGCCCGAGCACATAGCCCAGGAAGTTCCACGAATTGAGAAGCTAAGGAGATTGAAACTTGAAATGAATGACATTAGAATGAAGGAACTGGGGTTTAAGTCGATGGCCACTTCTTTGCTTCCTTCAAATAAGAAGACAAAGTCCTTCAAATAAGAAGACAAAGACAAAAAATACAAAGGCAGCAGCAAAATTGATGGACTTGGGTGATGATGATCCGGATTATCAGCCAGCTGAGGATGCGGTTGCTTTGAGTTCTCACAACAATGATGAAGAAGAGGTAATAAGTAATCATATTGTTGTGTTAAGGCTTACAAATAACTTAGTCATATTTATTTCACATCACTTTTTTTCAGATTGCATCTGCGCATTCAAGGAAAAGGTCAAAGCCTATTGCACCACGTAAATCCCCTCCCCAAACTGAGATTGTGCCTTCTATAGAGTCTATTGTGGCTCCTTCCCTTACCCAAGGTTCAATGCCTGCCCCAGCTTCAATGGGATCTATGCCAGGTTCAGATTCAACACCAGGTTCTTCAACAAATACAGCCGTCAGAGGTGAGTTTCAACTTAACTTTAAAATGTCATAATGCCATATTAGAGGACGAATTGTATTTGAATATGTTTTCTGCTGGGCTGTAGTGTAAGAACACTGTGAACACTAGAAGGAAGAAGGCCAAAAACTTTGCTTAACTCTGATAGGGTTCACTTGAACTTTTTGAAACTAATCAGTTTATCTGGAATTGGATCTCTTCACAGACATCCAGTTTTCGTGACAGATTCTTTAGTTGAATTTGAACAAGTGTATAATCATGAAATTTGAGAGCAAATTAAAACCAGTGCAGAGTTTAGGGATGATTCTGACTCAATGCATGTGTAACAGTTACTATATCTGAAATGTTTAATATGCAAATAGCTAGCGCAACAAATAGCTAGCGCAGCAAATAGCCACAGTGTTCATTTTATATCTAATGTGCCCTCTTTTAGAATTTCATGTAGTCCTATATGAATGTATTTACCTATTTAAGTGATGGTTATTGATAAATCAACATCCAAGATCACACTACAACGAGAAATCAAGGATAGAGAAAGAGGGCCTAATGTTGTTAAAGAATATGTTGTGTCCTTATTATCTTGTTTGCCTTCTGAGTTCACAACTTTATTGAATAAGAGTATATATATGGTGCCCAATAAGATTTTCTTTCATTGTAGCTCGCTCTCTCTCTCTCTCTCTCTCTCTCTCTACATTATTATCTAGCTAGAAAATCTACTTGTTATGTAGCCATAACTGGGACTTTCCTTTCCTATTTTCCTTGGGTGGTGCATCTTTGTTACATCACTTCTCTAAAGTGGTTTGGAGAATTAGAGTTATAACTAGACATTTAGTGTTTGTAGGACAAAGAGGCTACATTGGTATCTAAAAATCCATGCTTACTGGTCGTACACATAAGCATTAGTGTGTGAATATATACTATGCTTATATGATGGGGTTCGAGTGTGTCTGAATATTTTAAGGTATATTTGACGCAGCGGAATTCACGAGAGAATAGTTAGCGTACTATTCCAATCGAGATAGGTTCTCGAATCCACAAGAAAAAGAGAGAAAATCTCAGAAATAATATTGATTGATTAAAAGTTAAATATGCCCATAGACTACATCCTTATTTATACTAGTAGGAGTCCTAACTAAAAGGAAATTACTTAGAGTGGTGACCAAGCAAAACATTACTTAGAAACCTAGACTATTTGCTAAAAGGAAATAAAATAAAATCTAACCAAAACTAAACTAAAAACGTGCCAAACATGCAGCACAAATAAAATCTCCTAATACTAGGGGTGTCCAGCGGATCATCCGATCCGCTCGATCCGCCCAAACCGACCAACCCGAACCATCCGTTGATCCGCCCAAGGTATGTATGGATGGATAACGGATCAGATCTATAACCAACGGTTTGGTCGGGTTATGGATTAGGGACAAAACGTTACCCATCGATGGCCATCACTATACCCAATTGAATTACCCACCACCACTACTCCGCCACTATTTCAAAAATTTCATGGATCTAAAACTCTCTTTCACTCTCGGTCACTTCCAAATCTCCTCCGCCTGCTCCGCCTCCATGCTCGCCGGCGTGGCCTCCCTCCCTCCCTCCCTCTCCTCCTCCACCTTGGTTTGTGAACAAAGTGACCAAACCTACTCTCTCTCTCTCTCTCTCTCTCTCTCTCTCTCTCTCTCTCTCGCGAATAACATGCATTTTGGGCCTTTGGCCGATTGTGTTCCGAAAAACAACAATAAGGAGTTACCTTAATTTGTTCGAATCGGCGGAGACGATGATCGTTTACTCGATCCAGAACACAATCGGCCATCGAAATGTTGAATCACATTATAATTATACACAATCGCCATCGAAATGTCGAAATGTTTATTTCCTCCTGTTACGTGTGTGTATATATAGTTATATACTATATACTTATATTGAATCATATTTTAATTTTTGTGTCCTGATGTCGTGATTGTTCTTTGTCATGGATCTAAGTATCTAACCTAGTAACCTTCATAGTTATATACTATATACTTATATAGAATCATATTGAACGAAATCATTTGTTAGGCACATAGGACAAAGTCTGTTGAATTGTTGAACGAAATCCTTGGTTATTTTCTCCGAATTTTTTTCTCTGAATTTTTAAGAAATCCTTGGTTAAGAAATCCTGTTAGTTTAAGAAATCCTTGGTTATTTTCTCTGAATTTTTTTTGTACTCTATATTCTGTACAGGTTCATTGCATGAGATAGGCGATACTCGATAGTCGATAGCACTTGGTTCATTGAACAGATCATAACTTGTTCCCTACTTCACTGATCAGATCCCTTGTTAAGCTCCAAATTACAAGAACAGAAAGGTATATTGCTTAAGCTTCCATTCTTTGTGCCTGATTGTTGTTGGTGTTAATTTGATACCGAATTTGGGTGTATTGCTAATTTGATTTACAACTTGTTCTTTTGTTTGCACTTTGTAGGCTATGGATTCTCATTCTTCAGGACCTCCACCAGAGACCTCCTCCATTAATCAAGAGGATTCTCCACCCTCTAAAAGGGCTTGCAAACAAGCAGAAAAACCACCCCGACAACCAGGTAAAGGTAGAAAAATATCACCATGTTGGGCACATTTTACACAGATAAAGAATAATGTTGGAGATATAGTAAAGGCCTCTTGTAACTATTGTCTCAAAGAGTATGCTGCCGGGTCAGTAATGAGTGGGACAAGCAATTTGTTGAAACATACAAAAGTTTGTAAGGATAATCCCGAGAACAATGAGCAAAGTGACCAAAAAACCTTAGACTTGCATGTAAAACCTGGGGTGGGGGTTGAGCTTGTGGCAACTACCTTCACTTTTGAGGCTGCCAAACGAGCTCTTGCTGAGATGATTGTCATTGATGAATTGCCATTTAACTTTGTGGAGGGCTATGGTTTTAGGAAATTTTGCAATGCCCTCCAACCGAAGTTCTTTCCCATCCCTTCTCGTAATACTATAACTAGAGAAGTTTGGGCGATTTATAGAAATGAAAAGGTTAAGTTAATGAAACAAATGAAGGGTCGTAGAATTTGCTTTACCACTGATACATGGACTTCTATTCAGAATTTGTGTTACATGTGTCTTATTGCACATTACATTGATGATGATTGGAATCTACAAAAGAGGATCATAAATTTTTGCTTAGTTGAGGATCACAAAGGGGAAACTGTTGGAAGGAGAGTTGAGCAATGTTTGCTTGATTGGAATATTGATAGCATGTTTATCCTCACTGTAGATAATGCTAGTTCAAATAGTCTAACCATTAAGTTTTTGGTGGGTGCAACAAAAGATTGGAAGGGGACAATCTTGGAACATGAATTTTTGCACGTTCGTTGTTGTGCACATATTCTTAATCTGATTGTCGGGGATGGTTTGAAGGAAATGCAGTCCTCTATTGCGAATATTCGGCATGCGGTGAGGTATGTGAGGTCTTCTCCCAATAGAAATGACATTTTTCTAAAGTTTGTGGAGAAATGCAAGATTGTGTCCAAAAGCCACTTGTGCCTAGATGTGCCAACAAGGTGGAACTCTTGTTATAAGATGTTGGAGCATGCCGAGAGGTTTGAGAAGGCATTTGAACGGATGGGGAATGAAGATGAGCAATTTAAGGGTTACTTTAAAGATCGTGAAGTTGGTGGAGGAGGAGGGAAAGAGATTCCGACAAAGGATGATTGGGACAAATGTAGAGTGTTCTTGAAATTTCTGAAATTATTTTATAATGCAACTTTGAAATTTTCGGGTTCCCTCTATGTTACCTCAAGTACTTTCTATCGTGAGATGCTTGCAATTCAAACACAAATTAAGAAATACATGGCCGATAGTACTCCTCTTTTGGGTACAATGGCAGCGAATATGAAGGGGAAGTTTGACAAGTATTGGGGTATTGGGGATAAATTCAATCTTCTTTTATATGTTGCTGTTGTGCTTGATCCTCGGACTAAGAAGAGATTCTTGAACTTTAGTTTTGTAAGCATATATGGAGAAACGGTGGCGAATGTAATGATGGACAAAGTGCATGATGCTTTACTTAGATTGTTCAATGAATATAAGGCTTTGCATGATTCATCAATTATTGATGTTCCTAGTGAAAATGAAGGAACGCCTATGGTTGTTGATAATGATGATGATGATCCTTATTCTTTGATTCTCTCCCAATATAACACTTACTTGGAGGGGCAGTCTTTTAGTAGCTCTATGTCAGAGTTGGATAAGTACTTGGGTGATGATGTTGTCAGTGTTCCAATAGAGGCAGATTTTGACATATTAGGTTGGTGGAAGAACAACTCTTCAAAGTATAAAGTGTTGTCACTAGTGGCTCGGGATGTCTTGGCAATGCCCGTTTCAACTGTTGCTTCTGAATCGGCTTTTAGTACGGGAGGTCGTATACTTGATCCTTTTCGTAGTTCACTCCACCCCGGGACCGTTGAGATGCTTGTGTGTACTCAAAATTGGCTTCAAAGCAACCATAGAATTTGTCTAAGGAAGGCTATGGATGATGTGGAGCAAATTGAAGAAACTATGGAAGGTACAGTAATGTATAGTTAGTTTTCGTAATTCTATAATGTTTTATGTTTATTGTTGATTATGATGGTGATCTTCTCAATTTTTTTGGTACATTAGAATCAAGTACATGTTCTAGTCCAGCTCCAACTTCGGGTGTTGTTAACATCGAATAATGGTAAACTACTTTTTCTAGTTCTCCTTATTTGCTTGTTCTTGTTGTCTTTTAAAATATAAAGTGGCAAATATAAATGACTGAATGGCTAGTTAACTAGTCATCATTTAATTATTTATTTTGTGATTTTCTCATTGGATTTGGAATTTTGGTTTTGCAGGTTTGGACTAGAGTACGAGGCTGGGAGTGAGAGCACTTTTGGACTTTGGAGAATTTGGAGCACTCTTGAAGATTTAATTATGATTTTATTTTGGATGAATGTAACTTAAAGTATTCTGATTTTATTTTGGATGAATGTAACTTATTTTGGATGAATGTAACTTATATTTTGTGTTTTTAGCTATTGTTGTTGTTGTGTGAAAAAAACAGGTTGAGTGTAGTGAACTACCAAATGGGGTGGAAATAGGCTTGAAAAATAGTCTTGTGTGACTGAAAAAACAGGTTAGGTTACTGTGAACAGCCAAATGGGCTGAAAAAAATTGGCTTGCGAAATGTTTGGGCCGAAAAATGGGCTGAAAAATGATTTCAAATTTTTTCTAGATTGGCCCAATAAAGAAGCCCATTTGATAGCCCAAACCGCTAAATCGATCCGGAACCGATCCGTTAAATCCGGAACCGAACCGATCCATCCGTTTAACATCCACGGATGGTTCCGGATCATGAAAACTGAAATCCGTTATTACCGGTTCGGGTCAAATCCGGAACCGATCCGGCCGGAACCGAACCGTGGACACCCCTACCTAATACTACTTGTAAATAAAAATTATTACTAAAATAATGTTTCCATAAATAATAGGGGTGTATATCTTGTCCTGCATCATTCTCTTTTTCTTCAAAAGAACTTGTCCTCGAGTTCTCGTTAGGAACCTGCCATCTTCCATGCCAAATAAATAAATACTTGGAGTACTTCAATCGCTTGATTTCCTTCCAAAAAAGTTCCACACCAAAAATTACTTCCAATGATATCTTCTAAGCATGTTTCAATTGATTGATAAGATCCAATAGATGAATATTAGGAATCCAATCATATCGCTGCACTCCAAGAAAATCAACATCAACTTGACTTTGTGGGTTCTCTTGATTTTGTACCAGTTTGTCATTGGTTGACATGTCAATGATCAACTCATTTAGAAAGGCCGGCTTGCTCATATAGCCATTACATAAGGTGGGAGCATCGATCACCTCTTGTGAAAAATTGTGTTGGTCCTCAACAACTTGATCACCAACAACAATATCAATTTTTTGCTTATCACCCAAATCCGTATCGATTTGCTCTTTATTAACTTCAATCACGATATTCCTGTTGCCGCTATTGCTGATATCAACTTGCTATTTACCATCAACTTGAATTGCCTCTTCTTTAACATCTTCTTCAACAACATCGGCAGATGTGTGAATTATGTGTTGTTGCTCATACTTCCATGGTAAAAATCTCTTCATCCTAAGTCTTTTGATTCTTGACCATGCGCAAATACGACGCTTTCCCAATCGTTCTCTTTTATCTTGCATGTCTAACCACCATCGTAGCGCTCGTCCCGTAAGTTTTGCCAGCAAATATTTCCACCTTATTTCAGACGGCATTATCACATACTCAAAGAAATCTTCAATATCTAAAATCCAATCTAAAATATCTACAAAATACTCATAACCACTTAATTTAGGCAAATTATCATAAGACCTGAAATCGGGTTCTGATTCCTCACTATCAACACAGTTAGTTGGGTGTCTCCCAACTACAATATGGGTACTGGGCTGACGTTGGGTGAATCCCACCGCGCATTCCCGAACCTGGTTAAGAGGACGGCGTTGGGCAACTCCCTCCGCGCGATTCTCTACAACCCTCCCTGGTCTTTGGTCGAGGCGAAGAGTCAGCAGCCGTAACGATTCACGAATTTCCGTCATGATACTTGTCTGTTGTTCTTCCACCATCTTCCTTGGATCAGAAAACCTTTGAGCAACGTCAAAGGGTGTGTCTTCTACTTTGTTTGGTGCCACCGAGCCAGGAAAAACCCGCTCTGATACCACTTGATGCATCGGAATTCACGAGAGAATAGTTAGCGTACTATTTCAAACGAGATAGGTTCTCGAATCCACGAGAGTTTTTGAATCCACAAGAAAAAAAGAGAGAAAATCTCAGAAATAATATTGATTGATTAAAAGTTAAATATCCCCATAGACTACATCCTTATTTATACTAGTAGGAGTCCTAACTAAAAGGAAATTACTTAGAGTGGTGACCAAGCAAAGCATTACTTAAAAACCTAGACTATTTGCTAAAAGGAAATAAAATAAAATCTAACCAAAACTAAACTAAAAGCGTGCAAAACAGGAAGCACAAATAAAATCTTCTAATACTACTTGTAAATAAAAATTATTACTAAAATAATGTTTCCTTAAATAATAGGGGTGTATATCTTGTCCTGCATCAATATTAAGTACTCTTTTGTGTAATGGTATGAAGATAAGCAATGCAAATTTCTCCTAGGCTTTGAAGAAACATATTTCCTGATTGCCATAATGGACAATGGTTATATCTACAAAGACGACATGTAACTGATTGGGTACCTTGTTCAAATTCAAGCAACACATGTTGAAGATTCTTCATAAGGCATTGCAGCCTTGTAGGTTTCTTGAGTTCTTCACTAAAATGCTCTTAAAGATAACTAGTTAGGAGAAACTCTAAGATAACTAGTAGGTAGTTAATGTAGCATCCAGTGGCGGATTTACATTAGGACCAGTGTGGGCATGTGACCACTCTCACTTTGGTATAATTACATTTTAGCCTATGAGTAATGTGGTAGGTATGTTGTCCTAAACTCTTAGCAGACAATAATTTTTTCCCTCAGCAAACCCCTTTCATGTACTCTTTCAATATTTATAATGTTAGGTAAATATCGGTTTTCTATTCTTTCCCTTTTATATGCATGCATATTGGTACATGGTTTTTATTTTATCTACTACTAGTTATTGATAAAAAGTGGAGCAATTTGACTCTTTCCATTCTGGAACTTGCTTTAGTAATGGTTCACATTTGCTGGATTCTCTTCCCATAGTCTCCTCCCATGCATTTCTGCACTTTGTTTATTTATTTTAAACGGCAGCAAGGCTGGTATGGTTTTAGTGGTGTTTAGCGCCTAGCTTCTTTTGATATATTCATTGAAGTGGTTTCAACCTATGATACCAGAAATGTGCATCGTACTGGTTGGAAGAATGGGAACGGATATGCAGACACCACATGCCCAGGATTTTGGTAGAGGGGTAGACTTACATAGCTTATAATATCGACATGTACTTATCTTGACAACGAAACATTAACTTATGCATTGCATATATAGATCATACCATAAATGCTCCACCAAATTATATTGTTTTTTTTCTTTTCTTTTCTTTTCAGATTCTACTTCCAAGCATGGCCGTGGTCGTGGTCCTACTCGCGGCATAAACACGGAATGCTTAATCACATGTAATAGTGGGAAAAAGCTTGAAGTTGAGATTCCTTGAGAGATAGGAGGGTCAGTTGGGGATCATGCCACAAGGTTTGCTAGTTGGGTTGGTGTACAAGTTAGGATGGGTGCACCGCTGACAGAGGTGGAGAAGTGGAGCGACATTCCTTGGGCAGTTAAAGCCCCCATCATTCAGGCTACTCGTGTAAAGTTTCCATTTTGTTTTTCACCTCTGAAGTTCTTTTCTTCCTTCTCATTTTTAGTTTGCATCACTTACGAAATTAGTCACCTCTGCAATTAGCTACAACTGCTGCTTTCTAATCTTATGTTGGTTAATGTAACATCCTTCAAATTTATGTGGTTAAAGATGCTGAAAATAGTCTCTAAATGCTGAAACTAGTTTAAAATGCTGAAAATAGTGTTTCTGGGTGCTGAAATTGGAAATTAGTTGCTGAAATTGTGTAATTTTGCTGGAAATGTGTTTTTAAGTGCTGAAACTGCACTGTTAGATACTGAAATAGTAGTTTTAAGCAAGAAACAACTGTTGTACCTGCTGTAATTGTGTTTTAAGTGCTGCAATTGTGATTTTAAGAGCTGGAAAACATACTTTGAGTGCAGCAATTGGTTTTTGAATGATGAACATGTGTCCTTAGAAGTAGAAAATGTGTTGTTGGTGCTGAAATTATATCCTAATTGCTGGAACTGCTAATTCTAGTGCTGAAACTGTGTTATCTAAGTGCAGGAAACCATTTTATATGTTGTAAATTGATTTTTTTCCTTTTCTTTTAGACTCCCGCAGTGGTTAATTTGTAAAAGACGTTTATTTTGTATTGTTGCCTACATGACAAATTTGATGTGAAAGATTATGATGACGCAGAGCATGTTGTTCTTGCTATCAATCGAAAGTGCTAGGCATTGTACAGAAATTGGCGCCACAAGATGAAAAGACACTATCAACAATTGGTTAAAGCTGGTAAAAACCCGTACAATACGCCATATAGAGGAGTTAAACGGGAAGACTGGGCATGGATGATTGATAACATATGGACTGATAAAGACAAGGAGGTAAAATTCATTTGGAAGTTAAGAAAATCAAGTTCTTTTGATTTTAATATTTACTACTGCAATCATATTATTTTATAGGAAATAGCAGGAAAAAAGAGGAAAGCCCGGGCAGACTTACCATTCAATCATACCATGGGATCACAGTCCTTTGCAGCTGCTATGTCGGCTCAGGCAAAAGAAATGGATGGTCAACGTCCTAACACTACAGATTTCTTTAAGTCATCCCACTATAATGGAAAGAAGAAGAAGTGGGTAGCCCCGTTATGTGAGCGTATACATGTGAGCATCCCAACAAAAGTTCCATCATAACACATTATTTTTATGTTTCATTTGATATATTGGTTCTCTATGTTCTTTGCTATTAGGCACAACTTGAAGCAAATCGCCAAGAGGTCGAGCTGCCTGGGTCGCCTGCCACCATGCCAAAAGAGGAGATGGCGGTGGAAGTTGATGGTAAGAAGTGGTATCTAAAGGAATATGGTGTTGGTTCAAAGCCATCATCATCTAAACGGTCTACTGGCGCATCACGTGGAGAGGTACAAGTTCTAAAGAACCAAGTTGAGAGATTGACGGATGTATGCAAAAGACAAGAGCATGAGGTGGTGACAATGAAAGACTTGTGCCAAAGGCAACAGGAGAAGCTAGCTGAATATGATGAAAAGTTTGAAAACAATTCCAAATTGATAGCTGACCAAGCCAAGGAGATTGAACAGTTCGAGGGCATTATGTCTGCCTTTATGTAGTTTGGGGCACGCTCCTCTCAGTAAGTAATTACTTTTGTCCTTATCTACGCCTTGTTAAAATACGTTTTTGCTTATTTAGATGGTGTTTGGAGCATTTCATACTCATTCAAATCTATATCTCATATGATTCAATATACCAGATGCTTTTAAGGTTCTTTATTTCATAAATGATGATTGAAATATCTTGATTATAGAATTTAGTAAAGAGATTTGTAAGAAGGGACAAGTAAAAATTAGGTTTATAAATGAGATACGAGTGTTGTGTCTGTTTTTTACTACCAACTATTAGATGGATATAAAGAGTAAAAATTAGCTAATTAAGAACAACGACCGGTTAAACTAGCCCTTATGCACAGATTGTATTTATAAAGGAATCATTTATAAGGAAACAGGATAATTGAGTCACATTATTTCAATTCTCCTTTTTCTTAATCAGTGGAGATTGCTTTTGAATATTAGTTCATTAAGAATAAGGTCTGGTTAAGCCATGTACAAAGGTGAAAAAGAAATAACGGAATTGGAGTTGACGATGCCAAAAATATTGATCAAGAACAGTTTGTTATGTCTTAAAATCTCTGATTACAACTAGGAACAACTCTTCAGGAAATTTTAGAGTAATTTTAGAGTTTTGCTGATCATAAACAATATTAATCGGGAACAGAGTTTTTGACTGGCAGTCAATCCTAATTGCTGAAGATCAAGAGCTGCAGTTTTATATTCATCTAACAAAGTACTAAGCCTCCATACTACCTGACACGTATATGCAGATTTGTACCCATAAACAGTTATAATTATATGTTGTGATCTTTGTCCCTGAAAATGGGGTTTACTTGTAGCTTTATAATAAATCATGTATTCGTGTAATCAACCATGTACTCATCAGACTTAGGCAGACAATTTTGCGGCTGGGCTTGAGCAAAAAATAGGTGACGTCGAAGCACATAAATGCATGCAACAAAGAGCCTTACTGTTTTAGCCCCTTTTTTAAGTGTTGTGCTTGATGCTCTGCACATAAACCAGGAGAACAACAACAGTAGGTGAACAACTTGTTGAAGTGCAAGGAAAACAAGGAATGAGATTGTCCCTGTAGCTTAGATGCAGGGACTGGAGTTTTAAAGTTGGAAATATGAACCTCGTTGCTAAAACCTAGTTCATAAGGGTTGAAACTATGAAAAATGGGTGTTGAATCTGGGTTTAGAGGTGTTGAATCTGCTAGTTAGCATGAAGAAATTGCTTGTTTAGTGCTGAATCTGGGTTTTAGAATGCTGAAACTGCTTGTTTAGGTGCTGGATATGTGTGTTGGATGCACAAATTAACCCTGTAGCTGCTGAAAATGAATCTTAAGTGCTAGATTTTATTCTACTATGCCAGAACTTGAGCCGGAATGCTAAAAATGAATGCCCAAGTGCTCAAATAGTTTAATAAGAGTTGGAGTATGATGCTAACTGTTGGATCTGACTTATACTTACAAGAGAATTTTTGGAAAACTAATTTATGTTGTTTCTACATGAGAACAAATATTTTGGCTCAGATGCTTCAATTGCCAAGGATATATAACTCATTTTCTGTACATGAACTTAGGTAGCTAAGTGGGGCTATCGTAAAACTTCATCTACGACAATCCTAATTATTGTTGAGTCCCCCAATTTAAGTTGAAAATGATGAAATTATCGATTTCTTTGCATGTTTAGAATTACAATTTTCAATTACTTTTTCTTTATCTTGAATTGCTACATATTCTAGTATCATTGATGATATATTGAGTAATTATTCTTGTTCTTGCTCTTTTTTCTAGGTGAGCGATGCGATGGTTAGATTTGGATTTGGGCATTCAAAGATTTGATCTCCGCTACTTTTGTTTTGGGATATTATCATGATTAGATACATATTTAATATGGGAATTTCTATTAGTTTGAAGACTAGATTTGATGAATATTGTTTGTGGACCTTATGTGGGTGAATTAATGGTGACTGTTGGATTAGTGGATATGAAATTAATGTTATGGTTCCTTTGAAGTATGTAGATTGGTTTTATGTGAAAAATTTCATGGGTCAATGATATTCAAGGTACATGGATTTTAAAAAAATTTAGCGAGCATTATATGCTGCTCTCATTTGATATTACATGATGTTGGTGAAGGTTATTTTTGGTGACAGGGTACTAATGACTGGGTATTTGTATGGCTAAAGGTTATTTTTGGTGACAAGGCATTTGTAGTAGCAGTAAACATTGCTACTTTAAGTGACTACAACTTGTGGCAAAAGAAGAACATTTGGCCACATGCTTGTGGCAAAAAATGAACATTCAGCGACATGTTTTAAAATGGGCTGACTGTTATCCATATTTTTGGCGACAAGGTTGTCACCGAAAACATCTTTCTGTGACAAGTATTCTTGTTGCTGAAAGCATCTTTCCGCGACAAGCTCGTTATCTTGTGGCTGTTCACTTTTAGTGACACGGATTTGGCCACTACATTGGGCCTATAGCCGAAGAGTATAGGTGACAAAATCCCATCTTTTGGTCACTTTTTTGGGTGTGGCCAAATGTGTTTTTTCTTGTAGTGAATATATTCAAGTTCTTTATAGCTTCTCGTAGTAGGCCCACAAGTCCACATAATATGCTTTTTTAGACAACAAACCCATCTAGAAAGCCTATACTCAGGCCCAGTCATGTTGACTACTAGTGGTGGTGAACTATTGATTTAAGCCTTTAAGGCTACGTGAATATGGATGGGAGAAATCAGAGCTTAATTCAACAAAGGCCATACTGAACAATATATGCAGTCAATAGCAAATAACTGGTGCCAGATCCAATCAGAGCCTAATACCCTTTACCTCCAAATGCAGCAAATAACTAGGCCCAGAATACAGATTTAGACGGAAATATCATAAGAAAGAAAGTCACATTTGATTTGGATGTCAAAACCCACGAAGAATCAATAAAAGACTTGGAATCTGTTTTAAACCTAGTTCCATTATCGGATAATAAATGAAAAAATACTTAACGAACAGCAAATAACTAGGCCTAGAATACAGATTTGTTGACAAAGGATGTGTAATACGACGAAATCACAAAAGAGGTACAGATCTTAAAAATGTAAGATGTTCTCAGGAATCACATCTCAAAAACTCAGAAAGATCCAAATGATACAAATCTTAAAAATGTAAGCTATTAAGCTGTTCTCAGAAACACCAAGCCGAGAGAGAGAGAGAGAGAGAGAGAGAGAGAGAGAGAGAGAGAGAGAGAGAGAGAGACTTACAGAGACCTACAAACAGACGAAGTCCTTGGACGTCGATCTATGGGAGGAATCGGCAAGATACCTACAAGTCGATCTCAGATGAAAGGAGAGAGAGAGAGAGGCTTATGGTGGTTCGGTGGTCGGCAAAAGTCGATCTCAGATTCTCAGTGGCCAGTGCTCTCAGTCTCTAAGTCTCACGAGAGAGAGTCACGGCCTCTCTGATCTGATGTAGAGAAAATGTGATTTTGAAACCCTAGGCTGCAAATGCTATGTATATATATGAAGGGGAAAAGGGTAATTTTCAAATATACGTATAGGATTTATGTAATATTTATAAATAATATAGGGGGTCCTATGTAATTAATATAAGTTCGGTTCGGTTCGGTTCGGTTAAGTTCGGTTCGGGTATCGGTTCGGGTTCCAGGTGAACCCATAACCGAACGGAGCCCGTTTGGTTTTCCATCCATCTAACCCACACCTGCACCCACGGGGCAAAAATCGGTTACGGTTCAGTAAAAAAAACCGGTTTCGATTCGGTTACCCGCCGGTTCGGTCGATATTGCCATCCCTAATTAGAACGTGAAAAAAAAAAGATTAGAAAGTGTAAAAATAAAAAAACAACGTGAAAAAAAAAATTTGAATAGCAATGAGATGGATACTTGGGGCTTTACATTCAACTTCTCTGTTGTAGCTTTTGCTTCAGATTTCTGGTGGTGCATGTGGAATTTTGTGGTGAGTGGGTGGTGGTGTTTATAGCAAATTATAATGAAGTTGAGGGTAATGTAGGTATATTACAATTTTATGCGCAATGACATCGCCTTTTCCGTCCGATTTCTAACTGCATTCTAACGGAAGGGGGTGATTTGGTATTGTTAGCTAAAGGAAGGGAGGTGAGTGTCATTTCAAAAACCTCAAGGGAGGTATCTGCTGGTGTCAGAAACCTCAGGGGAGGTTAGTGATAATTACCCAAAAAAAAATTAGTTGGGAATAACTCAAAAATCAAAGCAATCAATGATTATTTTTGTTGGGTTTTCACCGTGATAAAAGTTTGATGCTTCTATTCGAGGAGAGAGAGGGGGAGGGAGGGTATCTAGAGCTTTGGAAAATAATAAAAAAATAAATACCAAGTGTACAGTAGGTTACCGAATCTATTCTAATTGCCATGATAGAAATGGTTATATTTCATCGATCATATTTTTTACGGCCATATTCTAACGGTCATATTTTTTAAATAGTTATATAGTAACAGTCATACTTTTTAACGGCTATATTCCCACAAAGATAATTTCGAATGGTTCATTAGCCTTTTAAAAAATCATCTTACTCAAAATACTGTAGGCGTTATTTGAATAACCATGTAGAAGTCCTTTTACTAGAATAAAACTCTACAAGAGTAAAATAAAAATAGGCCATGCAAAAGCCATATGTGTATTATGATGATAATAATAATAAGCTAATAAGTAGCAAGTGAATAGTTACTTGACAAAAGAAGTGAGGCATTGTTGCATTTGTAAAAATTGACAAATGGGCCCGTAGTTTGATGAGCCTGGTGTGGGACAAGAAATGGCCATTGTCTTGTCAAAGTAGATAAAAGGGGAATTTGCCTCCACTAATGACGATGCTATCTTTGTGGTCAAATAAAAATTGGATAACCAAAAATTGGCACATTACTTTGTGATTGTCTATTTAAGCAATTGCTAAAAAGTTAGTAAGTAGAGATCCATGACATAATCAAAATTGAATAATTAAATTTTGCCACATCACCCTTTCAAATACAAAAAATGAAATACTGTGATTTAGTGATAACTTCGGAGTGAAATGAGAATGTGAGTGTTGATCCTTGTGAAGCATAACTGGTGTCGTCAGGTTATAACTGTTGGAAACAATATTAAAATTTTGGTATTTCGGAAGGCCGTGGATAGGTGCACTATGACTCTAGACATTTTTCCTTCGGATGATTCAGTGGAGTAAGAAATTAGGGCATTGAGTTCTATGATATCGTTGGTATTTTCCTGAACTTTGCTTGAGGTGATTTATTGGACCATAGGACTTGTAATGTGGTACTAGATTTAATTTATTTAAGAGTTACGGAGTTAGATAGTTGGAATTCATGTCCTACGGTTGTAAAGGTGATCGTGATTAGTCATAGGTGTAGGAAGAGTTTGGGTTGTTCATTTCTACATTAAAAGCAGTTTGTATTCTCTCCATGACTATGGAGGTTTCAATTTTATTGAGGACTTGATTAATTCTTCTAGTTTGAAGTAGCACTCCTTGGGTGAATTTGGATATGATTTAAATTGTTATGTTATGAGGCCCATATGTGCCTTCATGGAGCTTCATTGTTAAGGAGTTAGGTGCGAGCTAGAGAATGGATGTATAGACTCTAGTTGGAGAGTTGAGAAAATGTTGTAAATGTAGTCAGCTCGAGGTCCAATTTTCTTGTATGAAGTACCGATGGTATGTGAAATCTAAAGTTTTAAATTCTACTTCCAACAATCTTCCATAATGTTCTGATCCAGCTTAAGTATGAGATTTGATTATTTCGTTGTTAATCGCGAGGTGTAATTACTACATGAATTTTGAGTCTTAAGTGGTGGCATGCAGGACGGGTTAACGTCACGTCATTAAGGCTTTTGTTAGAAAGTTGAGATGAGTCGTTATTTCTATGTTGATGAAATTACTATTGGAAATTACACTTTTAGTGACCAGTTTTGGTGACTAAATGCTTTTTGTTCACAAAAATCGAACAAATAGTGACCAAAAATGCTTTGGTCACGGAATTTTGGACAATTAACGACCGGATCACATTTAATCACCAATTGTTCAAACCTTTCGGTGGCTAACCCTAATCTGGTCGCCAATAATAGTACTTTAAGTGACTAAGCAAAAATTTACTCATCATATGTAGAACATTTTGTGTCCACCAAATTATTTGGTCACTGAATCATTTGGCGACTAAAATTTGGTGGTCACCGAATATATTACTTCACCAAATTATTTAGTCACTGAATCATTTGGTGGTCACTGAAATATATTGCTTTAAGCACCACTTTTATGGGAACTACCATTTTCTTGATGAAGGTGTACTCGTAACCAGTTCGAGCAAAAAATTTATACGAATGATTTAATCAACAAACTCTACGAAATCAACGATCTCGATCGTCATGATTGTGTCGCGGTTGTGTGACTATTATATATAGAACTACGACACAAGACTTGGTTTACTACCAACCGCGTCCCGATGAAGGGGCTTTCTAAACCTAATGGAGCCTAAAGTTTACATGAATGGTTTAAAGCCTAAAGTTTACATGAATGGTTTAAAGCTTAAAGTTTACATGAATGGTTTAATCAACAGGAACAACAAATTCAACGTTCTCGATCGTCATGATTGTGTTGCAGTCATGTAGGGACTATATATTTAATATTGCACAAGACTTAGTACTATTAATTGTGTGCCAATGGAAGGGCTTTCTAAACTCGATCGAGCCAAAATTTTACGTGAATGATTTAATAAACAAGCATAACGAAATGAACGATCTTGATCGTCATGATTGTGTCGAAGTCGTGTTGCTATTGTAGTATTCAACTACAGTATAAGATTTAGTTTACTATCAAGTAAGTTGAATGTATAAATTTAAAAAGGTTATTATCGAGCATATTCTTATAATAGTTGATCTGAACCGGAAGGATTTCACGTTTTACTTATTTCATCACTTTCACCAAATTGCAAAATCATCCGACATCGATAACCACATGATTAATTAGAAGACATAATGCTTGTGGAGGCATTAAAATAAAGGGCCACTGGAGCTCCAATTGAGTTTTTTTCTTTTTTTTCTATTGGAACTGTCTAGCTTTTAGACAATATGGGCTAGATTGTTTTGGACTAGAATCAAGTTAATTGTGTATCATTAAATATTTGATCGGAAGAAAATATCATCCTATAATAATTTGCATCCTGGTGGAGGGGTTTTCTAAATTACATTTTTTTGGGTAAATTTTCTAAATTACATTTGTAGTTACTAACTTTTTTGCTCACCAAACATATTACAAAAGTGCGCCAGTTTCTTTGAAATTTTGCGCCAAATTTTTGGAGAAATTTTAGGCGGGAGTTTCATATATTTAGTGACCATTTTTTTGGTCACAAAAAATATTAATTACAAAACTACACCGTTTCACACTTTGTAAAAGGTGTACACCACTCCAATTAACGTGTACACTCCCATCATAGTATTTTGCAGTAGTTCACGACCATCTTCCTCCCTCTCTCTCTTTCTCTCGCTCTCTCCCACCGACCTTCTTCCTGTCACGGTCTAACCCATCAGGCCATCAACAACAACTTAAATCGTAGTCAGAGAGATCGTTTGTTAACTTGCCGGCCTCGGTCACGGTGGAATCAAGTGGTACGGAAATCCCGGTTGAGGAGATGAACATTCATCAAAACCCACAAAACTAATGAGAAAACTACTTAATTTGATTCTGTGTTACTCTTTTGTAGACACCCCGATTTTGACCCGAGATACTTATCAAGCACTCCTGATGATGAGAAAGACCACCCGTGAATACCTCGAGGCTGAGAATGAGGCTTGAACTTGCCCTAAACCGCCTTAAACCACCCCAAACCATTGCTAAACAACCTAAGCCAGCCCAAATGACCCAAATACCCATCAAACTATCAGAATAACCCAAAATCAACCCCAGAGCTCAAACTCTGTCCAGTTTGTTGCTGGCAGAGCATCCAATGATGAGATTAGGTTGCATGGCATGCGTTCAGCCATAATATTGTTGCTCGTATGCGTGCAATAGCCCCTAAAAAGTGCCTTAATTGTCCTAGTAGGCCCGCCATTTCAATCAAATCCATTTTCCCCCCATTTTCCTCTATAAAACCAACCCACTCATCTCATTTACAGGGGATACACTCTAATACACTCTGATCTTTCATCCACTCTCTCTCTAAAACTCCATTTCCAGAGCTTCTTTATCATCTCCATCCTCCAATCCAAGCCAAAACAATATCAATCAACAAAACCCACCTTATTCTCTCACTTAAAGCTCAAATACACTATCATTAACTCAAGAATCACTCAATCCAACCCACATTGTTCATACTCTGTCCAAAACCATCTACATTACACTTATAAACCCAGTCATTATTCATCCATCCTTCAAATATCAAGTTCAAGCCTTGATCAAGGTAAAAAAGGTAGAAAACCATGAAATAGCTACGGGTTAGTCATCCTGAGGGAGACCAGTGGGTTCATGGAGGTCCTCCATACCTCTAATGAACTCACCAGGTCTTAAATGATCAAGAAAATGATTTTAAAAAATCCCAGCTTAAAGCCGTTTGAGCCCTCAAACTCAGTAATATGAGCGCTCAAACTGTTATGAGTACCCCCATGTTTTTTATGATTCTAGTCTCTTTTGATGTTCATGTGCCCCTTTTGTGGCTTTTGATTGGCTCATAAGGCTTTAAAACAGCTTATACTCCTTTGATCATACATTGATGAGCCCAAAAGTCATGAAATGGTGTTCATTTTGAGATTTTGATCATTCTTTTGTTAATATCATCATCTTGATGACTCTTGTGGGCTTAAACACTTCTAAGTCAGCTTGTTGAATCCTTTGATCATTGATCAAAAGCTCAAGGGTCCTTAAGATGATGTTTTATCATCATCAAGACTAGAATAATACGTTTTTGTGAAGTGATCAAATGCACACCATGCCTCTGAATCATGATTAGAAGGTTCAAAATACATGCAATACCAAAGATGATCAGAAGCCATCAAAAGCTCTTATCCCTTGAATGGGGTTTGAGTACTCAAACCATCACTCCTTGAGCGCTCAAACTCTGTTTCATCTCATCTTTGTTTCTTGATTTCCATAGCTTTACATGCCGTATTTAGTTTCTTATTGTGTGTGTGTGTAGTTGTTTGGCTTAAGCCAACCTGATCCTCTCTCCCTCTCACTCTAATCATGCTTATGCATGGCCCAATACTCATTTCCCATGTAAATGGATACCTCAAGTTTATTTTATCCATGTTTCTGGAACATGAATCATTTATGCATCATCAGGCATCACTTTTAAACTCACCTACAATCCAAATGTAGGAAGAATGGAACAGAAGCACTCGAATCCAGAATATGGTTTGAGCGCTCAATGTATCTCTCTGAGCGCTCAAACTGTCTTCTGGTCCCTCAAATGTTATTTGCATCCAAGCTTGGTCTCTGAGCATTGAATACTCTGAAATACTGTCTTTTAATGTTGAGTCTTCATTCCTTCTATATTATTCATCTCATTTGGGTTATAAGTGGTTTTTAAATCATGCATACATGGCTATGTGATTCTGTTCAATCATTTCAGTATTGTTTCTGAGTAGGCAACAGAGATAAAATCATGTTTTCATCAAATCATAATCATCATAAACATCACAAGCATGTGTGAGTGAGCATGAGTTTGAGCGCTCAAACCCCCAGTTTGAGCGCTCAAACCACGGAAAGTGGATCAGATTGGTTTAGCCTGTTTTGTGTGTTGTTCATGCTATTTCCAGTTTTCAGTCTCTGTTTAACATGTATTAATGTTGTTCTCATGCTGTTTATTGTCATTTGTAGTTCATGTTTATTCACCATCATCGTCACTCATGTAGTCCACATCTCACACGAATACAGTGTAATCCTTTGTCGTGTTTAACATTGTTACTTGACTCCCATCCCCATTCCCCATTATTTGCTCATGGTGGAATTGCATCCATTTCACGTAATCCCACAAAAGTCAAGTAGAGACCGGTTTTCGAACCGAGCGAGGGGGGTGCCGTAAAACCCTTCCCCTCTCGTAACTGAGCTCCCGAACCTAAGATAGTATCGTGATGACGGGCCGGTAATCCTTATCCATTGAATGACGCACGAGTCAATCGAGTTCGGTTCCTCGGGGACAATCTGCTAAAACCCGGGTGGCGACTCCGAATCGATCTCCGGAGGGGCGTCCACTTCTTTATTGATCTCATACTAGCATCACAGACTTCACTAGATTTCTCTTTGCCATCATCTGATTCCGTGTATATCCGAAGGCAATGCGTTGATTTCTCTTTGCAAACGTCTGATTTTTACGTTACTAGAGAAGACCACCACAATATATTTTTGTTTGTGTAGTTGAATACCGAGCAAATAGAACTAATTTAGTTGTTGATTGTTATTGATTTCTAGGGTTGTGAGTCTAATGATTCTTTTCTAGGGCTTTTCAAATCTGCTTGTGCATGCCGATTGAAAAAAGAAGAAGGCAACGCTCGCTGTATGAAGTAGCTACCGCTGTAAAATGTAGACGGTTAATGAAATATTATCACCTCTCTCTCTCTCTCTATCTCTCTGAGATGAATCGTCCCTCCATGGGTGATTTTGGAAGAAAACAAAAGATGTTTTTAATTTTTGAGAACTATAGCTTAATTTTTTATGTTTTGGAGAAAATAGAATCCTGGAATTTATGTAGATAATTAGATTTGCAATATTTGGATTTATAGGAGTTGAGTTATCACAAGGGTGCTTACATATATAGCCAAAATAAAATAAGAGAACACATTATTCACCAATTATGCATGTGCATTTGTTCCTACCAATCTATGCATTTGCGAAGTTTGTGTAGTTATGTAGCATTCATACTATGAATATAAGCTGCTAATGACGAATATTATACCAGGTTTAATACCCCAAATTAGGGACTTTTTACATGTTACTACTGAGGGATTATAACTTGAAATTGTTCAAAAGGGATTCTTGCTTGCATGCTTGTAGCAAATTGTTGCTGTTATGCTACTCCCCATTGCTGCTGTTGTTGTATTTTTTTGTGTTGTTCCTGAATTTCTATCATGACTTAGAATAAGATGGTCTGATGAGAACTTCTAAATGAAGTTTAATTATTTCAACTCCTTGAATATTGATTAGTTATTAGTGAATCAGAATGCCACACCAGCATTAACTCTAATTCATCATTACATTGTGGAGCCCAGTTTGGGCTGTCATTTATGTTTGTGGTTTCTTGAACATGAGTAGATCATGTAGTTGAGTGAACGTGGACTGTCATTCATGTTTAGGTTTTAGTTTGTTCTACTAGTTTCATGCTAAAGGATTGATAAGATGAATTCTACTTGTACGTATATTTGTCTTCTTTTTTTGGTATTAATTGTATTTATTTGTACCTTTACAGATCAATTTGGACTTCTTCGCAGCATTGGCATATGCTTTGGATATGGATGCTTTTTGCTTGAACGATGCCTATTCCGTATATATTTTGGATATGAATGCATTTTTTGGATGATGGTTATTCAAAAGAAAATTTTCTTGTCGTCTATATATGTATTTAGTTTTGCTTGGTGACGACCACGACATTGGGATATTAATGCACAATTAGTTATTGGTAAGGATCATGCTGAATTATATTGGGATGTTGGAACTAGGGTATTTGTTAGTATCATGGTGATTATTTATAAAAATTAGGTATTTGTTGTCATTTTGGTTTGTATTAAAAAACAATATATATTGAGAATGAAAAATAGTAGCTACAAGCATCTTTTGGTGACTGCTATTGTCAAAACAATATTATGGTAAACTTTTGGTGACTAAATAATTTATTCAAGGAAAATCATCTTCTTGGTCATAAAAAGATGAAAATGATGACCAAATTTTGGTCACTGAAAAAATCATTTGGTAACCAAAATCTTAGTCAATACAAGATGAAAACGACCAACATTTTAGTCACCGAAAGATCACAATTGTGACCAAAACCTTACTCAATAAAAGATGAAATCAACTACCAACTTTTTGGTCACCAAAAGAATCATTTAGTGACCACTAGGTATCAGTGACCAGCACATATTTGGTCACCAAATGGATACATTTGTGACCACACTTTATTCACTAAATGTTTTGTTTTTTGCTACCAGTACAAATTTGGTCACTAATACCTTTCTGTGACCAGGGATACGTGACCAAATTATTATTGGTCACGGTAGACATTTTGGCGACTAAATAGAGTCTTTTGGCAACCAAATTCTAAGCCGCCAATTGTGCTTTTTCCTGTAGTGAATAGGGCGGATTGTTTAAAATAATACGGTCTAGTGGAGTCTATTATTTTATAATCGACCAAGGAGGGTTTTGCGAGGTTGTTACTATGATAAGAGGGTTTTGTTTATGATTGAGTAAGACCTATGAGTGTCTTGAAAAATTTGTAGGTGAGATGGTTACGGAGTTGATAGTGGATAATAGAGAGCAATCGAGCCGCATAGAATGTTTAATGTTTGACTTTGTGTCGTCATTCAGGAATGTCTATTGAGATAAAGAAATTAATTTATGGTAAGGTCGTGGGATGTGTTCTTTGAGAGATTATGATTTAGTTATGATTTTGAGTTAATTACTACAGTACATGTTATAACGGACGCATTGAGTAGGACACAACAACCTAGTACTACGCCTAGAAACTCGTGAGTGGAAGACAAGACGAAGGTTTAGGGTTATGCTTAAGCTTCGTGCTTACTAGTTCATGATATTGGTTTCATGTTGCATTCCATACACAATGATATTGTTGCTTGACTAACATTGATGTGTGAAACTTCTAAGGACGAAATTTTGTAAGGAAGATAGAATGTAAAAATCTGTATTTTTTTTAAATTTGCTTTCTTTTAAAATAACATTTTTTTAAAAATGTTTTAAATTAAAGTTGGGTTTTATGTAGAGTTAAAATATTATGAGATGTGTATGGGTTGGGTGATAAATTGTTGGTTAGGGGTGTAACTAAATGTGCATATACATGAGGGTGTGTGTGTATTATTAGATAAATATATCTTTTGATTGGATGAGGAAAAGCTAAAGCTACAAGTATATGAATTGCACGTAAATAATTACATGGTCTCTGGTTTTATCTTTTGCATTTACTTTTCTATTTCTTGCTTTGGGTTTGTTAATTCTTGGTGCAAAAGAGTTTCTCCATCTGCTCTCTGTTCTTTTCGTTTCATTTGTCCCTATTTCGACAGTAATTAAACAGACAGGGAAGAGAGAAAGATTATTCCAGAAAGGAGAGAAACCGTCGAAGGAGCGTTCGCAGGCCATGGCTACTGCCGAAGTGGGAGGAAAAAACAAGGGTGTGTTGGTGTGGGAGGAAAAAACAAGGGTGTGACGTGTGTCTATGAGAGAGAGAGAGAGAGAGAGAGAGAGAGAGAGAGAGAAGAGAGAGAGCACATGAGAAGGAGAGGGATCTTTTTAAGTTTTAATCACAGCCCTTGAAACTCTCAGCCCTTGGTTTCAAGGGTTGAGATGGAGTGTCAAAAAGAATGCGCAAAATAAGTGTCTACGGTGTGCAAAATAAGTGTCAACGGACGTAGACACTTATTTTGCGCACTCCTATGAGGGGATCCCACACTTTGTTAAAGTGTGAGACTCCCATTTTCGGATTAAATTTCGACAATCCGAACCGTTCAATGCGTTTAAAACGTGTTTTTAAGGGTCTATGCGAGGATTCATCTGTTTTTTCTTTTTTTACAAATCCTTGCGTAGACCCTTAAAAGCACGTTATAAATGCATTAAACGTTTCGGATCTTCGAAATTTGATCTGGGAAAGGGAGAATTGGGTGACTCCCATACTTCTAAGAAAAGTGTGGGTTCCCACATGTGTACGAAATGGATCCAATCAAGGATCCCTGATGGAGTTCCATCCACACCTCCTATTTTCCGATCAAATTTTCATGATCTAAACCGTACAATGTGTTTAAGACGTATTTTTAAGGGTCTCACGAGAAATCATCAAAAAAATTACCGAGAAGGGCTTCATTCGATCAATTTTCGATAAAAACGGTATAACATGTTTTAAATACAATTGGACGGTTTGGATCATGAAAATTTGATCGAAATTGGAGAATTGGAGGAGTCCCGGATGGAACCCATCCGGGACCCCGGATTAGATCCGGCTAGGGGTGCACACGGTCCGGATTGGACCGGTTCTTTAGAAATCCAGTAACCGGACCATTTTGATCGATTCTAGAAAATTAAGAGCCAAAACCTAACCAATACACATGTAGAACCTGTCCAGATCCAAACCACAAGACTAGACCGGTTCCGGTTCTACCCGATTAAGGAACACTTTACCACAACACTTGAATTCAAGAGATTATTTAGAATTTAGAGCACTAAAACAATTCAAAAAATAAATAGTTTTAGGGTTGGAAGAATCAAGAGATATTGTAAAGAAATATGAAAGGAAGAAAAAATTAGGAAGCAGATCGAGATTAGAGAGTAGGAGAATTGGGTTTTACTTTGAGTAGGAGTCGTGAAATTAAGGTGGAATAAAAAAGAATTGAAATTGGTAATTTGTTATTAGTAGATTATAGTAATATATTAAAAATTTCTTAACAAAATACATTTTTATTTTAAATAGACATAAAAGAATACCTTACTAGAAAAAAATATTAACTTACCAAATCAAGATACATAATTTTGTATATGTATAAATATATTAAAATATATGCATATATATATATATAATTAATGTTATACGGTCCGGTTCGGTTCTAACCGTGGTTCTGAAATTGAGAACTAGTAACCGAACCATAATTACCGGTTCTTAGTTTTTTAGAACCATAACCTGACCAATGAACCGTAGAACCTAACCAAATCGACCGATTCGGTCCGGATCGGATCGGTTTGGCGGTTATATCGGGTTTCTTGTGCACCCCTATATCCGGCTCTTATATGTATATGTGTGTGTGTGTCAAAAATAAGTTTTAGGATGGAAAATTCCAAGTCTACCAAATGCCGTATATCACATTGAGGCTTTTTGGTGTCTTCGTCAAGGAAAGAGAAGAAAAGTATGTATATATTTCATGCAAAAATGACCGAAATGTGCTATTTCTTGTATTCGAACTCTATTGGATTGAATTTTTGTTTTCTTTAAATCGATTGAATGCCATCATAATTAAATCAAACGATTTAAATCGAGTTTGGGTTTCCTCTTCTTAAGGGTTGATTTGAATTTTTTAGATTACTTACTGAATCAGGATGCACGAAAAAATCGCAGGATATATTATTGGGTCATAGGATTTCTATAAAAAAAATATACGGGTATTATACATATTGTTTTTTAAAGGAGACGATACGATCGTAGGATACGTATACCATGTTATAGGTTTTAAGATAAACCATAGTAAGATTGGTTAGGGTTCTGGGAGTTTAAGATTGAAGTGGTGCGACGGTAGCCCATTGTAGAGATGAAATACCATCTCTCAGTTGTTCCTTGCTCATTGGTTAAGGTTGAAATTAGATACTAAATCAAGCACTTTTTGAAAATTAGATACTAAATCAAGGCTTTTTTTGAAAATTAGATACCAAATCAAGCACTTCAGAGGGGATCGAATGTGGAATGGGAGATGATCGAGGAGATGCAATGGTGCTGTGTGTGATAAATGGTTTGGATGGTTGACCTCAAAAGAACAATGGTGAACAATGATGAGATGATAGAGGTCTTGATTGCTCACGGCAAGTTCTGTAACGACCCGGTTTTTCGTAAATAAAAATTTCGTTTAATAGTTTAATTATTTATTTTTTAATTTTCGGTTTATTGGATTATTTTCCTATTAAAATATTATTTTATTCTTTTAAGTCGATTAAAGGAAATTCTAGCCATGTTTACGCGAGTACGAGACCGAGTAACACATTCGTTACACTACCGTAGCACCCGGGAACCGAGCTTAATACCCGAAACCTACCCAATCCACCACCTTTACTTTACACAACCACCATAGTACGCCATTGTGTGGTCATTCCCTCACCTTGGAACTTGTTATCTTGACCAAGTTAGAGAGAGAGAGAGAGAGAGAGAGTCTCGGGGAGAGAGAGAGAGAGAAGCCGAGAGAGAGAGAGAGAGAGCTCGGTAGAGAGAGAGAGAGAGAGAGAGTGGTGTGTGTGTGTGCATGGAATTGGTACACTTGCACATGCATGATTTTAATGCAAGTTCACTTGCACAAGTAATGGGCAATTGAGGGAAGTTTCCTAAGCCTAGGTTTTGTACCCAAAACTAGTTAGAATAAGCCTTGCTATTTTTGGAGTAACCTACACATACCCACACAATACATGCATTTGTGCACAAACTACCCAACCTAAGCCTAACCAAGCTAGGCCTTGGCTCCCAAATATCTAGGGACAAGCTTCCCTAAATTAAGGAAGGAATATTCCCCCTATTAGTAGCTATTTAGGGCTACCCTTAGCCTATTAATGCATTCACATGCATATTGGGTGAATTTGGTTCCTAAAAACACCCCGTAACAAAGGTGACCATGCAAAAACCTACACAGCGAGAGGTATATTTTTTCCCCCACCATTAGCTACATTGTATTTACCCCATTTAGTACACCTAGCAAGCATCTAGACCTATAGGACCTAGATTCCTACCTAGATTCCTACCTAAACTAGCTATGCCACCTTGGTACTTGCCATGTGCAATTCTAGCATCACATTTACTCCCCCCACCCCTTGAATTTTCGGTAGAGAGAGGGTGAGAGAACCGAAAATTTTGGAAGAAAGAGAGAAGTCTCTCTTGTCTATAAATAGCCCCACCAAGTGTTCTTTTGGCCACCTTTGTCTTTCCTTATTTGTTTGTCTCCCATATTCCCACAAAACCAAATATTCTACCACCTTTCAACCAACTATTTTAGGGTCCTAAATTAGCTACTTACTAAGCTAATTAGTGAGTTAGCTAGGTAGTTTAAGAGGTTCTTCATCAAAGGATTTGCTAATCGGCTTCCGGTTTACACCCGGAAAACTAAGGTAGTTTACTAAACTACTCTTCTAATTAGTTAATTTTAGTTATAATAAGTTGTTCTTATTAGTTTTCTAAGCATGATTTTAGAGATGGTTAAGTTAATTTATGCATGAGTTTATTGCTAAGCATGTTTCTTCATGGAAATCTGAAGTAGTTTACTTGTTAAAAGATTAACAAGATTGTGTATTAAATTCTAATTTGAGTAGTTCTTCATGAAATTGGAAGTGGATTAGTGAGATTAGAAGTGATTAGAGGCTAATTAGAAGATGTATTTTATGATACAAGTTCTATTATGATTATGTTAATGTTTCTTGGATGAATTAATTAATCTTGTTGATTAATTCATTTGTTGATTGTTTGAAGTGTTAATCTTAAAGAGATAGTGGAGTTTTTATTTGAAAGAGTTGTTATTATGGAGTTATTGAAAAGAGGATTTTTCATAAATGATTTCTAGAAAGATTTTACCAAAATGTTTGAGAGTTTAGTTGATCAAATTTTCTAGAAAGAAAATTATGATTTTCCTAGATAGAAGAAAAGTATGTTTATTGGAGTTTATTGAAAAAGAGTTTTTCTAGAAATATAAAGAATATATTTTTAGAGAGATGAAATGATTTTTGGAGAGTTCATAAATTAGTAGAGTTAATTTATGACAAGGGATTTTTCTAGAAAAAGAGTTGTGTTTGATTATTTTAGAAAGAGCAAGTTGTTTGGTTTTATTTCTTTGAGAGAAATAAAATGGTTTTGAAAGAGGACAAGAAAGAAATGGGATTTTTGGTTGGGAAATAAATTTTGCTTGAGAGAGTTGGAAAATATTATTTTTGGGAAAGTAGTGTATTGAGATGTATGATTTTATGTGGGAAAGTTTCTAGAGGAAACAATGTATTTTAGAGAGTGGGATTATATTAAATGCATGATTTTATGTGAGAAATGTGTATTTGATGAGATATAATTTTTAGAGAAAATCATGGATTATTGCATGAGCATTATTTTGTGCATGTGACACCGAGCACGTACGCGATACGTTTTGTCACCGGACGCGAAGTCGAATATCGGTTAATGAGAAAATAGAGATGAGAATGAAAATAAGTTTTGAAATGAGAAATGAAATTTTCGTGAAATGAGATGAGATGTGTTGTTTGGTTGCCACCTCAAATTCGCGGAGAGAATTTGGAGGAATGGTATTGATTGCGGTAGTGCAGCGAAAGCGCCACCTCCAGTTCGCGGAGAGAACTAGGATGTTTGGGCTAAGCGTGCACAACACACGGTGAACGGACTTGCAAACAGGCTGTTAAGTTCGGTGATGCAAGACGGCCGGGACTGTGTCGTGTGAGTCGCGGGGTGGTCGGACCGTGCAAACAGGCTGTTAAGTTCGGTGATGCACGATAACCGAAACCTCGAGCGGAAAGGTTGGTACCGTCAGCTGAGAGGAGGCGGAAACGGACCAATAACTTTCGGAGTGATGGGAGCATTGGCAGATATTGAAATTTGAATAAGATTGCCGCGAGAGGCACCGATTTGAGATTTATGATTGATTTACGAGGAAAATGGTTGATTTTTGGGAAAACGGATTTATAATGAGTTAAGTTTGAAAAGCCGAGCGAGGCATTGTTTTGAGAAAATGACACGTGACACAGTTCGAGACACTGTTACGAGATATTGTTATCTGCGCATGTTTACTCTGATCCGCATTGACACGCATGATTTATTGCATGATTTACTGTTCACAAGTTGTATATCCTGTTTATGAGCTTATTGTTCTAGAATTGCTACTTAGACGTGTAGCGTAGTGAACTACTGGGCTTTGCTCACGGTGTTGCATTTCGTGTAACCCTGACATAATACCATGATGTTGCTTGTGCGACTCAGACGTATTATGTCAGATTATCTGAATGGACAGGAACAGTACTGTGGAGACCAGTCCTATGGAACTGGAGGTGCTGCCGGAGTGGGGAATGACTCGGCGCAGGGATAGACGAAGACCTAGAACCACCCCGGTTATTATCTATATAGTGTTTGAGGATATTGTTATTTGTATTGAAGTTTAAGGATTTAAACTTTATTATGGTCTGTAATATTATTTAACGTGCCCAAAATTTGGGGGCGTTACAAGTTCCAAATGGCTTATGAGTCCATTCTGGTGGATTTGTTCGATCATTAATTGGTTTGGTTTATATGGAACAATAGGGTTTCAAAGATTGGTGAGAGAAAAAGAAAAAGAGAAACGAATTCATGTATATGTGAAATTGGACAGAGAAAAAGAAGAAGAATAATAAATGAATAATCACCGGGTGTTGAACCTGATGATATGCTCTTGAGGGTGTTTTCATTTTTATTTTATTTTTGAACGGAAAAAAATTTATTAATCAAATATCAAAGATACAAGTTGGCGTTCAACAGAAGGAGGTACTTGGATGTTTTAAGGTCAAGTAAGGGGGTGAAAAGATATTTTTAAAACTGTAAGGGAGGTCTCTAACTTTGTTAGAAAAGAGGTCAGGGAAATAATTTATAGAAAAATTATAAATTGCAAACAGCTAGCATCAAAGAAGTTATCTTTCTGAGTGGGTACTGGGTAGTGGATGGATGAGCTCAAAAATAGAGAATTCATAACTTTGAGTCTTTGATAGATCATCTAATCCAACAAGGGGTGTCAGTGTGATTTTACAGGGTAAAGGGGTGGTAGTGTGATTCTGGTCGGTGAAATTTACCATTTAAATAGTGTGCATTAAAAAAAGCGGAAAACCTGGGGGTACACCCCTTTTTGCACCGAAAATGCACCCCACGCCTTCGGGGACCCGTTTTTGGGTCCCACACAAGTGATCCGAACCGTTCATTATTTTTAAAACATTTTTCCGAGGGGGCCCACAAAAAATCAGCTCAATCGGACGGTTAGAAGTGCTTGAACCAAAGTCTCACCGTTTCAAATTAAAAGTCCCCTCGGAAAAATGTTTTAAAAATAATGAACGGTTCGGATCACTTGTGTGGGACCCAAAAACGGGTCCCCGAAGGCGTGGGGTGCATTTTCGGTGCAAAAAGGGGTGTACCCCTAGCAGCGTTCTAAAAAAAGAGCTTAATTGTTTGAACTGAATACATAAACCATTGACTTAGCCAGAACCCCCCAAAAATAAAAAAATAAAAAAAAACAGGCAACATGCCCCCATTAAGAAAGGATCCAGAACCTCCATCCCAAATTTGTTGTTCAGTTATATTATTCACGACACCTCAAAAAATTATTTACATTTTTAAATGTATAATGTAACATATATTCAATATATAGATATCGTTTAATAGCTCTCGATGAATTCTATTAAATAAAATTTTCAAAATTGTAAAAAATATTATAGATTAAAAGATATAGCAATTGAAAATTTACACGCATGGATGTAAATGAACAAAAAATTCGGGACTAAAAGAATACTAATTAGTTGTCTTGCAGCAACGGGGTGTGTGGGGTACGTGCTAGGCACTACCATGTGCCCCCAAGACAGCCCAATAATTTTTCCTCAAAATTTTTGGATATTGATAAATAAATAATCAAAATACATGTATATTGAAAAGTGAGTTCCAAAGATGTATAGGTATTTATTTCCTTGTTCACAAAAATGTCCTAAAATGTGGTGGATTAATATCCAATAAACACGAACTTTGATATACAAGGAACACTTTACAACTTTATAAGGGCATCTCCAATCCATCCTCTATTTCTTCAAATATGTAAAAGGAGAATAATTTCAACCCATAATCTATTTCGCATGTTCCACTCTATTTCACCTTCATAGAGCTTAACAGTGTCACAAAGTGTCTCATTAACCATCCAAAATGAAGGGTTGGACTCCAACCCCTCATAATTGAGGACAACCTCTATGTTGAGAGGGGGAAAAAAAGTGTCCAACCCTCCATTTTGGAAGCTTGATGATACATTTCGTGTCACTATTCATCCTTCTATATGGAAAATGAGTCGGAGACGATCTAACGAGATCTAAAAAATGAAGAGTTCCAATTACTAAACATGTGGAAAAGAAAGGAAAATGAAAAAAATACTCCTAGAAAGAAAATGGGAGAAAAATAAGAAAACTAAGGTTCACATTTCCAAAAAAATTTCCAAAAAGATTCCTTCCCCATCTCTCATCTCTCCAATCATTAATCATTTTTCTCTCTCTACTCATATCCTTCCATCCAATCATTATTTTCATTTTTCTCTCTATCTCTCTCCAATCATTACACATCTCTCTAATTATTACTTTTCCAAAAACTCATCCAAACACTATCTCAAAAAATTTCTCAAAAAATTTCTTCTCTAAACCAAACACAGTCATTTTTCTCACACTTATTTCTTGGCTTATTTACCTTTTTGGTCCCCAATGTATTAGCGATTGGCCAATTTGGTCCCCAATGTACACATTTGTCCAATTTAATCCCTAATGTTTAAAATGTGCATCGATTTGGTCCCCACCCCTAACGCCGTCTAAGTGATCCGTCAAAAGGGAGGGTTTTGTTGGTATTTCACCCCAATTCATGAGACGTTTGGTCCCCACCCCAATTCATCATGCGTTTCCTCTCTCTCTCTCTCTCTCTCTCTCTCTCTCTCTCTCTCTCTCTCTCTCTCTCTCTCTCTCTCTCTCTCTCTCATCAGAACAGTCTTCCCAAACCCTTTTCCCATTAAACACTTTTCCCAAAACCATTCTCCCTCATCTTTTGCTCCAACAGATCGAAAATCCTTCCCTCGCCTTCCAAATGAAACCTCCCATTAGCCACGAAGATTGCCACCCTCTCATCACCATCCTCACATCTACTGTACAACGTAGCGATGTGAAATCCTAACACGGCGACGGCGCCACCGTGGAGGAAAATCGGGGCCGACTTGGACGGCAGAGCAGAGATGGTGGCACTGCCGCTATACGAAGCAAGACGTTGAGGGAGGAAAATTTGGCCGGAATCGTCCCGTAGCACTCGCTGGCGCCTCTCTCTCTCTCTCCCCACCTTCACAACCACTTCGGCCTTAACGGCGAGGTTTACAGAGACTTCTTTTCGACGGCTACTTCGATTGTTTTCTGGGAACAATCGACTGATTTTGGATTTTTCAATTTTTTTTTATGAGAACAATCTAGTGGTTTGTGAGGTCAATCAACTGGGTTTGGATTTTTTTTTTTTTTTTTGTGGTTTGTGGTTTGTGAGAAATGGCACTTTGATTTTGGTAATAATCAAATAATTCCTGTTGTTTGCCCAGAATTGGCTCGACTTTGTGGGGCTTTCATTTGGCTTTTCGGGTTTGTTGGAATAGTGACTTCCAATTGAATTCAGATTGGGTTTCGCCAGAAATGTTATCGAGTAAGATATAGCTTTTGAGGCTACAATATTTGCTGGGCAAAGGTGGGTGTGGTGAATTCGCAGTGATGATTTTTTTTTATATGGGTTTGTCGAGAGAAAGGTGAAATTGAAGAGGTCACATATTGTAGAGAGAAATTTCAAGGGATACCGACTCCATCAAGAGATGCACAAGTCGACAATGAAAAAACTAATATGGGGGATTGAAATATCATCTTTTGGGGTTGGATTTGGGTTTTTTTTTTTTGGCCATTTTTCGTTGCAGAAATACAAGAAGAAAGAGATGACAAATGCTGAGTTCTTGATGAAGCATTTTGGTGAAAAACCGAACTTACCCTCCGGTTTGACGGATTAGATGGACGGAGTTAGGGTTGGGGATTAAATTGACACACATTTTAAACATTGGGGATTAAATTGGACAATTTTATACATTGGGGTCAAATTGGCCACTCGCTAATACATTGGGGACTAAAAAGGTAAATAAGCCCTTATTTCTTAACCATTTTCCTTTCTTTTCCATAGGAACCAATCGCCGGCAGAGGACCAAGAAACCACTCTGACCTCTTACCCTAAAATGGGCAGGAGGAGAGACCAAAGTCCAGACTACAAATGGCTCAACAGTACTGTAGATTGATGGACGGAGAGGATCTCATCCAACAAGAAACAAGATGTAATTTGGTTCCAGTAATTAGGCAAAATTTCAGAACAAACAACAAATCGAAAATATGAGCATCAAAAATTTGGAGAATTTTATCCATTTACAGCAGTATAGTACTTCCTTTGATGGTAATGGTAATAGTACCTCAAATTGGAGTCTCACTCACTCACTCCCATGAAAAGTATCATACAGTAGTAATTGGTTGAACACAAAGCTTATTTGGTAAATGAATTTGTTGAAGCTGTAAAGTTTTCAATTCACATCCACCAGATCTCCTCTTCCACAGATTACCGTCGGCGGCGGCGGCCGGTTGTTGCAGCCGTTTGACCACCGGCAACGGCGGATCCAACTCCGCCACATTCACCGTCGCGTAACTATTCTCTCTGTCTCTACAACCCACCTTTCGTTCTGATCTTGATCTGCCCACAGTCTTCACTCCTGATCTGCCAGTGGTTGTTGTGGCCGTTGTGATGTTTTTTCCTGAAAAGAGCCTTATGAGCTTGTGGTATTTAATGGGTGAGGCGGTGGTGGTTTTGGTGGGTGGTGGGTATCCGGTGACTCGGTTGGATCTATTGACCTGGCCCATACAGGTGACTTTTGGGGAGGAAGGGTGGCTGCCGCTGGAGGAGGAGGAAGAGGAGGAGGAGTTGGGCCGACGGCGATGGACATCTTTGATGGAGGTGGTGCTTGAACACAGCATTGGCAAGAAGGTGGTTGTTTGATGGACACTTTGGTGATGCATACGGTTGTTGTATCTGTTTCCCATTTCTTCTCTTGATCTTGAACAGTACCTGTCCATGGGTTTGTATGCCACAAGGGGAGAGAGAGAGAGAGAGGTGCAAGTTGTCAAAAAGACACAACTCTTTGTTGGTGTTTTGTGTGTGTGTGTGTGAGAGAGAGAGAGAGAGAGAGAGAGAAGGTCAAATGTCCAAGAAAAGGAAATTACGGAGTAGCAGTATAAAAAGTACAGCTCAAAAAAAAATCGGGGATTCCAACTTTTTAGACACGGTCTCAAGGTCATTGTTAGTGTTACTCAGTTACTGTCGTGTTTTTGTCCACTTCCTACGGTAGACTACTAGACTCAAGTCTCGAAATATAACCATAAAAAGAATCAACACATTTTTTTCCTGCCAAATACTATGGCCCCGTTCGATACGAGGTTTTGTTTTGGGGGGATTGGAAATGAAATGGGATTAAGATTGTGATTGGTTATAAGGTGGGATTATTAATGAGGAGACAAATCATTTCCCATGTTTGTTTTTACACAGGATTAGATCATGAGATTGTTAATAACATGTTTGTTTTGTCTAGGATAGGATTAGATCATGGGGTTTGGTGGTTTGCACAGGAGAGAAATCCTTCAATCCCAATCCCGTTGTTAACAATACCAAGTACCCCCAGGTATTACGAATCCAGCCAATTGGGGGGATTGGCATGCCCATTAGACTATTAGTCCTTGGCTTATTTGTCAAACCAAACATAGTATTAGAAGTCCCACCTCCTTATTAGTCCAATCCCACCCTCCAAACCTTGTATCAAACATGACCTATAGTCTTTAAGAAATAGTCTCTCCGTTCCTATTTGTTTATCCCACACTCTTTCTCTTATCTTTTTTCAAATAAAAAAATTAAGTATTTCCGTGTATCATTTTCCAAATTTTTTCGCACCGAATTAAAGTACACGATGAGTACTTCAATTCGGTGTAAAAAAATTTGAAAAATGATACAAGAAAACACTTTTTTTTTTTGAAAAGTGGCACGAATTTTCGTAGTGGACAAACAAATAGGAACGGAGAGATTTACTGTTGATTATGTAAATTGTTATGGCAAGGCGAGTTTGCTACCGTATGTGTCTTTTGAATCGACTTGAATTCATATTTTCTCTGTCCCATATTATTTGTTTTATACGGGGAATTCAATTTTTTTAAGGAGATCGCAATTAGTACAAGTCTCACTAAAAAATTTGATTACATTTTCAATGCTACCCCATATTTTCCAACTTCAAAATTACTTTTGATAATTTATGAGTGGTAATTTGTGAAAAATTACACATTTTTTTTTGTTTGACATATTAGAGAGGACAAGAAATTTGGGACATCCCAAAATAGAATACATGATAAGAATTATCTTGAAATTTGTATAATGATTCATAACATTAGGTTAAAAATTCACAGTGTATTATTAATTTGTACTGGTTAATTAACCTTAGAAAAACCAACCACCTCCCATTCGTGTTGATTTTCCATTCCATTTATTGTGGTAGTGACACCTGGCCTATTTTAGATTGAATGGGCATGATCATTTTGACTTCTTAAATTAAATGAAACTGCGACGTGGTTTTGATCAAACTCCATTAAACTTGTTGATTGGAAACTTTTAAGAATAAGATGAAATATTGCAACAACGAAAATTCTCTTATCCACACCCCCGGATTTAAGGAAAAAATGAGGTTTTTTTGTGTTGCAAATTTTTTTTGGAAAATCCGATCCGTCCAATGTGTTCAGAAGGTGTTTTCAAGGGATACATTTTTTGCGAAAACTGCTTGGAACAAGCCCTTCCCGGTATTTTTTTTTTTGAAGATTTTCCGCGTGGACCCTTGAAAACACCTTCTGAACACATTGGACGGATCGGATCGTCAAAAAAAAATTTGGATCACGAGGTGCAGAAATGAAAGGTGCGGATAAGAGCCGGATCCATTGCAACAATATAAATAGGGTTTTGCTAGTTACAGTAACGGGCGTTCCTTCACAAATAGGAAACATTTTATTCCTATCACCTGCCAACAAACAGAGCTCACTTTTTTGAATCAAATCGTCACTGTCCTCGCTTCACACAAATTCAGGCTTCGACTTTCGAAAGGGCAATGCTAAGGGTACATAACCCTTTGAACATAAAATGTACAAATCAATTAGTTTTGGACTATTTTGGGTCCTACACAGATGATCGGAGCTATTTATATTCTTCAAAATAATATTTTACTGTCCCCCGTAAAAAAGTAGCTTAATCGGATTTCGGTAAAGGCTCCATCCGTTTATCCATTTTTTGTTTACCGAAATCCGATTAACCTGATTTTTTACTGGGTACAGTGAAATATTATTTTAAAGAACATGAACATCTCCGATCATCTGTGTGGAACTCAAAATGAGCCCAAATAAAAAAATTTAAATCAACTCACTGGACTATTGTTAAGGTTAAAACATGTGAAAAATGTAGAAATGTGTAAAAATATATAGAAAAGTGAAAAAAAACTAGTATTGAAGTACAGCATGTGTTTTTTCTTTGAAAATGTGAAAAGAGGGTAAATAAATGTCACTTGAGTTAACTTTTGCAATTTACTCCACCAGTCAAATCCATTCAACCCAGTGACACTTACACAGAAAATCAATGTTAAAGTACCGCCAGAATGGCGCGTGGAATGCACTCTAGACCACCCATTGGGTGATTTCTAGAATTTTCCATATATAAAACATGAGAATTTTCATTGATACAAGCATAGAAAATCAATTATACTTCAAAAGAAAAAAAAGTAACATTCTTTTTCAATATCTAGTGTCTACAGCAGTAATCAAATCACAAAATTCCAGTGTTTTTTGGGTAGGATAACAATCTCCAAAATTAACCTTTTGTTTCTCTAATCAAGTGATCTTTCTACCTACAAAAAATAAATTATTCTGAGGAAATGGCCATGGGTCTCTTGAATCAGTGTTGCATCATGGTATTTTGGGAATTGAAAACAAGAAGGTTTTTTTTTATTTTTTTATTATCATTACACGAATACCGGAACGGAATACATGCAACAGAAGGTTTCACTTAGGAAGTTTAATCAAAACGACGTAGTTTCGTTTAATTTCGAGAGTTGAGAATCAAATGGAGATCGTCCATTCCACCCACAAAATGAAGAGAATGTGAAACAACCCCGGCGTAAAAATATATTACAGCACTATAGTGTTAAAATTCTCATGATATTTATGGAAAAAGCATTTGGAAATAAGTTAATCTTTTTTTATAAAAAAAAAATTAGCTAGTCATGACTCATGATGAATAAATAAACAGAGGGAGACACACTTATTAAAGTTTGGTAAGCACATGATAAGGAACATTTACATTCAAGTCAAATGGTCAGCTGTCAGCCTGTCATTTGAAAATAGCCACTGAATTGGAATTGCTTAAACTAATAATGGTTGAAACAACATAATCGATTCCGAGTAATGCTACATGTACTAACTATTATACAAATTATTATACTAAATATACATATAGGATTACTTAAGTGAGGTTTGGCCTAAAAAGTTAGTTGGTTTATTTTTTGTCTTTACTTGATTTTTTTTCGTATTTTTTAGTTTTTCATCAACTTTTTGTGTATTATTGGTTCATCTCGGGGAGAGGAAGACAAAAATAAGCCAAATGTCAGCTTTTTACACTTTTTTCGATCTTATTCAAAAAATTGAAAGTTCTAGCCATAATCTTTTACCTTGTTGGATTCCTCTCGCCAAGACGAACCAATAATACTCAAAAAATCGATGCAAAACGAACAAACGCAAAAAAAAAAAATCAAATAAAGACAAAATAAAAAGTTAAGTTGGCTAAATAGACTCATCAACTAAAAGAGCACTACCACATGCATGCACATTTATTAATACATTAGTTGCTACCTTATTTAGAGCTTCAAGACTTTTCCATCAATTCCACACCAAAAATCACACATTACCTATCAATTTCACCAGGAAATTGGTAAGAGGAGAAGATCAACTAGCTATTCCTTGTTTGGCTCTTAATTATTGGATTGAAGAAGAAGAAGAAGAAACGAAATGAAACTAAGCACAAATGAAATTAAGCACAATTGAAACTCCTGTTTTAAATTATTTTATAATTTTCTTTTAATTTTTGAGATTTCTCTTGTCGTGACGAACTAATAATCACAAAAAAATCAACGCAAAAATAACAAATGCATTTTTTTTTTAATAAAGACGCCAAAGCACCCCTTAGTAGCGCCGCCCTTTCTTTTGGGGATCCTTCCCGGGCCATTTTAATGATCAGAATCGTCAAAATCACAACATCTATGTCGAATAAAATAAGAAAAATGAAATTTTAATTGTAACTCAATTTTTTTGCAACATATATAAATGTCCTGAAAACAATTTGGGTGATCAAGATGAATCCGAAAAGGACACCAAAAGATACTTGGATAAAACCAGGAAGTCCCCCTGCGGGACTGAAGAGTGGATCCTAAAGTTTGTTGAAGACTGTTGACTTTGGAAGAGATGAGATGAGAGAGGAAGGAAGAGAGTTTTGGATTCTTCTGCCATTCCATGTCCGTGGAATGCGGAAAGTACACGTTGCCGTTAATTGGCAGGAATGAGGGTTTCAGATATGAGTGCACACCGGCCCGGTAGCCCGCTTAGTTCAGCCCAATTTTTTTAGGGTTTGGGATAAATATTTAGGCCCATAGGGCCGGGCTGGGTTGAGATTTTAAGCCCATTTCCTAAGTGGGCTGGGTTTGAGAAATTCCTTTGAGCCCAGCCCAGGCCAGCCCGACCCGATTTAAATAAATATTTTATTTTAATACTATATATATGTTAGTATGTTACCGCCGGAACTTAGCTGCTTAGGGTTAGATTATCTTGATGAAGAGGCGCATATGCTCATCTCCTCTTATTCAGTAAAATCTCCTCGTCTCTTATTCAACGATCATCTGTTTTTAATATTATTGTAAGAATTTTGAACTTTATGTATATTATTACAGTTGTGAATTGCAATTTGATCGTTATGGTTGATTAATTTATGTGTGTGATACCATGCATTAGAAAAATAAATGGGCTTGTTGGACGGGTTTGGGAAATTAAATTTTTATTTGGGTTGGACTTGGTCATATTAAATGAAGCCCGATTATAAATGGGTCGGGCTTGAGAATGCACAAATTTCGTTATTAAATTTTTGTGATTAATGATCTATAGTTTTTTAACTTGGGAATGAATCTGTGCTTAGTACGAATTTTATGCTAGTATAAGAGTATATATTTTCTTGCATATATATATTTACGGGCCTTGTACAGGAGTATTTTTTTTTTTTTTTCTTACACGAGTATGTAACCAAATATTGAAGTTTAATCATAGACGTTCATTAATTTTTTTATTTTTCAAGTCATAGAAATGTCCATATATATACATTTGGGACCAAGACAAGACTTGTGGAAAAGTATATGTGATGGAGCTTGCATTGAGAAGAAAAAAATTCTACATTTAGGTGGTCCAATGGTTTGTGATGGATATTGACAGAGTGACATGTCATTGCATTTGAATTTCAAAGCCAGCGTCGTTTGAGTTGGAGACTTTTTTTTGCACGGCAATTTTTTTTTATTAATCATTGAAAAAGATACCATGACTAAAAGGAGCAAGGAGACAACATCATATTTAGAGAATAATCCTATGCCTAGTCCGAGACCCAAGCAACGATTGGCAAGAAGCCAATCAAAGACACCCAATGGGCCGAAGCCCGCACCTAATGGGCCTTACAAACACCCAGAATAATACAATTAAAGCACAAGAAATAGAAATTCGAAATGTCAGTGCCGAAATGTTTAATTAAAGGAAAATTTATCGAAATGGTCCCTCTAGTTTAACCCCAATTTCGATTCCGTATCCCACCTTTCAATTTCACTCTAACTACTGTAGTATCAATTTTGGTCGAATTCAGTCCCAAAGTTAACTTCCGTTAGTAAAGTTAACGGAAATCCCAATTTGGGGTTTTTTTTAGAGATAGAATAGATATTTTGCCCTCCCTCTTGCCCAATAACAAACTCTATCTCCTCCTACCCCTTTTTTACCCTCTGCAAATCTAAAAAAAAAAAAAAATCACTAAAATTATAAAATTGAGAGGCAAAAAAAAAAAAAAATTTACCAAAATTCAAAAAAAAAATCACCAAAAATCACCCTAACGACTCATTCTAGGGTTGCAGTGTCTATATCTCTTCTTAGGTAGGCTGAGAATGAGCAAATGCCTAGTGTATGGATGATGGCATGCATACAACACACATTTTGGTGATTTTTTTTTGAATTTGGTGAATTTTTTTTGCCTCTCAATTTTTATATTTTGGTGATTTTTTTTTTTTTTTGAAATTTGCAGAGGGTGAAAAAGCGGTAGGAGGAGATAGAGTTTGTTATTGGGCAAGAGGGAGGGCAAAATGTTTATTCTACCCCTAACAAACCCCCAAATTGGGATTTCCGTTAACTTTACTAACGGAAGTTAACTTTTGGATTCAATTCGACCAACATTAAAACTACAAGGGTTGTTAGAGTGAAATTGAAAGGTGGGGGACGAAATCGAGACTGGGGTTAAACTAGAAGGACCATTTCGATAAATTTTCCTTAATTAAAACATTGGAACCAAAACGGGACCAGACCGGCTAAATTAAAAGGGGTCAGAAATGAGAGAGGCGATGAGGTAGAGAGAGAGAGGGGTCAGAAATGAGGCAGTGGGTTTGTGTTTTGATGTGTATAAAGAGTTAAGAGATGTAGGGCTAGCAAAGAAAAAGTTTAAAAAAAATAGAATATATATACATCTGGTCCAGTCCGGTTCGGTCCGGTTTTTTAAACCCCTAAAACCGAAAACTGGACCGGTTTTTCGGGTTTGCAAAACATAATACCGGGACCAGACCGACTAAATTAAAAGGGGGACCAAACCGGCCGGTTCGGTCCGGTTTCCGGTTCGCCCTTTCACCCCTAGAATTAATACATTTAGTTTAATAAAATATTCGGTCCAGGGGTAAAAGGGTCATTTGGTCACTTATACTATCAAATCCACCTTCCAAATCCCCCTTCTCAAAAGATCATCCAAACACCTCACTAACAAATTCACCATTCTTATGAGGTGGGGCCACCATCATTACAAATCCACCTTCAAATTCACCCTCATTACAAATCCACCCAAAATCATCTTCAGTTGCCAAACAGGGCGATATAGAATTTTTAAGAACCTTTTTGCACCCAAGTGACTTCCAGGAGTTGAACAAATTTAAAGTAGTGCAGGACACAAACACCACCTTGTCCCCTTAGCTAGTTGCACAACGCTTCTATTAGTACAGATAGGGGTGTATCAACAATGTATCGACCGATCTCAAGGATCCATTTGCAAGTCCCACACGAACAATCCAAACCGTTCATTCATCTTAGAATGATTTTCCGCGGGGCCACGAAAATCAGCTCAATCGAACATGCGTAAGTGGTTGATCCAAATCACTATGATAAATTCAAAGCGATTTTGAATGAACGACGGGATTTTGAATCAACCACTTGCGCACATCCGATGAAGCTGATTTGTCGCGGGCAGGGAAAAATCATTTTTAGATGAATGAAGGGTTCAGATCGTTCATGTGGGGTCACTTGGTCGGTCCGTGCACCCCCATCAGTTTCTCTCGATTTACCAGTATTTGTAATAAAGTGGCTGATTGTATAGCTAAGAGCAAGCCCAATAGACTCAACAAATAGGCTCAGTCTAATCTATTTACCTAGCCAAAACCCCCCACAACAGCCTCAATAAAAGGCTCTCTAAACTCCATCCGTGAATAGTGCCTCTCCAACCAGGGCCACATTTGTTGAGACACTATTCACAAGCCATACCTTATTTTATTCTCTCTCTCTCTCTCTCTCTCTCTATTTAATAAAATAATAAATATTAATATTTTAATAGAAAGTAGGTAAAATAGGGAGTATTGTTGAAGTGTTGATAAAAAAAATGTCAAGCTATAATAAATATGTGCACTGTACACTATACAATTTGCTATCTATTATTGGGAATGCTCTTAAGTGTGCCTCAAAAGTGAGACCTTCCACTTTTTAGAGGAAATGTACTTTCCAAGAGGATAAGTAGGGAGACTATTTGGCCCAATAAGGCCCTTGGTTTTTTTTTTTCCCCTCCTTATTTGATTTTCTTTTTTGCGTTAGTTAGTTTTGCGTCAAGTTTTGTATATTATTAGTTTTATTTCGATGAGAGGCAACAGAAAAAAAAATTATGATCGAAACTCTCAATTTTTTTTAATAAAAATAAGCCAAAAAATCAAAATTTTAATTTATTTTTATCTTTATTCAGAAAATTAATTTTCCAATTTCCTTTTTCGAGATGAACTAATAATACACAAAGGTTGATGCAAAAAAAATTAAGGCGAAAAAAATTCAAATAAAGACAAAAGAATAAGTCTTAAGTTATTAAGCCAACATTACTAGTCATTCCTTTCTTGACTGGAAAAAGAAACATGTTTTTTGTTACATTTGTGACGAAAGAAAAAAAAAAAACCCCCAATTAAAAGTGTTTCTCTTCTTCTTCTTTTTTTTTCGTACTTCGAAAATATATTTCTCAGTAAAAGTGTTTCTCTGTTTATGGGAAAGGAAGAACTTGCAAGTTGCAACCACAGTAATGCCAAACTCATGAGAGGCGTACTTTTTATTCCGCACTGAGTTGTAGGCTTATTACAAAATTAATGATGACAATCCAGTAGTTATTTTTTCTGGCATGCTTGGATATAGAGTATCCTTGAAGTATGAGAATATATAATTGGAGAAAAGTCTATCTGTCTATGGTAGTATAATTTTGGTAAACAATTGCATAACTTAGGCTCCGTTTGTTTTAATGTAAAACATTTTTGGATGAAAAATATTTTTTATGTAAAATGATTTTTTAAAATTTTGTTTTACGGTGTTTCGATGCACTTGAAAAATATTTACAAGAACAAAAGTTGGGAAATCGAGTGGGGGATGTAATGACCCCGTGTTTCCAATGGATATTTACCCCAACTCCTCCGATACTGTATTAATTCCTGATATCAATGATTAGCTGTTTATCAATGAAGAGGAATATATATTGCTTCACATCCGGACTTTTAATTTCCGGACCTCATGATTCAAATATTTTTTGACGATCCGATCCGTCCAATGTGTTCAGAAGGTGTTTTCTAGGGTCACAACGGAAATCTTCAAAAAAAAATTACCGGGAAGGGCTTGATCCAAGCAGTTTTCGCAAAAAATATATATTTACATTTTTTGCGAAAACTGCTTGGATCAAGCCCTTCCCGGTATTTTTTTTTTTGAAGATTTCCCGCGTGGACCCTTGAAAACACATTCTGAACACATTGGACGGATCGGATTTTCCAAAAATAATTTGCAACACAAAAAAAACCATTTTTTTCTTATTTCCGGGAGGTGTGGATAAGAAGATTTCCGGATAGAAGATTTATATATATATATATATATATATGATAGAGAGAGAGAGAGAGAGAGTTGTTGACAGTTGTTATAGTTGTGGGCACTTGCATGTGGAGACTGCACCAGAGTTATAAATGTGCGTGAATGAATTCTAGGAGAGAGGGATCACGATCGATCGGAATGTAAAATAAGTCACGGAGGATTTGGCAGTAAGTTATTTTACTCCCATTGATGGAAACCAAACACCCGAAAATATGTAAAATATTTTACAGGAAAACATTTTACGGCCAAACAAACGGAGCCTTAATCAAAATAATTCCTAATTATCTCCAAATAATATTTTTGTAACTAGTCAAAATATTTCATGACATTTTAGTGGGTACCTTACACACTCAAGTTCAAAATATTTCACAACATTTTAATGGGTACCCGACCCTTATTTTCGTTGCAGTCTTTTAATCAGGCGGTTTAAGCTGAGCAGATCAGGAAATCCAAGCAGGGGTGAGCAGACCACACCCTGATGGGTGATCGATTTGTGTCTAGCAATTACATGTATGGATAGGCGGCTGGAGAAAATATGATATGTTGATCTTTTGGTATAAAAACTAAAAAATGCATAATATATATATATATATATATATATATATATATATATATATATATATATTAACGTAAACTAAAAAGATATGTACGTAAACAATGTAATACGTGACATCCATTAGAGGCGGAACTAGATAGAGGCAGGGGCGGACTTGGGGTGATTGGTCCTTGCAAACCCCCCAAGTTTCTTACTAGTAACAGGACATTTTCAGTTTTGTTCAGTACATTTACCATGACTGGTCCCCTCTAACTTTTAATACATTTCTCTAGCAAAAGTGTACTCTATTTAGATTGAGTTGATATGTCAGATGGTTATGCTACAAACGGAGCCTTAATCAAAATAATTCCTAATTATCTCCAAATAATATTTTTGTAAAATATGATATGTTGATCTTTTGGTATAAAAACTAAAAAATGCATAATATATATATTAACGTAAACTAAAAAGATCTGTACATAAACAATGTAATACGTGACATCGATTTGAGACGGAACTAGATAGAGGCAGGGGCGGACTTGGGGTGCTAGAGGGGTGATTGGTCCTTGCAAACCCCCGAGGTTTCTTACTAGTAACAGGACATTTTCAGTTTTTTTCAGTACATTTACTATGACTGGTCCCCTCTAACTTTTAATACATTTCTCTAGCAAAAGTGTACTCTATTTAGATTGAGTTGATGTTTATGCTACAAGTGAATTAGTACACGTAGTTTGGTCCTCCCGCAACATCAATCTTGCGTCCCCACTAGATAGAGGGGGTGTGGAACGTGCCACCTCCGATTTTATACAAAGGGCATTCGACTAGGTTCTTGTATCGATGTCCGAATAACTTGATTTTTTTTTAAAGAAATGATGGAAAAAAAAAAGAGATTTGAATAATGGACGATTCGGATAATGAAAATAGCATCTCGATGTCGTTCATTTACAGACCATACAAGAATTGAATCAAGCCTTCATTAAATTTTCAAAACTAAAAAACAAAGCTTATGAAAAAGTTTGAATTTAACTTAATATTTTAATTTTTTTTTTCATATTCTTACTAACATTATGCAGCAATACAAGTGAACCACCATAAAAAAAAAAAAACCGTCTTCCGATCTAAATTCTGCCTCCGCCACTGACGTCGATCTCTATTTTACACCGCTCTCCAAGTAATGACTTCTTTTCAATCTTCTGCCCTACCATGGTACCATTTATCTTTTCTGTTTTGTTTCATTAGAGTCAGTACGTACCGTTAGTCATTTACTCGTAGTAGAACACAGACCAACATGGAACAACTTACCCGCAGAAGAAGAAGAAGATTGGAGATTGTACACGCCTTTGCCGACAACATCACATTTGTCAGCATGTGGGTGGCACGTGAAAAGCTATGGCTAGCTGTTTCATTTCTATCCACTGCCCCTACCACACATGCACCTTCTTTGGCTTCATTTGGTTTTGGTATAGTATTTGACTGGAGTTTTTGTGTGTGAATGTGCCTCTTTTCTATGTTTTTTTTTTTGTTTTGTTTACATAGGCTGTTGCAGATTAGCTTGCACGCACCTTGGTTTAATCCGTGCAACTCCTACCACAACCGTTTCACGTGCTTATACGTGAAAATGAGGTGACCTCAAAAGTTATTGACAAGAATAATCGAACGACTTTATGTGGGATTTAACTCCTAAGCACTGTTTCTATGCTGCAATCTTGTTATCTAAAATTTTCAAGTGCTTCTAAACTACAGCTAAACTCTTAGAACTCTTTTGGCCTTTTTTTTTTTTTTTTTTTGTCTTCATTTGATTTTTTCCCGCGTTTGTTAGTTTTGCATCAATTTTTGTGTTTTAGTGGTTCGTCTCGACAAAGAAATCCAAAAGCAAAGGCCTTGTTCGTTTAGTAGTTTTAGCTTTCCCAGCCTTTTCCCCAGTATAATGTGTGAAAAAAAAAAAATTATAGGATAGAGGAGAGGCAGGTCTTCAACCAATTAAGGACGACTTTTAGTAAACCAAGTTTTTGTTTTCTAACAAAACAAAGCCCCCTACAAAATCTTATTAATCTTCTTCTTCACACTTTTACATACAATGTACACAAGACAAGCAGACTTCCATTGAACAACGCGATTCTCGATTTCAAAGCAGTGCACTTACGTATTGATACAAAAATTTAACGGTATGATCAATCAGAAAGAAAGTCTCTAGATTCTGGAAACTGAAAGGATATATGAAAATTTAATCTACTCTGTGGACCAGACTGCACACTTGAATTTGAAATAATTACATCCTCTTTACAATTACCCAAAATTACATATATTGTCATCTCCCGTTTGAAGGATCCCTTTGTGCAAAAATTCCTTTCGATCTATAAGTACCAAAAAGAAAGAAATCGAATAAAAGAACGAAAGTGCAGTATTCTGGAAACACTTCCGCTGTTGCTTGTGACCTTGATGGTCACCCATGCGGGTCTTTGGAAAATCTGAATGTGCGTGTATGGAATATAGATAATGACTTGCACAATCTCACTTTTTCCTCCTTCATTCCACTGGCTGAAGAATGGGCCGGTCTATTGGTTATTCTCTCAGAAATCAGAATTATCAGTCTCACAATATGATTACGTTAGAATAGAGCGCTCTAAACAGTTGCCTCCTCTTCACCGCACTTTTCATGAACAAATCTCATTTTCTCCACGGATTTGCAAATTCCACTACAGCTCCAATCAAACGACGCAATGCATACATTACCAGCCTGTGCCTTCAGCTCACAATCTTGCAATATGGAAAATATAAATGTAAGATAGCAATGATGTACTGAATTGAGCCCCAAAGCTAAAAGGCAATTTATGTCCCATAAAAGAACTATGTACTGTTTTGAGTTCTTATAGGTGTCCGAAAACATTTTAAGAGAAGATCATGATACTCTTTTGGATCACAACTAGATCATTTCCGGTTTATGGTTTACAAAACATCCTTATAACTTCACGACAGAACCGACAGGTGAAACTCATTTTTGTTTTTTTGTTCTTTTGGGTTCAAACCACTATCTACATAAATACACTACAATAGAGGAAAAAAAGGTACCTGGTGGAGTACCACAGCACATATTGCGCTCATCAATGTGCTCAACTTCAAGACCAATAAACCATGAACCAAGTGACACGTCTTCATTGGCATACTTGTGTAATATGGGCCTGCAAAGAACAAACACCTTAATAGTTTTAGCTGTGTAGGAAATAGGAAGATTGTATAGTGTGAAAATATATCAAAACTAAGTCACCATCTCATTAAGTCCCCAATCTCCCAATATGGAACCGTAAACCTCACCAGATGTTAGTAGAAATGCATTTTAAATAATGTCGAAGCTTTTATGCCATAGAACCCATTTCTCACCGTATCACAACTTAAATTGTAAATAACAATGGCTGATGCAAGGGTTGGTTACCGGATCAAGAGTCTCTCTACAGCCACCTCCGTGCATTGGAGACGGTGCTCCACAAAGGCGGGCGTGGACTGTCGAGAGAACTGTTAAAGTGTATATTTTACCCTGATGCAGCTAACAAGACCCATAAACTTGTCTCATCATAAAAGAAAAGGCCCATTGAGGCATGACCCTTTCAACCTGTATATGCAATACGTATTAGGCTTGAAGGAAATAAGCTAAATTCCTTACTGATTGACTAATATATATGTGGCCAAATCCTTTGAGATAGCATAAATCTGTCCAGTTGCATGTCTGAAGTATTTGTTCCCTTCCTCTCCAAATTTCCAGTGTTCGGGTTCATGGTACTTGACATTCCTGAGAACAGTAAAGCAGTGCAAAAAGAATAACCATGAAACTACTGCTAGAAGTAGACAAAGAAACACACAGTAATCAATATCAAAGGTCTAGGGCTACCTTTGAGAAAGAACAGGCCCAGATTTCATACAACCAATGTACACCCTGGGCTTTGATCGATGACGGTCAAGAGTTGCAGCCAGCATGCCTACAGAAGTTATACATTTGACAGAGTTCACTATCATAGTTGTCACCAAATTTTCAGTACAGAGAAACAGTGAAATGGAAAGAAAGAAAAGGCAAAGAGGAAACGCATACCCAAATTGACATGGACATCATCATCCAATTTAACGTAGAAATCGGCATCCCATTTTGCAACCGCAGCGGAGAAGAAAGTTTTGGTTTTTGCGGACAATTCATGGTATCCTTCTACATGTTCCTGCAAGATACCATGAAGTTGAAAACAAAGGTCAGAAAGTCCTTAAGAACCTTGAATGTATGCTCAGGTCTTTTTTCTGGACTGGGCCTGATCTAAAGGCTTCTGGTGATAAGATGAAATGGCAAGATGTTTGTGACCCTAAATCAGAGGGTGGTCTAGGGTTTAGAGCCCCCAAGGATTGGAATAGAGCTACTATGTCCAGATATTTATGGGCCTGGTCTAAGAAAGCTGACACCTCATAGGTAAAATGGACCCAGTTTTATATATATTATTAAAGACCAAAGCTTATGCCATATGAATACTCCTGCTTCTGCCTCTTGGATCATCAGGAAGATCTTCAAGTTAAGGAGTATGGTTCAGCCTTAGATTAGGTATGTAATTGCAAGTGGTGCTGGTGCTTTTCTCTGGTTTGACAACTGGCACCCTCTAGGCCACTCTATAACAGATTCGGTTAGAGGATTTTGTTCAATCTGCAGAGATTTCTTCATGCAAAGGTTGATTTGGTCATAAGAAAAAATTATTGGTGCTCGCCTAGGAGGGATGCAGTTACTAAGGAAATCATGGAGAATACTCCAGCTTTATCAATAATTCTTCTCAGGAGGATTCAGTTGCTTGGACTATTACTTCTTATGGGTTTCCTATTAAATCTGCTTGGGAAGCTATTAGGAACCAAAGGCCTGAGTTGAATTGGTGTAAGGAATTGTGGTTTAAATATCATGTCTTAGGTGGGCTGTCATCCAGTGGATGGCTATTCTGGGTAGGCTTTCAACAAAGGACGGATTTGGGGATCTCTCTTAAGAAGAAGTGAAACTGCCAGAAGGCCTCCAAGTCTGGACCAAGAAGTTGATGGACTGACAATCATGGAAACTTGGAAATGGCGCAAGCTTCCAGCATGCTCTATACAAGTTTGGCATTTGCTGCAACCATCTACCATGTGTGACTTGATAGGAATGCTAGGATATGTCAAAATGTGCAAAGGTCAGTGGAGTCTGTAGTGTACTGGGTCCTGTTGTTTCAGATTTTAAGGGCTTGCTTTAGTACTTGGAGGAAGATTAAAAGGAGTTCTAGAAACCAGGTTCTGTGTTCCAATTGTGTAGACAAATAGTGACCGTAAGCGCTTCCCTTGTCCAGTGAAAATAACTCCTTGTATTCTCTCTTTAGCTGCTGGTGCTTAGTTAGGTGTGAAGTATTCTCCGTATTTCCTACGTTGCTTAGGTTCTGGTGTGTTTTTACCTTTGCGGTAGTGTGTGGTTAGGGGTGGTTTCCACCCCTTGGTGGTTGTACTCCATTTCGTTTGGTGTGTTTCAATCAAATTTAACCTACCACAAGAAAAAAAAAAACAAGGCTGAAAACAAAGTTATGGAAGAGCATTTACGATATTTTGGATGTATAAGCAGTAAACTAACAAGTGGATCCTTACCAGCCTAAGGAAGTCCTTATGCTGAGCATCTTCTGAATCAATAGCTCGATCTAATATGCTGTTGGACGTTGCACTACACCAATCAAAATAACTGGTATTCAATTCCCGACCTCCATTATGTGCACACACGAACCTAATTACACAACTGCATGGTAGCAAGACCAATGTATGCACCTTTCATGGTCAAATATATCCAAAGGATCTATTTTGACTTTTGAGTTTGGAGCACTTTTCCTACACTCACTATAGTTATAGTACTTCTGTTTACTAAACAAAAGTTTGTGATACGCCAACAAAAAGCATTCAGAAGTACTACTAGAAGACCTCAAAGCAATAAATTGAAAACCATTATGCATACAAATGTGTACAAATGGAACCACTCTTGAGAGAGGGAGAATGTGGGTATGTGTGAATACAGATACTAGAAGCAAGTGGAACTGTCACATAATATTAAAGAAGCAATAAAAGTATGATCCAAATAACCGCGGGCATATCTGCTTCGTAGAGTTAGTTGTCAGAATCGCATGATTCACGATTCGATTCGCGATTCGAATCACAATTCACACGAAAACGATACGAATCTATAGGTGAATCAAGGTTCATATAGAATCAGTGGTGAATCGTACGATTCATGGTTCGAAACCTTTAATTTTTCCCTTTCTCAAATCCTTAATCACATGTTCACCTTATTTTGACCAACCACAATTTCAGCCACAGGGAACACTATTCATGGTTTCCTACTACTGCTTTACATTCACGTAACATACACTTGTCAACCAATGCAAGCATGATATGCAGTGGTTCAAATGATCGATTTTTGTCTGTCAAACTTATACATAATATCCTTGTTATGGATATACAAGTTAAGTTGCCAGCATTGCATCTTTGCACTTTTGTAAACAAGAAACGATGTGAATTTTACATGAGTAAAAGTGGAATAAAAAAAACTTCTTTGTTCTGAGGACCATTGGACATCTCTTTAACTTTTTTAGTATTTCATATAAATCAGAGGAAATGCAAATGCCAACCCAAGTAATGATATAACTTCAATTGGTTTGAGAAAAATGGTTGGAAAAGGGTGAAAATTACTTCGGAATATATACAAAGCTAACAATGTGTGGAAAGTGCCACAGGATTCTCCTTATTCTGGCATAGCTCGCCTTAAGAACAGTCCTGCAGACTGTCATTAGGATGACCTTTAAAGAAGAAACAACTTATGCAACCCTTCTATCTGAGAGACAACTGTTTTGCTCAAAAATATTGTCTCAAACGATCTGTGGTAAAATACTTTTCCTGTTGTGCTACAGACTTCTGATAGATCCTAACAAGGAAAAGCAAAGGTCCAACTCTCAAAATGCATTGCAGCACTATGCCAACCAATTTGAGAGAACTGCCAAAGTGATTTACCTGTGGCCAATCATGAACCTGATGATGATTCCCTTCTCTTTTTCCAGTTGAAGAAGCTTCTCCCCTACACAAACCGAAAATCCAGTCGAGAATTCAAATCAAACAAAAACGGCCTGGAAAAATATACAAACTAGCCCCAAAATATAACCTTGAGGCATCCAAGTTTGTCGAACTGAATCACGCCTCTTCCTACTACTAAAAGCAGTATTAATTCCAATGACTATGAAAGCTTTCTTCCTTTGTGAGTCCTCATGAGATGAGGTGTACTCATCAGTCCTCCTCACCTTATGAGAACTTCGAGTGGCAGCTGACTCCATTTGAAGTGTTGAAATTGACTTGTCTAGTGTTCTTGCAGACCTCCGAGAAAAAGACACAAGAAACTAAACTTTCAATACAAGTTCAGTTTGATCACGATATCCAAACAATAAATAACCTTTAAAAACACCCACACAATATACAAAGATACAAAACAAAGTGGTATGACTGTATAAGACGACTAAACTCACCGAATTGCTTCATGGGTTTTATGAACCTCCTCCATTACATCCTTATTTTGTCCAGGCTTCTGCCACAAAGAATTTCAAACCATTGAAGATTTATATCACCCATTTTGGCTGTTCTTTCCAGATTATGTATTGCAGACTCATTTCCTGAAAAATTGGTTAAAACGTTTTCGGAATTTGTTTCTCTACACTCACATTCTCAAAAACCAGTGTCTAAATAGTGAACAACAAATGATAAAAATGACTGAAAATGTTTTCTGAAAAGTGTTCAGTCGAACCGATTATGGAAACTGCAACGAAACACGAATGTCTCAAATCAAATGTGGGGGAAAAAAGTGGAATCAGAAACTGAAAACTTTGATGCTTAGCACACACAAACACAGACCTTCTTCTTAGTTGTACAGTCCTCGGATATGATATGCAACTCTTTCTCCTGTCTACGCCGTGATATGAGCTGACTGTCAGATTCCTGTGGATCCCACAATCTGTTAAACAACCCAATTATCACAGCCACATCAGTCCAACAATCAGTCAACCACCAATCGTATTCACAAATAGGGGAGGAACCACTCTATTGTTTGAGACTAGCTTTGAGTTTCCCGTTTGCTAAAATGGGAAATCGCATAAAAGTTGAGTTTCAAGGAGGGTTGATAAAATCACTTTGTGTTCTCATTAGTAAAATCACTCTCAGTGTGTGAGAGTTTTAAGGAGATAAAATCACTGGGGTGGATTTTAGCGAATGAGGAAAGATTTTGAAGAAAATCAATGATTTCATCAAATGGAAAACAAGGCCATCCATTTCAATGTATGATGGAGGGAACCACAAAACTGTGAGTCTGTGAGACCCACATATGACAACACACGCTAAACTGGCCGAAACGGATCCGTGAAAAACTGGAAGAGATGATCACGTCCCATCAATCTAAGTCCATGGAAAACAGTGTGCATACATACATGCATACATACATAGACACATGCAGACGTGCACATATTCAGCATCAACAACAAAAAACAATGATTAAAAACAAAACCCCTAACTGATATCATGAACAGATCGGGGAAAAAATCCTAAATTCCATAGTAAAGAGAGGGAGAAATGGAAAGAGACCTGTTTGTGAAGAGAATGCCGAGGAAGAAAGACGAGAGGGACAGAATGGGAATCCATTTAACAGAAAGTTTCCCGCTATTTTTGGTCTTCATTGTGTCTTCAGATAGAAAAAGCAGAGTATTTGGTAATGAGTTTAGGACATGTATGTAAACGTCTTCGACACACAGACGCAGATAATAAAGGAGCTCTGAAAACAGAGAGAGAGAGAGAGAGGTGGGAACAAGAATGGTGGAGACGTTTCGAAACAATGCAAATTTCGGGAGCTTGTGTAAAGAGTAATTAATTGACGATTTTGGGAAAATTTCAAAAAAAAAACGCTGAACTTTGGACCAAATGTCCTATAAACACCTAATCTTTAAAAAACATCAATTAAACCCCTAACATTGAAATTCCGCCATCAATTCCCCCCTCAATCCATTTTCCGTCCAATACTTGACGGAAACTCACAAAACGACGTTGTTTTGTGGGTTTGTCATGGGCTTCCAAATTTCTTCATTTCGTGGGTTTGTGTGGAGCCAACCTCGGGATCCCATGCAAATGATCTGAACCATTCAATAATTTTAAAATAATTAATCCCCTCACTCCCTCAAAAATAAAATTAGACTCTCTCTCTCTCTCTCTCTCTCTCTCTCTCTCTCTCTCTCTCTCTCTCGTATTACCAGCCCTCCCCCACCATACCAACAACCACTCTCTATCAAAATCTAGCTCCCCTTAAAAAAACCATCAAAAACTTCAAAGAAAATCTTCAAAAAATCTTCAAAACACTCATAATTTTTCAAAACACTCCCCATAAAAAATCTTTTTCTCAACTTAAGTACCTACCTCCAAATTGCTTTTCAAAATAAAAGTTAGAAAAATTTTTTTTTCTCGATGTTTTTGCATATTGATACATTTTATTTACCTCCAAATTGCTTTTCAAAATAAAAGTTAGAAAGGAGCATTTTTGTTGAAGATAAAATCATATTTTAGGCGAGGATAATATAAGGATGCATATTGATTTATTTACATTTAATTTAATGGATGAGGTGAAGTGGAGTCGGCCTTATTTTTTGTGTAAGGCAAGGATGTACAACTTCAATAATAAATTGAAATGTTATTTTTTCTAGATTTCAAAGGCTATTTGAAAATTCTTTCAGAATATTTGGATCAAATGATAGGATGGTGGGTTGAATAAGCCTTTTGCCAATGCCTAGTCTCGAAAACAAATATCGCGTTGTTGCATGCATTAAGTGGTAGTGGAGTCTTGATTGTTTTGTGTAAGGCAATTGGATAGCTCAAAACAAATATCTATATTTTTGTTGTTATAATATTTCCAATAATAAATTGAAATGTTATTTTTTCTATTTGCTCAAACCAAAGGCTATTTGAAAATTCTTTCTGGTTTAAAAAATTGATTCGAGAATGGTTTGGTTTGTGGATTTACGTTCATGGTTCCGTTTCCAAGATGGATCAAATGATTATTTTATTATTATTATTAAGCTATAGTCCACTAACTTCCTAATTTAATTTCTTCATTATTCATTTTAACAAGATTTTATTTTGCCTAAGATTCACAACTTAATAATTCCAATACACCAATAGTGGTTTAGTCATAGCGATGATGAAATTCTCCATTCTAATTTTGATTGCACATTTCAATTTTTTCAAATTTCTATACATGAAGCAAGCCTATTCCTATTGATTTCCTTCATTACCATGATTAAATAAGAGGACCACTATTCTATATATTGTAAACCTAAATTGGTACTCTAAATATTTTACGGAAATAATATCTCAATTTTAAATATCTATATTTTTGGTTTGATTGGTTTGGTTAATGCCTTTTTGTGGGTTGGTTTGGTTCGCCAAATTCATAATCCGCAATAGTAGTGGTTTGGTTTTGGTTTATAATCTCAATTAGTTGATTAGTTCTATTAGACAATTTTTAAAATTATTTAAAACATCATAAATTGTAAGATATAGACGATTTTGTAAGCTTTATATCGGAAAGAGACTCTCATTTAGGAAAGGATGGAGTAAATGATAAAAAAAAAATATGCAGTTTGCATCAAGGCCATCGTATAATCAGAATTCTATTTCCCTTCTGGGTCTTTGAGTTCGAGATAAATATGGTACAAGAACAACATTTATACAACATTATAGACAACATGTCAATGTGGTTTTATTTCAGTGGGAATTGTAAATATTTATATACCCGATTACCAATAATTAATGCCACATTGGCTTCTTGTGCACAATATTGTACAATATGTTGTTTTTGTAAACTCTCTTTAGTTATTGAGAGATTCCCAAAAGTTTTGTTATTTTGTTTGCATTTTTTGAATTTTTTGTAGATTCAGTTCTATTATTTGAATTAGACAGCCATCTTGACAAGATGAGTCAAAAAAGTAAAAAATTACTACTAAATGCAACCAAAAAAAAAAAAGTTTAGTATGGACAAAAAAATACCAGAAAATTGATTATTTCCAAATAATAGAAAAGTAAAAGATAACATACCAAAAAAATAGGGAAAACTCACCTTAATTGTAGCGAATTTTGTGTGTTCAAGTCATTCTACATAGTTGGGATAAGAGCAAGTGCAGCAACACTTCTCAAAAAATGCTAGCGAACAATGCACATTTTTTATTTTACCTAGACACATCTCTATCAATATTTCAACAATACTATCCATTTTACATTATTTCAATTAAAATATTATTATAAAAGAGGAGAGAGAGAGAGTGGGGCTAGGAGGAAAAAAAGGGGAGAGAGCGAGAGAGAGGAAGAGAGGAGAGAGAGAAAGTGGAGTAGGTACAACGAACCAATAAAAAAATAGGATAGCTCAGCAGCAGTGTCATGCTTTTTTTTACCGTGGCACTGTAGCAATGCAAGAAGGGCTACAGAATGATATAGCTTACATGCTTCAGCTCTAGTGCTCTACTCTTTTGGTCCACCCTCTATTTTACCTTATTTTGTACATATATCGAGTCTGTTGTTTTTGCTCTAAGAGCAAGAGCATCAGCTTGGCCAAAATTTTGGCAAAAAATGCTAGTGAACAGTGCATATTTAACTCACATATGTTTCAACACTCCAACAATACACTCAATAGCTAGTAAACAGTGCAAAGGACGGAGAGAGAGTGAGTAAGAGAGATAACCTATGCATAGTACTTGAGCAAATATAGCCAAGTACTGTAGCTAGAGGTATTTTACCAAAGGTTTAAGCTAAGTTGCTGCAGATGAGATTCTCTTTTTGGGTTGGCTAAAATACCTCAAATTGCATTATAGCTCATCTATTGCCCTTGCTCTAAGGGGGTTCTTGGCACAATAGAATGTTGTTCACTTTGAATTGGTGTCATCCTAAGTTTATGATCGTCATTTAAACTCTTTTTCATTTTTCTATTCCTCCAGCTTATGGAGTTTATTGTCCGTTATAGAAATGAATAACAGAGATGACGACAGCAAAACATATACGTATATTTTCAGAGTCAAAATTCTTAAAAGCAACCATCAATATAGTATTTAAGAATTAAGATAATGACCCAACTAGGCTACGGAAAAAAAGTGTACATAAAATGTACCAACGCTTTGTGGGGCTCATTTTCGGGTCCCATACGAATGATTCAAACAATTCATTAATTTCAAATTAGTATTTTGAGTGTCTCTGCAAAAAATCAGAACAATTGAATATGGGTAAGTGGTTGATCCAATGTTTCCATGTGTTTTGTACAAAAAAAAAAGTTACCATGTTAGGGACCTAAATTCTGAATGAACATGGGAATATTAGATCATTCAATTACACATAATCAATTGAAGTGATTTTTTGCAAGGACACTCAAAATTTATTTTAAAATTAATGAACGGTCTGGACTCTGGATCATTCAAGTGGAACTAAAAATTGGACCCCACAAGGCATTGGTACGATGCTATACCCCTCGGTTAAGATAAACTTATTTTGTTCATATAGTTGTCGATTTATAATTAATCTTTTTTTTAAACAGAAAATGATATGAGTACATCATTTATGCACATGATGTGACAGATGAGCAAAAACCCAATGTCTGACCCACCTAAAAAATGAGCTTTCTTCATCCGCCACATCACCTTGGTTAACACTCCATAACAAAAAAACTGTGCTATACACGGTTCACAACATTTTTGGTTAATACTCCATAACATAAGTCAAAACAAATTCAAGTATTATACACGGGTTGAATTTAATATACACTAAGAGTAATACTTGTACACATAATTCAAATACCAAATTCAAGGATAAAATCGGTTAAATTACCCGTGCTACGCCCATATAAAAAAATCAAATTAAATTCAAATTAAATGTTTAAGAGAATCAATTAATTCAATAAAAATTTCTAAATTCTTTCTAAATAGTTGCTCATGATACTTTTCGTGTAGTACAAAATCTACCATCTAAATATATCATATCACCGACCCCGTAGATCGTGGTTTCACTTGAAATAAGGATGGTATATATTTGTAGGGTAAACTAGAATTTTCCACCCGGAAACAAACTAGGGACTTCCTGTAGTACTAGTATATAAATACTCCAAATGTCTCAAATTAAGACATAAGCCGATCTAATCGTCCCCGAGTGGTGAGGTGAGCGCACTACCGCTTCCGGTCCACCACCACAGCCGACGCTGCCGCCAACTGTGTCAGAACAGACTCGATTCATTTTGCCCAATGGCACTTTCTCTCTCTAGCAGTTTCTCTCTCTGCTACACTCCTTGTCCTAGTCTCTCTTTCTCTCCTTCCGCCTCAACATCGTCTTCCAAAACCCAAAAACAACTCCTCCCCAAAACCCTAGTAGTAGCTCTTAAACCCCACCTTAATCGACCCCACCTTCTTCTCTCCAAAACCCCACGCATTTTAGGGTTTAATCTACCCACTTTACCTCCCTTCAACAACACCAATTGTAGGCGTTCTTTTACATCCCCTCTCACACTCCAAGATGCTACCTTCCAAGTACTCTCTCTCTCTCCACACACACACACACACACACACACACACACACACACCATATAGAAGTGCATATATGTATGTAGGTTGCTCCTTTTCTGATTATTGGTTGGGAAGCGTTTTTATTGTTTAGACTATGTTTTTTCCCACTAATGTTGATGGTGTTTTCCATTTTATTCGACGAAGTATTGGTTTTTTCCCTTCATTTTATGGGTTTTGTAAATTACGCATATTCTGTTGAATGATGTAATATGGCTGCCAGTCTTAGGGAAACCTTTTTGTTTGTCTAATAGTGTTCTCTCTCTCCATTTCGTTCGAATTGTGAATTGGTGCTGTCAACTAATTAATCAAGCGACACTGCGAGACTAATCAAATTTTAAAGTGATGTCTAATATAAGGTTAGAGTCGGAGACATATGTGTGGTCTTGAGAAATCTCAAGCCAATATCACCTTGCGTAATCAATATGATTCAGCAACACATTGGGACATATGCTAAACACCAAAAACACAAAGTTAAGATATGCTAAACATATAAATATGAAACAAAGTACCTAAAACATAAAACCCTTAGAAAATTCCACCACTTTCTTCACGCGAAAGGCACGGGTACTACTTTTCTCCCTAATTTCTCACTTAAAATTCGTGTACATAAGGTCATCAAAACAATCCCGGCTAATCTTAGTATGTGTTTTTGGGTGCCGAGGACACCCTTCCGATTATTATAGCGCTGACCTTTTCGCTATGCAAGGAGGTCATCTTGTTGGGGTGTTTAAAGAGCACAGGGGCGCTAGTGGGTGGTCTGTGACTCTATGGCGTATGTGAAGGGTATTGATCCCTCCATGTGCATGCGTCGCATTAATTGCGAAGAGAATGCTAAGCCCTCACGTGAGATGCAACAGAGGTTGAACCCTAACATGAAGGAGGTGGTGATGAAGGAGGTAGTGAAACTCCTCGATGTGGGTATCATATACCCCATCGCTCCTAGCAAATGGGTGAGTCCTGCTCAAGTGGTGCCCAATAAGTCAGGCGTCACTGTCGTTGAGAATGAGTGAGGAGAGACAGTCCATACACGCCTTACCACTGGGTGGCATGTTTGTATTGACTATCGGAAGCTTAACTTCATCACTAGGAAAGATCACTTCCCTTGCCATTTATTGATCAAATCCTAGAGCGACTTGTGGGCCAAAGCTATTATTGTTTTTTGGATGGCTATTCCGAATACAATCAAGTGTCCATCGACCTCACAGACCAAGAGAAAACAACATTCACCTGTCCCTTTGGCACTTTTGCTTATCGGCGTATGCCGATTGGCTTGTGCAAGGCACCCAAGTTCTTGCAAATCAACATTTTCAATCGGTTTGGCTATCCGGCGGGTGTGGAGTTGGCGGCCGACGTTCCTTTGCACCATGTGTCTCTGCCGCCGGGTGTGGCCATTACACTTTGGTTTTCTTGAATATCAAAATTTGGTGAGTGAGATGGAGGGGTTGAGAGTTCACCAAGAGCAATTGAGAGTTCAACAAGAGGGATTGAGATTACGAACCTAGAATTTGCGTGCCAACCAAGAGTTTTCCTATGGGTAGATGGTTGAGATGCGCGGAGGCCCACTGACACCACTATGAATCATTGAATCCCAGGGCTTGCTCCATTAACTTTTGGGACGTTCACCGTTGACCCCTTACCAAGCCCCGGTATATCCTCCGTTTCCTGGTGCCTCCGCTTCTCAAGCAGGAGAGGATGAATACGACGGTGATGATGAGTAACGTGGTGGTCACTCCATGTTGTACAGTGTCTAGTATTTTCTTTTCTTTCGTAGTTTAGCTTGTTTTTCTTTCGTTTGTCATTTTTGGGAACCAACATTTGCAGGTCATTGTGTTTAAGTTGGGATGTAATGCCCTGTGATCTTTAGCCTGCGTAGTTCTCTGTCGAGGTGATCTTTTTCCTTACCTTTTCGTTCTTTGTCCTATCTTTTAATGTATGGCGTTCAATGAGGACATTGCATGATTTAAGTTGGGGGGAGGGCATACCTTGTCGTTGTGCATAATTAGCGTCTTGAAAAACCAAATAAATTGAAAATCTTAAAAAATTGGATCCTTTTGTCTGGCATTTCGGGCTTTTGATGCATACTTGTTGAATGGTTGAGTTGAGATGAGTTGCTATTGCACTGACATGTCTTATGTCAACATTTTTCCGTTTGCTATTCTGTTTTAAGGGATGCCTCATGGCACTTATGCTTAGTACAGTTGCACATCACGTTTGTTGGGCTTTGATCACTTGTGAACTTTGATTTGTTCTCAAAGGCTATGATTAGTGGAGACTTGTGCCCTAGTGAGCTTTCATGCCTTAGCTTTCTTTTGGAGAGGCGTCGAAATAACTCTTTGTTTGTCTAGGGAAGAACTAAACTTCTTGTCAATCTCATTATTTTTTGCAAAGTATTGGAATGCATGGTTTGTATATATCTTGGATTTGGTTTGTCACTTGGATGACGCACCCCTAGGAGATGATCGGGCATTTTCTTGAAATGTTTGAACCGGTTCGTCTTACTTGCTCTTATATATCCCTTGCGAGCCATTTTTGAGCTTTAAACACTTAGCCTGTTCTTTGTTAAACTCCACTTTCCATATTGTGTTTTGAGAAAGGCAAGAGTGTAGTGGTATAATTGTGGGAAAAAGGTGAAATTTGTGCTTGATTGATGGTGTCCCTATGAAAATGTGAAAAGATGCTTGGAAAAAGAGAGAGAGAGAGAGAGAGAGAAAAGAAGTGGAAAAGAAGAAAAAGAAATACATAAATAACATAACATGTTGAGAAAGAAAATGGGACACCAATATGTAGAAAGAGGATTGTTTGAATGGTGGTTAAACCTTAGCAATAAGGCGGTGTTGAAATAATGTTAAAGGGGGCACACATTGCATATTTGTCTTAAGATGCGATTCTTGTTATACTTGCCTATTCTCAGACACATGATTGTTTCACCCTAGCCTTGCGATTTTATCCATTGCCTAACGTTATAATCCTTGAGTAAGGCCTATTTGATCCTAGGGGTGTTAGGGTGTGGATTGATGAATTGAAATGATTCCAATACTTAAATGTTTGTTCATGAGATTGTGTGTTCATCATATAAACCATTCTTTTCGTGTCATAGTGTGCGGAATATCTTGTTTCATGTTTACATAACCTCCAAACTGCACACTTGAGAGTTTATAATGCACCTTGTTTCGAGCGATTTTCTTGTTGAGTGCATGACACGGTGAGAATTGAAGTCGAGGGTCGGTCTGGAGAGAATGGTCATTCTTCGTTCACTTGTGATCAATGCCCATATTCACAGACGCTACACTTGGTGCCATAATTTTTCTTTTGATTTACTAGCATTTGGAAGTTGGAACTATGTTTGACCGTTTATGTCTGTTAGAATGTAGAGAGAGGAAGAGAGATCAAAGGCATTTTCTCATTACACAAGAATGTGATGTTTACACAGAGATATACAAGCCTAGCATATACAGGACTAAACTACCCTTATGAACATAAAACATAACAATTAAACCCTTATAACTTAACACTCCCCCTCAAGTTGGTGCAAAGATATCTCGCAAGCCCAACTTGAACACAATGGGGTGAAAACTTCTACTACTCAGACCCTTAGTAAATACGTCAGCTAACTGGTCTTCAGATCTCACAAAAGGCATGCAAATCAACCCATTGCTCAGCTTCTCCTTTATAAAGTGTCTGTCAATTTCGATATGCTTCGTGCGATCATGTTGGACAGGATTATGAGCAATGTTTATGGCGGCCTTATTATCACAGTAGAGCTTCATAGGCCTAACATCAGGGAATCCCAGATCACGTAAAAAGGTTTGGAGCCATAAAAGCTCGCAAATGCCATGAGACATAGCTCTGTATTCAGCCTCTGCACTGGACCTAGCAACCACTGCCTGCTTCTTACTCCTCCAAGTAACCAAATTTCCGCCCAGAAAGATGCAATAGCCAGAGGTAGATCTCCTATCATCAATAGAACCTGCCCAGTCTGCATCGGTGAAGGCTTCCAATTTCAAGTGACCATGATTGGAGAACAAGATTCCTTTACCTGGGGCTGATTTGAGATACCTCAAAATGCGATAAACAGCATCAAGATGCACAGTACGAGGTTCATGCATAAAGGCGGCTTACAACCCCCACAGCATAAGAAATATCAGGTCTGGTGTGAGATAAGTATATCAGGCGACCCACAAGTCTCTGATATCTCTCCTTTTCCGTAAGCTCCCCCACATTGCTACAAAGATGATGGTTGGCCTCAATGGGAGAATCAGCAGGCTTACATCCCAACATACCAGTTTCTTCCAAGAGATCAAGGATGTACTTCCTTTGAGAGATAAAGATTCCTTTGTCAGATCTAGCCACCTCCATTCCAAGGAAGTACTTCATAGACCCCAAATCTTTAATCTCAAACTCTTGAGCAAGAAGAGCTTTAAGGCTAGCAATCTCATTCACATCATCACCTGTCATGATTATGTCATCCACATAAACAATAAGAATGGCAATCTTACCATTACTTCTCTTGATGAACATATTATGATCAGCATGACTTTGCTTGTATCCAAATCTCAACATGGCTTTGAGAAACCTGTCAAACCATGCTCTAGGAGATTGCTTCAAGCCATAGAGTGCCTTCTTCAATCTGCACACCGTCCCCTCGGTCTGAGACGATGAAAAACCCGGTGGAATAGCCATGTACACCTCCTCCTCTAATTCACTGATGCAGGACAAGATATACACCCCTATTATTTATGGAAACATTATTTTAGTAATAATTTTTATTTACGATTAGTATTAAGAGATTTTATTTGTGCTGCCTGTTTTGCACGTTTTTAGTTTAGTTTTGGTTAGATTCTATTTTATTTCCTTTTAGCAAATAGTCTAAGTTTCCAAGTAATGTTTTGCTTGGTCACCACTCTAAGTAATTTCCTTTTAGTTAGGACTCTTACTAGTATAAATAAGGATGTAGCCTATGGGCATATTGAACTTTTAATCAATTATAAATAAGAGTTATTCTCTTTCTCTTGTGGATTCAAGAACACTCGTGGATTCGAGACCTATATTCGTTTGAACTAGTACGCAACTAGTTTCTTGTGAATTCCGCTGCGTCAAGTGGTATCAGAGCGGGTTTTTCCTGGCTGATGGCACCAAACAAAGTAGAAGACACTCCCCTCGACGTTGCTCAAGGGCTTGCTGATCTAAGGGCAGAGGTTGAAGAACAACAAACGCAGTTCATAGATTTTCGTAAATCCATGAACCGTTGCGGCGTAAGTCTTTACGCCTCGACCAAGCTAGAAGGGTTGAAGAAGATCGTGCGGTGGGAGTTGCCCAACGCCGTCCTCTTAACCGAGAATCGGGAAAGCGCGGTGGGATTTGCCCAACGCCAACCCGATAATCAAATAGTAGTTGGGGAACACCCAATTAACCGTCGATAGTGAGGAATTAGAACCTAATTTCAGGTATTATCACAGTTTACCTAACTTAAGTGGTTTTGAGTATTTTGAAGATATTTTTGATTGGATTCTAGACATCGAAAATTTCTTCGATTATGAGGGAATTCCGTCCAAAGAATGGTGGAGCTTCTTCTTTTTAAAACTTACAGGTCCAGCTTTACAATGGTGGCTAGATATGCAATCTTTAAGAGATCGATTGGGCAAGCATCGTATTTGCGATTGGTCAAAAATCAAAGAACGTTTGATGGATAGATTTGTGCCATGGAATTATGGGCAACTTTTGAAAGATAAATATATACCAAAGCAACAAAATACAATCAATGCATCTACCAATAATGTTGTTGAAAAAGCTTTTAAAGAGGAGGTAACTCAAGTTGATGGTAAGAAAATTGATATTGATGTTGGTGATCAAATTGTTGAGGACCCAATTGATTTTTCAATGGAAGAAATTGATGTTGCTACCTTATTTGATAACTCTATGGTCAAGCCAGTCCATCTCAATGAGCCAATCATTGCTACGATGAGGCAAGATAAAGAGGACCCACAATATCAAGTTTCCTTTGTTGATTTTCTTGGAGTGCAACAGTATGATTGGATTCCCAATATTCATCTATTGGATCTTATCAATCAATTGAAACATGCTGAGAAGATATCATTGGAAGCAATTTTTGGTGTGAAACTTTTTTGGAAGGAAATCAAGCGATTGAAGTATTCCAAATATTTATTTATTTGGCATGGAAGATGGCAGGTTCCTAACGAGAACTCGAGGACGAGTTCTTTTGAAGAAAAGGAGAATGATGCAGGACAAGATATACACCCCTATTATTTATGGAAACATTATTTTAGTAATAATTTTTATTTACGATTAGTATTAGGAGATTTTATTTGTGCTGCCTGTTTTGCACGTTTTTAGTTTAGTTTTGGTTAGATTCTATTTTATTTCCTTTTAGCAAATAGTCTAAGTTTCCAAGTAATGTTTTGCTTGGTCACCACTCTAAGTAATTTCCTTTTAGTTAGGACTCTTACTAGTATAAATAAGGATGTAGCCTATGGGCATATTGAACTTTTAATCAATTATAAATAAGAGTTATTCTCTTTCTCTTGTGGATTCAAGAACACTCGTGGATTCGAGACCTATATTCGTTTGAACTAGTACGCAACTAGTTTTTCGTGAATTCCGCTGCGTCAAGTGGTATCAGAGCAAGATCTTTTCTGGCTCGATGGCACCTAACAAAGTTGATGACACAACCCGTGACGTTGCTCAGGGGCTTGCTGATCTAAGGGCGACGGTAGAAGAACAGCGAATCCAGTTGACAGCAATTCAAGAAACACTGCAACTGTTGCAGTTGACTCTTCGCCAAAACCAGGGACCAGCAGAGGTTGAAGAGAATCGCGCGGTGGGATTTGCCCAACGCCGTCCTCTTAACCAAGATCGGGAACGGGCGGTGGGATTTGCCCAACGCCAACCCGATAACCGAATTGTAGTCGGGAGACGCCCGGCTAATCATGCAGACAGTGAAATAAAATAGAATCTAACCAAAACTAAACTAAAAACGTGCAAAACAGGCAGCACAAATAAAATCTCCTAATACTAATCGTAAATAAAAATTATTACTAAAATAATGTTTCCATAAATAATAGGGGTGTATATCTTGTCCTGCATCATTATATCTTGTCCTGCATCATTCACCATGGAGGAAGGCATTCTTCACATCAAACTGATGAAGAGGCCAATCCAAATTGGCCGCACAAGAAAGCAATGTCCGAACAGAATTCATCTTGGCCACAGGAGCAAAGGTCTCCTCATAGTCAATACCATATGTTTGAGTAAAGCCTTTGGCAACAAGTCTGGCTTTGTATCTCTCAACTGTCCCATCTGCCTTGTGCTTTACAGTGAACACCCATTTGCACCCCACAGGTTTCTTCCCTCTTGGAAGAGATACTAGCTCCCAAGTGCCATTCTTTTTCAAAGCCGTCATCTCTTCTACCATAGCTCCTTTCCACTTAGGTACCATGAATGCATCCTGCCAATTCTGTGGAATAGATACAGAAGAAAGAGACGAAACAAAAGCACGATGCAAAGGAGATAAACGGTCATAAGAAACAAACTGGGAAATGGGATGTTGAGTGCATGATCTAACTCCCTTTCTAAGAGCAATAGGAGCATCAACATTAGAGGGAGAGAATCATTACCGGATGAATCGGGAGAGTCCAAAGCTGGAGTAGGCAATGGAGATTGGCAAAGTGCACATGTAGACTTGCCTTTATTCCTTCGAGAAAAGGTCTGCAAATTTGACCTATCCAGTCTTTCCCGACCATCATGTTTTGCTCCTTCTGCAGGTAAAGGTTCTTTCTCCCCCTCACCATGACAAGGTAAAGAATAAGGCCACGACTCAGGAGTATGAAATGTCAACATCTCTTCCTGTCTATCATTCTCCCCCTGAAGAGATGAAGTGGACAAAGGATAAAGGGATTCTGTTTCCCAAAAAGTGACATCCATGGAGACATACATTTTGCGAGAGTGCGGGTCATAGCATTTGTAACCCTTATGAGTGGGAGAATAACCAAGGAAAACACACTTGCGGGCTTTGGGATCCAGCTTACCACCTGAGTGCTTTGGCGCATGAACAAAACACACACAACCAAAGACTTTGGGTGGGAGGATGAGACCCGAGAACCACCTAAAAGAACCTTAATTGGAGTTTGAAATTGAAGAACACTAGATGGCATGCGATTGATAAGAAAAGCTGCAGTAAGGATAGCTTCGCCCCAAAAGTGTTTAGGAACATTCATGGTGAACAATAGAGAGCGGGCTACCTCAAGAAGATGGCGATTCTTTGCAACTCCATTTTGTTGTGGAGTGCCAACACAAGAAGTCGAAAAAGAATGCCATAGTCATTAAGATATGCCCGAAAAGTCCCATCTATATACTCGGTCCCATTGTCACTACGGAGTACTTTAATATTGGCATCAAATTGAGTACGTACCATTTGGTGAAAAGATTTAAAGCACGAAAACACTTCATTTTTTGCCTTTAGTAAGTACACCCAAGTGACACGAGAATAACAATCAATGAATGTCACAAACCAACGATAGTTTTGACGGGGATGTGACAGAGAAGGACCCCAGGACATCGGAATGAATGACCATAAATGGTGAATCACTTTGATTGACCGGAGCAGCAAAAAGAGCGTTTATGTTTGCAAGCTCACAAGCTTCACAAAGGAATTGACTCGAGAACATTGTTTAGCCAAACTAGGGAACAATTTTTCAAGAATCCCAAATGACGGATGACCAAGTCTACGATGCCATTGATGTAACAAGGAAAGAGTAACCCGTATCGGGAGCAAGAGCTTGACCACATGAGAGGTGGACAAACCGGATTCGGTGAACTCCAAAAATAAAGGCCCTCACGAGCTTTACCAATAATCATCCTCCCCGTATGTTCTGAAAGACACAATGTGTAGGAAAAAGGTTACGGAGCAATTTAAGGATTGGGTAAGACTACTTGAGATAAGAGGTTAGTAGAAAAATTGGGAACATGAAGAATGATGAAAGAGAAATGGTTGGAGAACAATGAATAGAACCTTTCTTTTGAAATAGAAGATAAAGAACCATCACATACTCGAACCTTGTCCTTACCAGAACAAGTAGAGTAGGAATCAAAAAAGGACGAACAACTTGTCATATGATCCGTAGCACCGGAATCTATGATCCACGGAAGAGAGGCAGTGGAAGTAGAAGCATTAGCATGTATCTCTTTGTGAGCAAAGAAAGTGGTAGAAGCAGTGGTAGGAGCAGTGGTAGATAGAGTGTCGAGCCTAGCCAATAGGCGCCTGAGAGTTTGTAACTCCCCCTCGGAAAAAAGGGCGCCAACTTGAGTAGGTGTGAAAGCCTCCATTGTACCAACAATATCCGTTCCAAATCACCTCAAACCGACCCCGCGAATGAATCCGGAACGTCGAAATTAGTTAGGAACAAGTCTCGGACCCCTCAAAAGTGGTCAAAATGGGTCCCTGAACCCTTCTGGACCCCAAAGAACCCTCCAGATGAGCTCCTTGGCCCTTTTCCAAGCCGCCGGACCCTCCAGATGAGCTTATTGGACCTTTTGCAAGCCGCTGGACCTTTTTGAACCCCCGGTTGACCCTTTTGACACACGGAATGGACCTTTGACTAGCGGGTGACCCCTATGACCGGCGCCGAATGACCGATCTTGTGCGTGAAGCTCACGAACGAGAGTAGATCTCACTCCGCCACGCGCCACGCGTGATCACTTCCGATGGTCTCCGGCGACCGGCCTTGTACCACGGTGATCGTCTCCTCGAGGCGAACAAAAGATCCCTTTTCCGATCACCAATGCACGCTCCTTGTTTCCGACTCTCTCCGCCGATTTCGGATCCACCGTGAGCACTGTTCCGGTGGCCAAACTCCACCGCGTGACCACCAATGAGGTCGTCTGAGATGGACGATGTCCGTGAGCACTATTCAGAGGTCGTAAGAGATCGTATGATGTCCGTGAGCACTATTCAGAGGTCGTACGATGTGTTTCGATCGTCTACAGGTGATGAATAGTGAAAAAACTGACTGACAAACACAGTCAAGGGAGAAATGCGATCTCTAAAGCTCTACAAGACACGATCAACGTGGATTGTTGCTCTGATACCATGTTAGAATGTAGAGAGAGGAATAGAGATCAAAGGCATTTTCTCATTACACAAGAATGTGATGTTTACACAGAGATATACAAGCCTAGCATATACAGGACTAAACTACCCTTATGAACATAAAACATAACAATTAAACCCTTATAACTTAACAATGTCTCTGTGGTAGCTTCTCATTTTTGGCTTGAGACATTTATAAGTTGCATGACAGGTTTTCCTGTGTAAAGGGATTCCTTGTGTTCTGTGGGTTATCACTGCTGAAAACCCTCACGGGACTTTACTTCTCCTACCGGGGCCGCACGGGGGTTTAAAAAGACCTATCATTTAGTTGCATTCATTTAGTAGCAAAGAGTAAGTGTGTGGGGGGGGGGGGGGGGGGGGTGCTGAAGAACACCCATTTAATCTCTCCGATTCTCATTTTGTTAGAACAATTACGTTATTATTTGATTAGTCTTAGTTGGTTATTGGTGTTTTAGGCATTGGATGCTCAAAGACTTGGAAAACATGCTTTGGAGTGATCTAGAAGCGTTGAGGGTGTGAAAAGGTGCGAAAAAGAAGCCGAAAACTCAAGTTGCATCATCTGTGGTCCGGACTAACACATCCCTGGTCCGGACCAACACTCAACACAACAAAACCATGCTCCCAGCTTCCCTCGTTTGGACAAGGCACCCCGACAGCTTTGTATAGCTCCCAACATCTGTGGTTTGGACCACCCATGTCTTGGTACGGATGAACGGGCACAGGAATCAGCGTTTTGACGTGTTTTTATGTAATTTTTAGGTCTCCTCATAGGAATAGAGGTTTCAAACATTAGTTTAGGGTTCCAAATTATTTTGAGAGGCGGCTTTAGAGAGAGAAACTCATTGTTCTTCATGTTCTTTGTTTCTCTTCGAATTCAAGCATGTCAATAATCTCCATAGTGAGGTAAATCCCTAATTTAGGGGGAGGATGAAGCCTAACGCCAAGTAACCTTGTTTTTCGTATAGATTAGGGATAGTATTTGAATCGGATTATATGTTCAGAACTTGGTTTCATAAGATTAATGGAATCGTTTTCAATTCCTTCTACAAGTAAAGTATTTGTATGTATGTTTTCAAATACCGTTCATATAATTGTTTTCACTGATGCGATTGGGGTTTTCTGAGATGGATTATGCTCGTAAGACGGATCATGCCGCGATAGTGAGACGGTCCGTGCTTTGGGATAGTCCGTGCCTTTTAACAATCTCTCTATTCTTTTGATGATTATCGTTAGGGTTTGCAGGCCCTAGTGATTCGAATATTAATTATTGCTCTCTTTAGTTTAATAATTTCACAACAATCAAACCTCTTTTTACCGAATTAAATTAGAAGTTAATTGAAATTAACGCAACTTAGCCAATTTGTCTCCGTGGATCGACACTCGGACTTAACCATTATTCTCTGGAATAAAAGTTAACTCGTAGTTATTATTTAATTATTTTTGGTATGGTACGACACGATCACTTGCTACATTTATCCTCACAATCTCTCAAACGCTAGTTTTTATTCTCTCTTTCTAGGTGAGCTTCTTCAAATTTTCGTTAACTAACTTGTTTGGTCCCGTTTGACTACCGTCATTGAACCTGATGTTCAACTTCCATTTGAACATGGATCTTTCGACAGGCGTGCCAATCTTCTGCTTCAAGGCTTACACAGCACCCCAATATAAGCATCTTCTTTGAGCATGATTGTCACGTGTCTGTCAGATTCATCTAAACAGAGCAATGCCTCCTGTGTTCGTAGGTCTTCGGCCCTTTTCTATTAGTCCTATATTGCTTTTCACGTAAAAATTAAGCATTAATTTTGCCACTTCTGTATTAAGCTTTTCTACTTTTTCCTTGTTTTAGAATGAAGTTGTGAGTGTGTTAGGGGTGTGTGTATCCTCCATTAGACAAACATTGGTTGGGGGTCCGGATGTCAGAAAATTGGCATAGAAGTTGAAATGCTAATGCATTGTTGTAGTTTCTCAGTTAGAGCTATTTCAGTGAGGGTTGTTCTTGTGAGCCGTGGGTATCAATTTTATGATTGATTTACCAAAACGATCACGGCATTTATTTGCTACAGACCTCATAAGTTTATGAATTGGAATCTGTGGATTCTCGTGGACTTGTTGAGTTGGTTTGAAGGTAAAAGGCCCTCATTCTCGCTAATAACAAAAACTATGCTTTATTTATCACCAACCCAGCTCTCCAAACACCAGAAACACCACACACACACCCCAAAAAAGTCGGAAACGCAAACAAAACGAATGTTTGGTAACAAAATATTAATAGAAGTACTACATGCACTTGGTAGGCAAGCATTTCGGTACTTGTCTAGTTGGTAATCATATTTGAATATCTTGTATTTTCTGGGCATGCATTTTTATGAGACATGTAATTTCGACCTATAGAAACAAACATATTGGCCTTGTTCGTTTCTCTGTTTAGTTTTAGTTTTAGTTTTGATGACATCATCATTTCCCTCATTTCTCTCTCTATCTCTCTCCACTCATTACACCTGCTGACATCATCAAAACTAAACTAAACTATCTAATCAAAACAGCCATTGATTTTCTCACTACTGGTTTCTCAATGTAGTTAAAACTAGTTCGTCTTATTCTACTAGGATTATTGGTTTTTTGGGAGTTCCCATCAAAAGAAAACTTCTTTTCTCCGATATTTGGTTTATCTTGCTGTTTTCAACAAATTTTGACGTACACCAAGAAATGTTAACAAGACACACTCTATTTCTACGTGAATGAAGAATATTCATTTTATTGCACCAAGGTTTAACATGTGAATTTGATATGTGAATGCTTTTTTTTGTTTCCTCAGTTGTTTCATTCTTAAAACGATGTTGTAATCAAACAATTTGGCAGACAAGTGATGATGAGGGTCAACCAAATGATTTGAAAATATTGGAAAGTGAAGCAGAACCGAGAGGGACATTAAGCTTGAAGTCGCTTATTAATCTTTACAAGGAGGCTGTACTAGTTGGAGATGAAAAGGCCATATCTGAGGTTGAGGCTATGATTTGCATTGTCGAAAATGAGAAGAATAAATTGGTCCAGAAACTGTCAGCTATGTCAGCAGAGATGACATCTGGGAAGGAGAAATATATCCGCTTGCAAGCAGATTTTGAGAACTTCAGGAAAAGAACAGAAAAAGAGAGACTGACAATAAGGAGTGATGCCCAGGGAGATGTAATTGAGAGCCTTTTGCCCATGGTGGACAGTTTTGAAAAGGCGAAGCAACAAATTAAACCAGAAACAGAGAAGGAAAAAAAGATCGATACAAGTTACCAGGGTATATACAAGCAATTAGTTGAAATATTGAGGAGCTTGCGTGTGGCAGTTGTACCAACAGTTGGAAAACGATTTGATCCCTCTGTAAGTGGTTCCTCCTGAGACTCGCTCGAGCCTTTTGATAAGTTTTTTTAGTTGAAGGTTAATTAAGATTAATATCTTTTTGGACTTGTTTTTAGAAATGGATTAGTTTGCATTGTAGAGATGTATCCAATACACCTGTTCGGAATGAACAGACCCGTCCCTTCCTCTTATTGATGTTTAGAGCAGTCTCAAGGCCTTGTATGTATGTCGTATTCCTTCTTCATTTTTCATATTGAGATCGTTCTGGCATCCATCTAGTCCGAGTCCATTCAAATGAAAAATTACATAACACTTGTTTGGTTTGCCGGGCATACATATTGAATTGCTTCTTCCGTTTATGAGAGAACATTGTATAATGGGAGGCAGACATCCTAGATCTCGTAAGCGGGGGCGAATTCTTGTCTTAAGGACATAGTGTTAAACACTTGTACTTGATCTGTTCATTCAGTTTAAGTATCTATATACAATTTCCCGATTTCATACTGATCTGTAGGCATTCAATTACTGGTTTTGTAGTTGTTACATTTTCAGTTTTGGTTCTGTTGTGTTTATTTATCACAAGACACAAAAATACACTATTTTTCTAACACTAACAGTTTTGGATTGCTCTTTAACTCCTTTGGACATTAGAATCAGTATTGTGGTGTGCTGAGTCCACTTCCTTATGTTTGTGTTACGACAGTTGATGGGGGAAAAACTTCATCGTGTGAGTTGCTTAACACTTACTCAAGCTTGTGGTGAGGTTTGTTTTGGCTGTCCTGTATAAGACGTACTTCCTTACTGCAGTCTCAACTCTCAATTATGCAGATCAACTATAGTCTCACATTTATGTTCATCTATATATGGATGACCTGCAACCTCAAATGACAGAAAAATTAGGCTGCAGTCTAGTTGCCTCTCTCCCTCCCCCAACCTTATGTCGTAGGCTTCTCCCCTTACCCGGTGCTTAGTTGTAGGAAGTGGGTGTAGAGGAACTGGAGCATATGGCTAGAGCGTATATAGGAGTGCATCTATATCCTATAAGTAGATGTGTAATGTCACAGATTGGCATCATTTGCAAATTAGTTAATGAAATAAAATGTTAATATTCAGTGTTAGGAGTAAATTTGAGTTATTTTCTTCGCATCTTATGTTTACTGTATATTTTCTAATTCTCTTGATCGGTATCCCTTCTTTGATTTCTTTGGGTTTGATGTACTTGAGAGGTGCTATCCTAATTGGGAATGCTATTGTTAATCTATGGGAGCGACATTGTTGCTTTAGATTGTGGGAGTCAAGTCAAGTTTGACTACATGGTACTCCAGGTGTTGTGGGAGGTGGGATGTCTAGTCCAGTAAGGGTTGGGATTCGGTATGGGTGGTTTGAGTACATGGTCTTGTCAGAGGAGATGGTTCAACTGGATTTGGGGGGGGGGGGGAGGGGGAGGGGCAAGTTAGGGGGAGGGGCTATCTCTTAACAAGTGTGTGTTTTGAAAAGTTAGTTGGTTCATTTCCTATTTTGCCCTTAAAAGTAGATTCCTTCTTGAAAAGTTAGTGGATATTATTATATTGACAAATGTAAGTAGTGGAAAGTAGATGAAAAAGTTGTAAAAGTTGAAGAAAAAATAAGTTGGAATTACGAGACTACACACTTAAAAAGAGACGGAGATAGTACTTTTTTGCAACTTGTGCTTACGTGTCAGCTGAATATCGGCTGTTCATAAAATGTAGGATTGACTGTGAACTAACTTGAACTCATAAAGAGCATTGATCTCTACTGTATGTCTCTTTCTATCTTTATTTGCACTCCCAGCGTGAAAACTTTTGCTGGGAGAATAATGACTAATTTATCGTGGATGCCTTATCGATGACGTCATTATGCTTCTTCAGAGAGAGAGAGAGAAAAAAGATTCTTTACTTAGAAGTCCAATCCATCAAAGCTAAACAACAAAATGCTATTGGGGTAAATTCTGGTATGAGAGGCATGACGTTGGGAAACTTTTTTTTTTTTTTTTTTTTTGTGCTCTAATTATGACATTGTGCATCTTGTTCTGTCATTTTTAACATTAGGGTTTTCTTTTCCCGATATAGGTGCACGAAGCCATTGCGCGCGAGGAGTCTCAAGAGTTCAAAGAAGGCATTGTTAGTCAAGAGCTTCGTCGTGGGTTTCTCCTAGGTGATCGACTGGTACGACCGGCTATGGTTAAAGTTTCTACTGGCCCTAGAAAAGAGAAACCAACTGCATCCACTGGGCAACCAACAGCAGCAGCTGGAGTAGATGGCCGGTAGTTTCACCCCAATGAACTCCATTTTTTGACCAAGAAAATCAAATCATCTTCACAGGGAAATATTCTGATGTATTTTCTGTTGCCAAAGTTCTAGTCATTTTCAATATGAAGCAATCAACATTATGAGAAACATTCTTTTCTTAGCTGATTTTCATTTGGTCCAATAAAGAACTGGTTTTTTGGGAGCTTGCATATCTTTAGGAAACAATGTAAAGTTTTTCGCTAATAATCTGCAATCACGTCTTGCTTTGTGTCGCTACCCATGCGTCATGCATCTGTTTTTTTTTTCTTCGTTTTTCATTTTGCATGGACCCATTTATTGTTAATATACAGTCTGTTAATTCATTAACAGACTTTCATGGCTTAGGGCAAGTTGAAAATATGTGTAAGGGTTGATTTGTACCTTCACTCGAGGGTTGGAGCTTTTTCATGAGGCTTTACCCCACAAAAAGTCTAGGCAAGAGAGTAAAAGATCTTTTCACGGGTCAAACCTATAAAATTTTCAGTCTCGGGTTTATTATTAATTTTTTTCCGTTTTTATCGGAATCTTTAATCGATGATGCTGCAACATATAGATAACTTTTCAGTGCCCAAAGCTGCGCTCCATTTTTCTGGCCAACTATTCTCAATATTCCAGAATAACTTATTTGCTAAATTTATATCATTGCATTTTGCATACGTTTTAACCAAATAATCTGAGATAAAAATATTAAGACCCAAACGGATTCTTCGTTGAATTTCCTTTGATAAGCACAATTAACTTAGATCAGCTGAAGAGTAGATTGTACAAACTCAGCCTTGCTGCTACTATCTACTTCATTTGGAAGGAAAGAAATTCGCGCATCTTTCAACAGAAAGGTATGGATCCCAATACTGTGATCAGGAGGATTAGGGGAGGTGAGAGCTTGTGCATGCTCCTGGAGGAAAATGTCTAGATCTGCCGCTAACAAGACCATTTGCTCTGCCTGGGGAATCCCTGATTATGTGTTTCAACAGGCTCAACCAACCCCTCCTAGCTGTTTGGTATCTGTACTCTTGCTGTACTTTTTCTTTGCTGCTGGACTAGTTCCTAGGCTCTGGTTTTTTGAGTTTTGGCCTTGCATTTCTGCTTGGCTTATCCGCTGTATTCTCCTTGTTTGTTCTTCCCCCTTTTGTCTGGGGTGTTAATACTATAATCTGTTCCAAAAAAAAAAAAAAACTTAGATCAGCACAAGCGGCAGTAAGTGTGAATGAATGTCGTCTAACTGATGCATTTCGCTGTTAACCCTTTCTTCTGGCATCTCTTCCAAAGATTGGAAAGCCAAATCGATAACTCCATTCCGAGCAAATCCCACTACATGGGCATTCGAACAGATCAACCCTGCTTTACTTCATCCAGTTGCATCGACTGAATATCATTCACCTGTTCCAAAAAAACCTCCTCCCATGAATGCGTAGACAACCAGGCAGTCCGTGAAACTACATCTATATCTTGCATCGTGTCGAAAACATTTTGGGAAGAAGCTAAGTCCATACAAGTTGCATACAAATCAGTGAGCGCATTGCCCACAAAGACATCTGTCTCCGTTTCATTCCTGAGAACATGCCCATGAACCATTTTCCCTCTCCTCCATAACTGAACTGAAGAGCAAGATATTTATCAAGCAGAATTCCATCATCGACCAATAATCCAAAAACTACAAACAGTTCTTCCCATCTCTCGGACTGGGAATACGACCCAATCAACACAGCGTAAGACAACTTCATCGAAAAGTTGAAAGGCATCATCTAATTACCCCGTTTTCAAGTATTGTAAGCTTGTTTTCAACTGAACAGATTAATCTCATATTTCCAACTTAACATACTGCCCATAAACTTGCTTGCATTCTAGAAACAGTTACCCTGAACAAATTTATGAAAGAGAAACAAACACAAAACTCATTCACTGTTTTAAACTGCGATTACAACCAGAATCCTTGGTAGTTTCAGTGGTTGAAAGTAGACGGGCATGTGGGTTTTTTTCTGGATTTCTAGTGTTTATGGTTAGGGGTGCGAATGAACCGAACACTCAGCTAGGCTTCTCTGCCTCGAGTTCGGCTTGTCTAAAATTGTCGAAGCTTGGGGTCAGCTTTATTCGGCTCGTTTGAATTTAAGGAACCTAGGCTTGTTTGAATTCAAGGAACCAAATCGAGTTGACTTCATGCTAGTCAACTCTATCACCTCGTTCAACTCGAAATTTTTGAAGCTAGGGCTTTGCTCGTCAAAGTTCGTCAAACTTGAATGAGTTGAATTCAGGCTCAGAGCTTGAATTCAAGCTCAGAGCTTGAATTCAAGCTCAGAGCTTGATGATTTTATTCCAATAAATCAATATTAATTAATATAAGCCAAAAATTAAGAAAATAAAATCCATCAAGAACATGATCAACAAAAATCTTATATGCTAGCTCTATAACAATGCATATATACCACACTAAAATACTATCTATGAATAGTCCTCCAAAAAAAAAAGTGCTTATATTTTGATCACAGGTTCGCAAGCCTAATCAAAACGAATGCTCTTAGGTTAAGGTTGGGTTCATTTATGGAGCGAGCCTAAATATGAGGCTTGGGTTTGGTTCATAAGTAAATGAATCGAGCTTGAACCAACCCTCACCAAACTAGTTATGGTACATAAACAAAAGTTGGAGTTCGGCCGGAGGACGTTGAATCTACTCTTTGTAGTAGAAATACAAAGGGATAAATTGTCAGTAAGAAGATGAATCTTTTTTTATCATCTTAAGTAAGGAGATGATAAACAGGACTAGTTGCAATTGCTAGTACTCTTGCTGTATTTAACTCTTCATATGTAAGTTTTGGGACTAAGAAACGAGACGAATGGCTCTCTTGTATTATACATAACTGTTGAGGCTAGGGAAACCCCAACTAAAAGGAACATTTACAACCGAGGAAATCGTATATCATAGTACATCATCGACTTTATATACAAACAAGCTTAAACTACTGTAGTCAGCATCCGCTCATCACCTTTAGTGATTGCCTGACTTCAAGAAGTTGGCTGCCTTTCCAAATCTGAGTCTAGGGTATCTGCAATGTCTATGAATGTATGATCATCAAGGTCATGATTCAAAGCCAGATCTTAAATGCAAGTGAAATACCAAATAGTTTTCATTAAACCAAACCACTGAATTATGTTTTGCAGATCACTTTGTGCTGAGACGGAACGATAAGAAGGGTGCAATCGTATAAAATGTGACACATAATAACAAAGCACGTTGACCAATCATTACAGAAGAAATGGATATTGCTAACTGCAATCGCCCGATCTATAAATTTCAAGTGCATCATGAAACAAAACTTTTCTTTTAATTACCCTGGTATATCCAAGTGCACCAGATAATTTCACGATAAACATTTAGCAGTTCAAGCTTACAAAGAAAAGTACAAGGAAGAGCCTCTGTGCAAACCATATTCAGCAAGTACATAAATACGAAGAGGTAGGTACCCATTTTACGAAAAAAAAAACAAGGTAACTTCAAAGCTAGTGAAAGGGGTTCTCCTCCTACCAGTAGGGTAGAAGAAGCAAGGTTGCAGGGCCTCTTGTATCCTGGCATGCATTCAGCTGTAGATCTGTTGCACTAGCCGATAAACTTGTCAGTGCAAAATTAATTAACTGCTCAGGTACTATTTATTCAACAAATTTGAGACACGTCAGTGCCGAGGTATCGTGTCGGATCTTGCAAGGTGACGTGTAGCTGAGGCGGAGACACATCAGTGCCAACTTGTTCAGTCCGGCCACGTGGCACTAGTCTTGGTTCGGCCATGTGCCGTGGCACTCAACAATCGTAATGCATGACGTCAAACCAAGGAATGGTTATTTGTTACGTCATTGAAGGCAATTGGCACGAACTGTCTTGGAGGCCAAGGCAGGTAAATCCCTAGATAAGTTACAACACGAACCCTAAAGCGGTATGCCGTCCTTACTCTATATGAAGCACGGATACGGATACGATACGATACGGATACGCGGATACGTGATTTTTCCAAAAAAGTCGGATACGATATGTTAGGGGATACGTTGAATATGAAAATATAAAAATAAATTTATTATATATGTATAAATTTTAATTCTTAAAAATATAATTTTTCTTATGTATATATATATACTGACTACTGTTTACACACACACACACACACACACACACACACACACACACACAGGAGAAGATCGAACCAGAAAGCAGCTTCTAGCCTTCTACGTTGATTGATTTGGGGGAAGAAAACAAATATAAAGTCCTCATTACGCTTTTAAGCCACATTTTTTCAAGTAATAACATATTTACCCCCGCGCGTATCCTAGCGTATCCAAAAGGTATCCGAGCATATCCAAAACGTATCCGAAGACCAAAAAATAAATTTAAATTCCGGATACTTTAAATAACGTATCCGAAGCGTATCCGTATCTGATACGAGATACAGAGGCCAAAATAGAGTATCCGTGCTTCATAACTTACTCTAGGTCTGTATTCCCTTCTCTGAATTGGGATGGACTTCGCCATCAGTGTTGTCACCGGCCAGCTGGCACTAAAATGGTTCTCTGTCTTGCAGAGTTAGGTTGAAAGGAGGAGCTCATCCTAGATCCAACTCAGGAGATCCATTTAACACCGCCCCACGGTATACTATGCCTAACGAGGTTCCAATGGCTTGAACCCTTTTTGAGTGTTTCAACAACATTGTTCCAAAGACAGTAGTGAAAAAGTATTGACCGAAAGCCTGCCTTATGAGGAACGCCGGAGATTGCATCACAAGATAATACTCGACTACTTTTCAAATATTCCAACACTATTTGATCCTAGCTTTCATGACCACTCTAGACAACTAGCGCATAGGAAGTGGCCCCACTTCCAATGCTCAGATAGATAAAAAATTGCTCTTGTAATTCCAACATCCCACTCATAAGAGTTATAGACCACATTAAGAGTTTCTGGGGGAAAAAAAAAAACTCATCCTGTAGTAAAACCCTACTTAGCAAAAGAGAAAGAAAACAGAATGGTAATATCACTGCAGAAGAGGCTTGATAGTTGATAATTGGTTTAGTCATTCGTGCAATGTACCATGAACTCGCTGAATCTGCCAGCTTTGATTCCCCTAGGAATGCTAACCTCTTACAACAGTGTTACTTGACAAGGTTTATGTTGCTTGAAGACGTACCCAGGCCACAAATTAAGCTAGTTTACCTTTCTTTTCTTTTTCTTACTGAGTTTTACACTTGTGACCTTTTGTCTTCCTTATAGTGGTCTTCTTGACAGTGACTGCTTCCGTATACATTTCAAATACTAAAGCCGTGAATTCAATTCTTACTTTCCTCTTTTTCCTAACCGTGTCCACATTTGTTGGTTATCTTATGGGGCATTGGCTGAGGGGGAAGGCTTGGTTAAGAACTCCAACATATAAGATGCAAGTTTAGCAAATTAGCATCAAGGGCCCCAACTTTTTCAACATGATTTTGTTTTTATTTTCCCCTCGATCGGGCATAGACATCATATCATTTGCCAAAATACTTTTATGTTGCTAATCAAAGTAATTTCTGATACAAGCCTAGCCTTTAGTTATAAAAGCAAACACTAACAATTAACAAATCATAAGAAACATGAAGTTGAACTACTCTTTAGCCGAAATAAGATAAATGACAATAACACCAAAAATACTACTATGCTAGCAAATAGGAGAAACTGGACCAAAACAGCGCTGTTCGGGATGATTTGAACGGTACCCGTGAAAGGTAATTAGAAATGCGGATAGTACCTCGTGAACAGTAATATGACTGTTTTTATGCAAAAATAGAAAGAAAAAAATAAGTATAGGAATCATTTATAGAAGCCTTAGGCAACGCACCTAGCGTTTGATTGCATCACACAATTTACAAGCTCTGCAATTTCTTCAAAATCTATTCCCATGAATTAGAAGCATTACATTGCTTATATAGACTTGGAGACTTCTAAAACTAACTTATCTATTGACTTTTAAGAAAAAAAAGAAACTACTAAGTCCTTAGACTTTTAAAACTTATACGATACTAAAAAAGACTCGTAATTGTAAACCAAATAGATAACTTGACCCTAAAACTACCCATGGGCGCCGCCTACCCCATGTACATAGAAACCAAAGCTTTCCAAATACCCCTGGAAATTGACCAGCGACATTCTTATTCAAAATGGAACATTAATAAGCCTCTACTACTACTGTTTCCAAAGTTCCCCAAAAACCAATGTACTATGCACGCTTCCCTCCTATCCAATCTTGAAATCTGTTTTGCCCCCTATTTAAATTTACTTTTCCTTAAGCCTCTAATTGCATAAAAAGTTTTCAAATACACAGAACATTTGAAGGCAATTAAACATTATGATTCAAGTGCAAGGGATATGTATGATATGCCTTTTAATGAATTAAGCTTATTTGGATTCTTCTGATTTAGTTTGAGTCATCGAAAGAACCAAAGAAAACAACCAATATGGTTCCTATCCAGTATCCACTTCTAGAAAGCTTATTAACTTATAACCTACTATCATTACATCACATGACTACGTATCTATGAAACCAAAAGAAGATTACACAAATATACAAGGGAGAAAGGATGGTAATTGTGTAAAGGAAAGAAGGCTTTCTAAGAACACGTTGTTTATTTCGTGTTCTATTAGTTTTTCACCATGACATTAGTAGGACTCGCTCTTTGTACAATAGCAACAGCTCCAAGTCAAAAGTATTTTGCAGCTCTGGGTGTTCTAGCAATTCCAATAGTAGTGAGTCTAACCTTCACTATGGATGGACTGATGCTGTATAAAACTAAAGAATTTACAGCTTACGCAGTCAAACATGAACTGAACTTCCAAGTCTAAGGGGAAACTTCCTCAAGACAAAGCTAGAGTTTCGATAGGAACCTATGAAGCACAGAAATTTCTGGAAGGGAGTCGTATCTATGTCAGGTATTAATACTCCTTGGATAGTTGCGGATACATATCCGATATTTTGGATAAAATTTGGATTATGATAACTTGTACCCAACATTAGAGTACAACTCCTATGAATAGTTCGTTCACTTCCCAAAAGTAAGTTTATTTATTTGACAAGAAGAAAACTGTGAGCATAGTGTATCCTACTGCAGAATTTGAGGCACCCTTGGTATGCCATAGCAATATGACAATATGCAGATTTGATAGTCTTGAAATTAAAGTAAACCTTTAAAGGGGCTTTTGAAAGAAAGAAGTATAGCTCCTCAACAAGACCTAATTAAGATGGTAATTAGACAGCGATAATGATTTCTCACCAATATTAAGGGTTTGTACTTTGTACAATCCCATATTTAATCATTAATACATACTTCTACAAACATATCCTAGCTGTAACCCCCATATCCTATTTCTCCAGGCTTTCTCCTATTGCCATATCTGTAGTTGTACTGTATCGTATCGTATCCGTATCTTATTTGCATGAAATGGGAGCGGGAGACTATAGAAGCTCCCAAGTTTGGGAGCGTGAAAGGAACGCATACATGTACTACGAAAATAACATAGCGTGGCATGGCAAATACACCTTAAAACTACAATCATTTTAGGGAGTAAAAAAATATGGGCCAAGTCTACCTTAAGAAATGGGATAGTGTTAGAATGTATGGTTTTTCTTTTCAATATATCATGACTTAGGTTACATATATGAGCTAAATTGAAGACCAATTTATAAAGCTAAGTAATAAATTACTACTTTTCTATACCAGTAGAATATTTTTTTCTATTTCTTTCTATACAGAAATTCGCAGATAGATTATTGATCTGACGCAGTGGAATGAATAGCCACTGTCTATTTTTCCTCCTTTCTTATAAGTGGAATCGTTTTCTATACGATATATATTAAATCGATTATCTCAGTCATTTTTTTGAAGACTTTTTTTTGTTCGATTCGCTGCCATTCCAGTCGAATAAGTGAAATAGATCAACCTTTATCTATTTCACTTATTTATTATCTATTTCACTTATTTATTATCTATTTATTTATTATCTATTTCACTTATTTAATTTAATTGAACTTACTTATTATCTATTTCACTTATTTATTATCTATTTCACTTATTTAGTTTAATTGAACTTATTTATTATCTATTTCACTATACAAAAATTCGCAGATAGATTATCGATCTGATGCAGTGGAATGAATAGCCACTGTCTATTTTTCCTCCTTTCTTATAAGTGGAATCGTTTTCTATACGATATATATTACCTCGATTATCTCAGTCATTTTTTTGATGAATCGATCTTCGCAGGAGCGAGGTCCCATCTCAATGGGACGTCAATAAGTTGGGAGCACAAAATACTCCGAGGTGGGAGTGGCACCACTTTAGGACTTAGGAGCTCCCTACAACTAAGATCCATATTTATCAGTCTCCCCTCATGTGTCGATAAGACCATAAATGAGGCATGCACTTCTAACTCTTGGTACTATCAGATCACAACATTTTGTAGCAATAGTCCTACGTTCATAGGAACCTAAATTCACAATATAATGACAGAAGATGTGTGAAAAGTAAATGAGCACCTCCTTCATATGGATCCCCTAACTCTTCCTGGCGGGAAGCAATATTGCATGGCCTTTCTGTTGTTGTAGTTGGTTGTTAGGGTTGGACTCGTATTGGACAACGAAGGGACTCGTATTGGACAAGCAATATTACTGCGGGATGCACTATTACATGGTCTTTCTCTACCACAAATAGGTATGATGCAATTACTTAGTTGAACACTACAATTACAATAAGGTTAGAAAATCTTAGATGGGAAATCAGGAGACTCAGATTTGATGATAGCCCATAAAGAATAAAAACCATCATCCCTTAAAGGAAGAGGGTGCACGTGATCGTTCTAAAAAGAGGTTGCACGTGAGTGAGGGGGTTCGAGAATCCCATGTCACCGAGGTATGGCATGGGTTATCAATTAACAGATGTTAGACCTCTCCACCTAGTAGTTAAGCTTTTGAGTTGGACAGCAAGTTTCTTTGAAGAAATTATCCACAGAGACAGCTATATACATACACACACATGCACATACATTAGTTAGTGGTTGTGGGATTTAGGAGCAAATAAACAAGTCCTCTAAACGAGAAACGTAATCATCACGTGAGTGAGAAGGGATCGCAAGGGTTAGAGATTACCAGTGAGAATTCGAATTTTGGGCGTCAATGGTGTTGTAAAGCCGCGAGAATCTGCCGCGAGTAGGGGGTTTGGGCTTTATTGGCTTCTTACGGAGACCAAAGATCTCTTGGACCAGAGGAACATGAACCAGAACAAGCTTCCACGCCAACAACCAACCTGCGTAAACCCCCATCGACAAAGGCAATTATTAGAGGAATTTTCAATAAACCAAATCAAGAAGTTACACGCACTTATACGCAATTGATTCAAAGAAAGATTTACAAACCGAACAGAATCAAGGAGAGGACGAAGGAGATAGCGAGAAACGGACGGAGGAGGAATAGATTGAGATAGTCCAGATTCGAAGCACAGAATTGTGAAGACGACGACGAAGCCTCCATTCAGTGAGTTTTTCGGCAGAGTACTTCAACTTTGCAAACTAATTGGGAAAGTAGTTCGGTTTTTAAACTATTTGTAAAAATACTTCTTAGTCCAATTTTCCATCGTGCTTCCACCTCGAAATTCCATTTGGCAAAGACTCACGTCCACGTGTATGCTAGGTGGACGTGGACGGTGAGTTATATAGCGCGTTTTCAAATTGCGCTATAAAGTTTTTTTTCCCCCTATTTGACTTATAATGAACAAAATGAAAATCAATTGAATTATTTACATGTTAACAATATTACATTTCGGTCTTGTATGCAATGCCGTTGCGCTTGGACTTGGTCAAGATGAGTTGTAAGAGAGAAATTAATTTAGAAAATTTCTCCATTTGAGACTATCCTTGCAGGTAGTCCTCAACGTCTCATCTGCACCCGTTCCGCATCTATAATACCCACATTGAAGCTTGTTGGGTTACAGATGGGATGGACCGCATCCAGCGTAACTGCCAGAGGGACGGTCCTCTTGGGGAGCGGCCACAATATCATCTCTCAACCCGATGACATACGCTTATAGGATATGTCTTGCTTATAAGCGATATCCGCCGGATGGAGCGATTGACCGCACCCACATGTCTTGTCTATAAACGATATCTTAAAAAGGTGTCGCAAAAAGTCATGTTAGCTAGCTTGTAGAGTATTTTGAGAAAAAGCATTTTGGGTATCATTTTTTAATATACAAGATTCAAGACAAAACGAGATGCTAGTTTTTTCTCCGTAATTGGAAAGCCAAGCAAGCCGTATATAGATTTAAAGCCCTTCTAGTAAACACTGAAAATTGGGATCATGCGATATGCCTATTTATAGCAATAGGGACGCGCCTAATTATGGCAACATTAAAGCGCAATTATGAAAACGCAATTAACAATTGCGCTATATTTTTCTGACAATTCCGATCATCGTACAGACATAATCCTGCGGTTGGGGGTACGTTGGCCTAACTATAAAGCAATTGCTAGTTGCGCTAATAATAAGTACTTTTTATTTTCCAAAAAAAGAAAAAATTTGTACAACCAACCGTCTCATGTATGTATAAGTCTCGTCCCATGTGAGATGGGTGTTACAACCAACCGTTGTATAGAAATTTTAGATGAGCTAAGTTTTTGTCCTTTGTGCATTCTATTGGTTTAACAATCACCGGGTTCTTCCTTGAAACTAGTTTCTGAAAAATTATCGTGTGTGGTGATAACTTCAAATGGATTTTAGCCCTTTCGTTTGTTATTTTCATAACGTTTGGTGGATTTGTAAAGATTAACAAATTATTTAGTGTGGTGTCAATATTGAATATTGATGGGATCATTTATAAATTTAAAAATTAATATACCACTCGTAAATTTGTCATTTTCCATGAGTTCGCCGACCCCATAACTTTGTATATGGCATCACCACCATCAAATATTGATGGGATCATCTATAAATTAAATATATTAATATAATGATGATCATAATTTTTTTTGTATTTTTTTTCCCATAGTGCGATAAAATTACTTACCATGAAAAATTGCAATTACACGCATTTTGACCAGACCAAGGAAAAAATTAGTCGATGTGCGTGTAAGCTGACCTAAACAACCCACTCGCCAAGAAAAAAAATAAATAAATAAACAAACAAAACCTAGAAAGGAAATTATGAAAACAGAAGGAGAAGCATATTACACATCTTAGCGTTGAATTACATTTGAACAATATTAAATTTGAACAAAATTACACATCTTGGAGGCCTCTTTTTGACATTTTTCAACGTTCCATCGGAATTCTAAATGTCTCGGGTGAACTCATAGGGGAAGATTATATATAATATGTAAATCCTCCCCCAGTGAATTCAATCCGGTTTTAGTAGTCGTGCGGACAGAGATCATTTGTTGTTGGATCAACAATGTTCCAGTTACTGGATGCTTACCCTGTAGCGTTGATCTCCTGCTAGTTGCCTCCATAGGACCTAAATGTCTTGTCTATAAACGATATCCACACGAATAAGATGGCAAAAAAAATCATAACTTTATAGTTAGACCAACATAGAAGATAGAACCATTGGACAACTTCCATGACGGCTAAAGAAACAACCCGGAGGGTTATATAGCAACAGATAAGCGCAATTTAAGATTGCACCTTCTGAAAAGCGACATTCTGCCAATGACTTTACTGCAAAAGCTAGTGAGGAATATGTCAGGAGAAGCCCAATTGTACATTGCGCGACACGTAAAGCGCAATTACACATTGCGCTATGTCTTATGCCCCTTGCCCCTTGGCATAGCGTGCCATTTTTCCCTCTGGCTTCACTGCAAAAGCTGGCAAGGATGTCAGACTAATTTCCTGTGCGTTATCAATGTATAATTTTACTGTATTTTTGCCTTGAACAAAATATATTTTAACATAATAAATGGTTTTTGGGTTTAATTTCTATACTACCAAATTTATATAAAATTTTATCCCCCTATCTTTTGTTACTTATTTTATTGTTAAACTCCCGTAGTGTACGTTTTATCGTGTAATGCCCACTAAATTTTTAATTCCATAGTAAAATTTAATTAAAATACGAAAATTTATTATTTTGGATATTAATTTGATAACAAATTTTGTAAAAGCACCTACGCTCCATTCTTTATAATTTGTTTCCATCCACCTACTGTACGTTTTCTTTTCACAAAATTTTGTTAACATTTAAAAATTGATTTTAATGTACTAGTTTCCTAAGTCCAAATTTTATTGTACTTACTAAAATTTTGAATATTTGTCTGTCCATCATCTTTCTAAAATACACCCTTAAACATTCAACAATATTACATATGCATATATTTTGAAACCTACGAAGTACAACTTAATTTTAATACCAAACATAGTAATTGAAATTACAACTCTAATTACTACAAAGGACAACTACATTGTGGACGTCTCGACCCGCCGGAAACTTACTTTTGTAGAGTCCTTTGGAGGCTCCATCTGGAAAACAATAGTAAATTGACAATTAACCGATTACTTTCAGTAACAAAATAATTATATTTTATGTACTACTACTAATTCAATTTCACATTTTTATTTAAACCTTAATAGTGCAAAGACAATACTTACATCAAGATACCAAATGCGTTTCGAACGGTGCCGATCTTGCAATGTAAGCACAGACGAATCCATAGGCCCAGGATCAGGAGAACGCAAGCGATCCAACTCTTGCTCAATTAGATCCATACTGGAACCTAAAAAGTAATAAATAAGTAGCACACAAACAATTAAACAATCAAAGCAAGAGTTCATAAAAAATACAACGAATGGAAAGCATTGAAGTCAAAGAAATTGAGGCAAGAAAATCCCAGAAATACTTCTGTCTAAGATGGAGAAACAAAAGAACATTGATGTTCTCTCCCCGGGAAATGACAGTTTCACAATTCTAACTTTCTCACTTTTTCATCAACTTGAACTAATTACTTTAGGCAAGAAAAATTAATGGAACAAAGATTGAAGGACCTAAAATCCATGTCACAATTGCAGCTCTTCATGTTTCTAATCAACCAAATGGCCTAATTACTTTCTCTCTGCCACGAGAAAAAAATGAAGGACCTAACATCCATGTCATCCCTTCAATTTTTCTTTCCTTCTTGTTTCCATTAACTTGTTCATTTGACAGATTCTAAAAGTTGATTCTCCAAATTTCATCAAAAATTCTCAAAGATATAATCTACAACTACTTTTCGAAATCAATTATGAAAACCACCACCAAACCAAGCCTAATAAAAAGTTGTCTATCTATTGTCAAGCTAAAAAGTAAACCCATTTCACCTGTCAAGTTCTACATACGGGGAAACCCAAACCTAATGCATATATATATATCGACACACACATAAGAGAGACAGAGAGAGTACATACGGGTCTAGGAGAGAGGATGCCACAAGCGTCGCCGGAGCCGGAGTTCAATCACCGACGCCCACGAATCGCCAGAAATCACCTGATCTCGCGAACAAGATGACCGGAGGAGGAACTCTGGAAATGAGACGAAGCGAGATTGCAAATTGCGGTATCATTTAAAGCCCTAGCGCAATAGTTAATTGCGCAATTTTTAAAAATACATAGCGCAATTTGAAAACGCGCTATATAACTCACCGTCCACGTCCACCTGGCACACACGTGGACGTGGGTCTTTGCCAGGTGGAATTTCGAAGTGGAAGCGCGATGGAAAATTGCGCTAAGAAGTATTTTTACAAATAGTTTGAAAACTGAAGTACTTTTCCAATTAGTTTGCAAAACTGGAGTACTTAGCCGAAAAATCCCCATTCAGTAATTGATAACTTTGGCAAGTTTTGTATCGTTTGATACTGAAGGCAATTTTGATTGGAAAAAGTTGGATTTGTAAATTATGCAGATCCTTTTGGCTTTTAGCTTAGGTATAAAATCTATATAACAAATTGGAGTGGTTTTCAAAAAAACATATTTTGTGTCCATAAATCAGGCCCTTCAATCTTGATCACACGGTTGATATTACATAAGTCCCATCCATCTCTTGCGATGGCAATCCCGTAAATACATGGCACTTTCAAGGGCTTAGCTCTAGGGATGATGGCATTGTCCAGGAAAAAGTTTTTTTTTTGGGTAAATATCCAGGAAAAAGTTAAGTAGTACTTTTTCTCCCAAAAAGTACAATAATGCTATGCTCACATAACTCTCACATACGCGTACGTGGCGCCGCCACATGGCTCGGTGGGCCCCGCCCACTTACCTCTTTGGAAAAAAAAAGACGAAACTCTGTCACTCTCTCCTCCCCCAAACCCAACCCGTCCCCTCTGCCTCTTCCGACCACCCACCGCCACAACCACCACACATATGCCTCTCCGAACTAGAAAAGCCCATACCTCTTCGCCGGCGAAAAATCAAATGACATCATTAGCTGCATAGATGATAATCAGACGGTTCACGATGAGTTTCTCAGCGCATGGGTAATGGGTATCATGGACCAACGCTGTTGGCAAAGCCAACAATGGAAAAGGTTTCATCGGGAATTTTACTCCGAGGGTGAAAAAGGACAAACGTTGGATTTTGAAACCTTATCTCCAACACATCCACTGTTTTCCTATGAGATCGAACAGAAGCCCAAAGAGACGTGAAGCTGTACATGAACACGGAAATCTCCAACGAACTCGACTCTCCAAACAATCGCCATAGATTCGGATCTGAAGAACCAGGTCAAGTCCAATCTCGAGTCATTTCTCTGATCCAAATAGTACTACCACCGCTTAGGTCGCGTTTGGAAGCGAAGCTATTTACTTTACGTCCCCTCTGGCACTGGAAAATCCAGCTTCATCGCCGCCATGGCCAAATTCCTCTCGCATGATGTTTATGATGTCGATATCTTAAGAGTCTCCGATGATATCGATCTAAAGATGCTTTGGTTGCCGACACGCCATTGAGCCGTGGTCGCCGGATGCCCAGTAGTTCTGTCGCTGGAGGTGGGGACGTAGTGGAAGTGGTGGTGGGTGGTTTTGGCTTTTGGGGAGGAGACGTGACAGAGTTTTAGTTTTTTTTTTTTTTTTCTGAGACAAGTGGGCGAGGCCCAAGGGGCCACGTGGCAGCGCCACCTAGGCGTATGTGAGTTATGTGAGCCGGAGTATGTGAGCACAACATTATTGCAAAAAGTAAGCATATCTGCCACACAGCTGTCTTTGAGAACCCAAATGCCTTGCGGATGGCACTGAAAGTCGCATTAAATATAGAATTCTTCGAGCTGTGCATTTAATCACGGGCATGCACTGGCGTGAGTAATATAGGTTGAATAGGGAAAGTATGCTGTGTCAATCTTTGGATGATTTTACTAATGCTTGGAATTAATGCTTGGGATATTTATACAGACTTGGTTTTTAGAATTATGAGGAAATTCCTTGATGCATTGTTTCAAATTTTTGCATAGACTTAGTCCCAATTTTGGTTAGCCTATTGTAGGGCTGTTTTCTCCTTTATCTTTTTCCTTTTCTCCTTCCACACTTCGCCGGAATTTTTGTTTGTCTTTACCTGACACGTGTTTGGTCGTTTGCTTTCTATTACCCTTGATGTACCTTTTGTTGAATTTTAATAAAATTTTATTGCCAATAAAAAAAGTTGCAAATCACGTCGACGCGCAGTGCCTTTAGGCACGGGCAATCCCTAGCGTTCTTATAAAAAATAGTTCTCATTTTTAAATGGGCCAATTAGCCAAAAATCCAAAACATTTGACATTTTTTAAGGGAAGGACAATGAACTTTTGCAATCGAACATAAAAACAAACAATATTTGACATTTTTTAAAGGAAGGACAAGGAACTTTTGCAATCAATCATAAAGACAAAAAAAAAAATTAGTGAACTGTTACTAATTTTTAAAAATTCTAAATTCTAACATAAAATTAAAAAAAAACTCCACCCCCCATCCGGCCAATCACCACCACACCTTTGGCGACCACTTTCGGCGACCAAAAAAATTAGTGAGATATCACTAATTTTAAAAAAATTAAATTTCGAACATAAAATTCAAAAAAAATCATCACTCCACACCCGGCCGACAACCACCCACCTCTGGCGACCAAAAAAATTAGTGAGATGTTACTAAATTTTAAAAATTCTTATTTCAAACATAAAATTCAAAAAAATCTCCACCCCACCTTCGGCCAACCATCACCCCACCTTTGGCCGATCACTTCCGGCGACAAAAAAAAATTAGTGAGATGTCACTAATTTTTAAAAATTCTTATTTCGAACATAAAATTCAAAAAAATCACCACCCCACCTCCGGCCGACCACCACCCCACCTCTTGCTGACCACTTCCGGCGATAAAAAAAACTAGTGAAATGTTACTAATTTTTAAAAACTTAAATTTCATAAATAAATTCAAAAAAATCATCACTCCAACTCTGGCCGACCACCACCCCATCTAGGGCCGACCACTTTCGGCGACCAAAAAATTAGTGAAATGTTACTAATTTTAAAAAATTTGAATTTCGAACATAAAATTTAAAAAAAAAAAAATCACCTCCCCACCTGGCATTTCCGGTACACCATCGGAAAAAAAAAACTAGTGAACCCTCATAAAATGATTTTAAGATGATCTAATGGTTCGGATTAACCGTATAGGACGCGCTGACACCCGTCGGTATTAGATCGGATTAACCGTATAGGACGCGCTGACACCCGTCGGTACACCATCAATGCACTCCAGAGGTTCCTCTTGCATTTCCGGTTCTTATGTTGGTTGTGGTCTAGACATAACCTTTTGGAACAAGTGCACTCTTGTAATTTAAAAAAAATTGGGATGGCAGAATAAGTTCCGCCTTTTATGATTTTTACATCTCTTTGAATTCTTATTCTGAACGAAAGTAGGTTCAACTTCTCTTTTGTTTATTGGGAAAATTGATTTGAGAAGGTTTCTAGGTAATGGGAACAAAGACCTAATGAAAAAGGGAAGCGGCCCAAGCAATGGAGAATTGGCCTTCCATATCAAATGTTTTGGGTGCATGTCTTGCCCACAAATTTCAAAAGCTCTGTGTCCTTGTTTTTTGGATAAATAGCTCCGTGTCGTTTTGTCAAAAAGGAAAAAAAATACTGTAGTTTTGCCTAATTTTCCCATTTTAAAATTATTTTGTTGGCCAAAACGAAGGTAAACTACTTTTATACAAAAATTCAATATTCCAAGTGGCGTCTAAAAATGACTTACTATCTAATGTTTTGGAGAGCTATTTTGTTCACCCTCGCCCAAGTGAGGGTGAACGTTGCCCTCATACTTTTGGTTTCCACCTCGAGCACCGAGCCGTTCATTTTTTTCAAAATGATCTTTTAGAAGGCCACGCAAAAATTCAGATCAATCGAATATAAATTGAATGTTTGATCTAATGATAGAATTTTGGGGTCCAAAATTTTGAACCAACAAATGCATGTTTACATCAAATACTTATCGATATCCGATTGAGCTAATTTTTGTGTGACCGTCTAGAAAAATTTTTTGAACAAAATGAATGGTTGGATAATCGAGATAAAAGCCTGAAGTGTGAGGGTTCACCTTCACTTAGGGGAGGGGGAACGAAACAACTCTTAAAGTTTTGGTAATTTATTTTTCGGCATATTGAAGCAAGCATGCTTTGATTTACGTGAGATGGGAAATGCATAACGTAAAAAGATTGTTCGATTCTTACTCAAAATGTGATTTTCTGCTCTTAGAAAATCACATTTTGAGAAAGAATCGAACAATCTAAGAGCATCTCCAACCCGATCATTAGATGCCTCCATCTTGTGCCCTTTACTACTTTCTTTGTTTTTCTCTCTTTAAGAATGAGAGCTTCTCTCTCTAAGAATGAGAGTCTGCCTTAGGTGGTAATTCAGGTCCTCATCCACTCTGGTGGCAGCCTTTTCTCTACCCACCCCAATACTAACCCCATTTTCTTCATTCCAACATCTCCTCTTTCCTTTAAACACTATTTCCTACCCTTTTCTCTTCAATTATAACTTCTCCTATCTGATCCATCCCCTTAGCCCTCTTCTTCTCCCTGCAAACCCTTTGGTTTTATAGCAGTGTTATGGCTGAGGTCGAAGTATTTGACCTCGAGGAAGGGTTCAGAGACATGGGTGACGTAAGTAATCGTTGTTTGGTTGGCAAAGTGTTAAGCCCTAGATCTCTAAACTCACTGGCCATTACAAATATCCACAATGTTGCCTGGAAAACCAAAGCTCCTTTCACCATTGCCCCATGTCCAAATAACATTTTCCTTTTTTGGTTTTGAGGAGGCTGAAGAAAGAGATTCCATTCTCAAAGATGGGCCATGGTCGATTATGAACAACACCTTGGTCATATAGCCGTTAATGGAAGGAGTTGCTATCTCCGATATCATGTTTGATTTATGTCCTTTTTGGGTCCAGATCCATGGTCTCCCGGTGGAAAAAATGACAAGAACAAACACCGAGATCATCGACAAACGTTTTGGGAAGCTTTTGGCTATGGAAGCTGAATTGGAAGGTCTCCTTATAACTTGTAGTTTCCTTCGAGTCAGGGTGGCGGTAAACATCACCCAACCTCTTCCCAAAGGTCAAACGTTTTTGGGTAAGGAGAAAGGCTGGTACTAATTCGGACATTTGATTTCTTACAAGTATGAGAAACTTTTGGATTTCTGTTATGAATGCAGAAGGATAGGCCATGATAATCGAGCTTGCAAGTTTGTCTCTTGAGAGGAAGGTGCTACGCCTGGATATGACCCTGAACATCAGACGGGTAGAGCTAGGAGATCACATGTTCTCATTGAGGTGATTAGGCAAGAGGTTGATGAAGCTGAATCTCGGCTTGAAAATTTAATCAGACGGTGGTCGAAAATTATTATCGAAGGAGGATGAGCGTGTGTAGTGGAAAGGAATGAAGAGCACATGCAGTCTCCTACCCACCTATAGAATTCTCCCAGATAGCAGGGACGAGAGAAGACAAGAGGCAATTTGACACGTATAACATGTACAACTCCTCTCCCATCCTTATTCGAATACCCCCAAATTTTTTCTAATGTTGCCTGGGCGATTCCCACTAATTCCAATAACGACTTGGGGCTCAAGGCATTAATCGTTCCCACAAAACTAGATGTTTCTAGCAGGCCAGGCTTGGCCCAAAACCATACCCTTAAGCCCACACAAGTTAACTTAAGAAGCCCACATTATCCTGTTACTAAACTTACAGATAGCCCTAAACATTCCAACCTCGAGCCCGAAATTTCCTTAACCCCTGCTAATCCCCCACCTCTTATAGCCCACCAGTTAGCCCATCCAAAATAATTGAAAACTATAGCCCACTAGTTAGCCCATCCAAAATAATTCCACCCAAACCACTACACTTTGTATTATCTGCTGCTTTTCATGGCTGACTCTCTAAAGGAAAGCCCACAAAGAATTGGAGGATAATAATCCCAAACTTCTTCGAATATGTGCACCTGGTTCACTCCCAAATCCTTTTTCTTCTAGCCATAAACCGAAAACCACTAACATCCCCGAAAATCTAATTTATCTCGAAGAGCTACTCTCATTCATGAAAACCTAAACCTATTTGAAGTCCCCATTACACCCAACCCTAATTATTTCTTTAAAAAATTGTTATAGGGTCCATTATAGCTTTTTACAACACCCCTAGTCCACTTAATGTTTTCATAACACCTCTAATCCACCAAATCACTTTTTTTTATTCTCTTAGGTCCATTCTGTTTTTTTAATTGGACAAAAATTCCCCCTCTCTCCACTGGCCTCTTCTCTGACGCTACAAATTACTCCGCCCCGCATCTCTCTCTCTCTCTCTCTCTCTCTACAGTAACTCGGATCTAAAACAGGGAGTACCATCGGCTATTGACGCCGGCGATATTCCAGATATGAAAGATTGATTGCTGCTGGCAAACTAGCCGGATAGTTACCGACGCCAGATTTTTTTTTCGAGAAAGCTGTCGCCGCCCAATAACCGCCAGTGACCGGTGTTAGAGATGGTTGCCAGAGACGTGAGGACTCTATAAGGACGTGGAGGCCGATTGGTAACTCGATCTGTTGTAAAATCGGAAGAAAAAAAATCATAGGCTTGACCTCCCGTTCTCTTTAGGCAGACGAGAAGATCCAAAAACAAGTGTGAGAGGGAGCTGTTGAAGGGAGCAGAAATGGTGCCTTGGCTGGAGAGGAAAATAATTTTAGCCGGAGAAGAAGGTAAGTGAAGTAGGGAAGTTGTTGAAGGGATCTTGAAGAAGGAGATAACTTTTGTTTCTCTTGTTTGTGAACAGCTGTAGGCTATAGCTACTAGCCACCAACTTAAAAAAGAGAGAAAAGATAGACTAGCCTATTGTCCTTTATTAATGATGACAGCTATCAACCTTCAAATTTCAAAGAGGTGTTGTAAAAGCCTTTTAAGACTCCAATATCAAAACTTTAATGTTCGTCCAACTGTACATGTGCTTGGAATACTTCAGTAACATATATTACAACATTTGTGTTGAGTTTTACTATTTTTAGGGGTGTTCTGCTAACAAAAAATATTTTTTTCCAAAAATTAAGATGGTTCATTCTCTCACAATACATCACATAAGAAATTGTGAAAAACCAGTTTATTCTAAAAACACCCTTAGCGGAACACCTCCTTATCCAAGGAACTGATAAGTTCATCTATCCGTTAATGTATATTATAGCATTTGTGTTGCATTTTGTTATCTGGGCTCACAAGATGTGGTTATCTATACTATATCTTTTTTTTTTTAAAGCCTACTTGGGATCAAATGTGGTTATCTGGAATCACAAGAGGTGGTTATCTAGACTCACAAGATGAGATTATCTGGATTATATATATTTTTTAAGTCTACTTCGGATCAGATGTGGTTATCTAGACTCACAAGACATGATTATCTGGATTTTTTTTTTAATTTTAAAAAGCCTACTCGGGATTAGATGTGGTTATCTGGAATCACAAGAAGTGATTAACTGGACTCACAAGATGTGGTTATCTGTACTATATCTTTTTTTTTAAAGCCTACTTAGGATCTTGTGTGGTTATCTGCACCTTGTTCAATTTGGGTCTCAAAACCCACCCTATACGATCCCCAATAAAATGTTCTTTCTAGCTCTCTCTACTCATTACCCCAAAAACTCTCCCTCAAAACCCAAACCGAACAAAGCTGGATTCACAAGATGTGGTTATCTAGACTCACAAGATGTGGTTATTAGCTCGTGAATTTCACTAAGCACAAAATTCACTTACATTGGTAGCAATATATATCTCGTGAGTCTTAATTAGTGTATGCTAGTATGACCACAAATGAGTGACACGTACTCTTCAATACATTGGCAGCAGTGTATGTACTTGCAATCCTTATCTACAAGTATATGTGTCACTCATTTGTGGTTGGAATAAAATAAAATCAATTTCTCCTCTGTCAATTCCAAGAGTGGTAGTACTTTGTTCCACGAGTATTTCTCAGCAATTGTCAATTCCAAGAATGAAACTCAAAAAGTTAACTCTAGGGCCACGTTCTCTCTTTAATCTCTCTCTCTAACAAGAAGAAAGTACTTACAGAGCATCTCTCTCTCCTCACGCGGGCAAAGAATAAGCAATTTCTATCTCCGATCCGTGTATATATTTTTGTGGTAAAGATCTCCCTCTCGTCTCATCGATTGAAACCCGCCGGACTCGAGAAATGCGGTTTCGATGCATACCTAGTAAATCACAACGGCGCGGCAACGGTGGCTAGATGAGAGAGAGAGAGAGAGAGAGAGAGAGAGAGAGAGAGAGAGAGAGAGAGACCAGATCCGACAACTTTTAACTATCAACTCTATACTTGTATCTTCCGAGAAATTGCCATGTGGGTTATTGTCGTGTGTGTTCGTGGGGGTTATTTTTGTCTTTTAGATGCGTGATTGGACTAGATGTCTTAGGAAAATATTAGGTGAACTGAAAGTGTTAGGAAATAGCTATAGTGGACCCTATAGCAACTGGCCCTTATTTTTTGATTCTGGCAATCAGGCGATTACGGTCGAAATGGTGGGGAGGGAAGAAATTCAATGTTCAAAAATCTAATTATGGTCTTGAAACCACCGCAATTGGAAAAGAGGTGTTCGTGGCTGCACCCAATCAACCACAACTCTGCTCAAATAAGCCACCAAACCTATGTCGATACTCAGCTGGAATGTCCAGGGGTTGGAGCATCCCCGACCTAGAACAAGCAAGCTGTGATTGAGAGAATCCGAAGGAGACTCCATTTTCCAAATAAATGTTACGTAGATCCAGAGGACACATCTGGAGGCCTCACTTTATGGTGGACTACTGATATAGATATTGATATTTGTACAAAATCAAAAAATAAGATGGTGTTTGGAGCAAAGGTATTTTATACAACCCTTCTCTCAATCTTACTTGGGCTACTACTTTCGTTTATGCACCTTCGAAGTATTTGGAGCAGAGATTATTTTGGAAGACTTTTGTTAAAATGAATAAGAACTGTATATATCCCCATATGTGTGTGGACTTTAACGAGATTTTTTCAGTTTTGGAAAAACAAGGTGGTAATTCTGGCAGGTCGAGAAGAACGAAATGTTTTCAATCCATTATTTCAGAATGCGAGTTGATGGATTTGGGTTTCAATGGAAATGCTTTTACTTGGTCTAACAACCAAAGTGGAGAAGCTAACATCATAGAGAGAATTGATAAGGCTATGGCAAATGTTGAATGGAGGGAAATGTTTCCTCTCCCTTAGGTTTTTTATGACTTAATCCTTGGGTCGGAACACTGCCCTCTCATTTTCAATCTCATTCTTCCCCTTGAGAAGGTCCCGAAGATGTTTAAATTCCCCTTCAATCAGCCGGTGCTCTCTCTCTACTCCCTCCTCCATTTTCTTCAACTTCTACACAAAATCTCACTCCCTCACCCAAATTCCTTCTAGACCGTCACTCAAACTAGCCTCCTACGCATATTTGGAAGCTTGGGTGGCATTCATTTCACTCTGGGAGGTGGTAATTTTGGTAGAGCTCATTGGGAAAGGCTAGAGTTTTGCTAATCTTCAACTTGGAGCTAAATCTCTTTGAGGGAGGGGAATTTCTACCATTACTAAGTGTATTTGAGTATTTGGTATTATTATTGTATACACACTTGATCAATCTCTCTTGATTTGTTGAAAACTCCTATGAAAATCCATTTTCTAATGTCATTGATTTGATTCAAGCTTGATCTTGTGGATTGTTGGTTTCCTACGTGGATTAGTTGTTATACCGTTGTAGACACCCCGATTTTGACCTGGGATACTTGCCAAGCACTCCCGATGATGAGAAACCACCTGTAAATACCTTAGGGTTGAGAGAAAGGCTTGGACTTGCCCCAAACCACCACAAACCACCCCAGACCATTCCTAAATAACCTAGACCAACCCAAATGACCAAAATACCCCTCAAAGAACCAAGATAAACCAGAACCAATCACTGTGCTCAAAGGGGTTTGAGCGTTCAAACCCCTTGTTTGAGCGCTCAATCCCTGTCCAGTCTGTGATGGCAGAGCATCTAATGATGAGATTCCAACTGAATGGCAGTCACCCAGCTGTTTTTCTGCTGCTCGCATGAGTGCAATAGACCCTAGGGTGAGTCTATATTGTCTCATTAGGCCCCCCACTTCAAATTAACCCACTTTCCCCCCATTTCTCTCTATAAAAAACACCCCTCTACACCATTTACAGAGGTTAGACATTCTCTCATATTCTGAGCTATCACTCTCTCCTTCTGTCCTTCTCAAACTACATTTCCAGCAACCATAAAACCATTTCATCCGTTAGTTAAAGCCAATCTCTTTCCACCCATCAAACCCATTTGATCCTCAAAACCTTTCACTAGAATACACCATCATCCATTCAAAATCAGCCCAAGCCAACCCACACCCAACATAATCTGTCATAATCTACCCACATTGTGTCAACAAACCCATCTAACACTCATCCATCTAGCAAAACCACAAGTCCAAGCTCAAATCAAAACCAATAGGTAGAAATCCATGTGAAAGTTACGGGTTGGTACTCCTGAGGGAGACCAGTGGGTTCATGGAGGTCCTCAATACCTCTAATGGACTCACAAGGTCTCAAATATTCAAGAAAACAACTTTTGAAAATCCCAGCTTCAAATGGTCTGAGCGCTCAAGGCCTAGGCTATGAGCGCTCAAACGGTTTTTCAAAAGTAATTTTTCCAGCCCCTACCAGCTTCAAAAAACTTTTTTTTTTGTGTTTTGTTTTTTGATCGACAAAAGCTGCTAGTGCTTCAAGTTTTTCTGTTGCAGTCCCAGCTCACTTGGGCTGACCTTGTTGAACATGGGGCTTGGGCTTTTCGGCCCGACATGCAATAGAAAGTAGAGATATGAGGCCTATGTCTTTCTCACTTTTTTCTCTCTTTAGGTTCCCACGTATATGGGGTGATTGTATTTTATTTTTATTTTTTTAATTTTCAGTTGTCTTTGGCCTATCAATAATACTAAAGCCTTTTAGCTGCTATGAAGCAGTGGTTAATTAGATATTTACATAATTTCCCAAATACAGGAGTATTTTTTATTGTAATTTTTATCAAACAGAAATGGCGTTGGGTTGGGTTTTCGAATTTCTTTTCTAATTTGATTGTGTTTATTGAAACAAAATTGGCCTGATTTGGCTAATTTGAAAAAACTGTTTTTTTGGTTGTCCTTATTCAAAAAAAAAAAATTGCATTTGTTAGTTTTCGGTCGATTTTTTGTGGTTTCTTGGCTTGTCTCGACGAGAGAAATCTAAAAAGTATAAAATTGTTAGCCAAACTTAAAGTTTTATGAATAAAGACGAAAAATAATCCAAAAAACTTGTTTATTTTCGGCTTTTTTCAAAACACTATTACTGTTGACCATAATTTTATAATTTTTGGATTTGTCTCGATGGGATAAATCCAGAAACCACAAAATCTTGACACAAAACTAACAAATGCAAAAAAAATTTCAATAAGGACAAAACGAAAAAAACCAAAAACGAATTTTTTCAATTTAGCCAAATCAGGCAATAGTATCTTTTCAAATTTGATTGTGCTTTTTCAAACATAAATGGTCTTTGGCCGGGTCATTTTATGTTTAACCCTATTTGTTTATTACTCCATAGTAATGATTAATTAAAGAGAAATCCCTCAAGTGAGGCGAGGCATGAATGTCCGGCAAGGTACAAAAAGCATGAGATCCATTTCGAGGCGGCGAAAGCGACCCGAAATCTTGTTTAGATTGTGAACACTTAATTAAACTCCAAAGGACTTACATTTAATCACGAAGTCACCTTATAGAGCACGAGCCGGGGCAAATCCTAAGCGGATGAACACGGACGACTGTCTTATTCAGGCTCTGAAACTTCTCTACAATAATAGTAGTTTTATTTAACAAATATATAACTTTGGCCGTCGAACGATTTTAAAATAATCTAAAACTAGCATGCGTATCCAACTTTTTTTGAAAAAAAATTAATAAGCGTACTCCTAATTAAATTGTATATATACATCCACAAAAAGATTAGTAATATTGTATTCAATATTTACCTTTTGGAATGGGGATAGATGCACAAAATTGTGTACATCTCTATGTGTATATATAAATTTATTTGCATAATTGAATTGGTAGAATCTAAAACTAGCATATCCAACTTTTTTTTTGAAAAAAATTCAATAAGCGTCCTCCTTAAATTGTATACATCCACAAAAATGTTAGCACACTATTCAATATTTACCTTGTGGAATGGGTTTAGTCGTATAGATCATAGATGCACAAAATTGTGTACATCTCTGTTATAGAAATTTATTTGCATAATTGAATTGGTAGATTAAATCTATGACATTTAATTTGTTTTGATACTATTTTGGTATATGTGTGAGTGGATATAAAATATTTGTCCACCCAATATTCGTGGTAAGTATTCCCATGGTAAGTAAAGTATGAATTTTTGGAGGGAAAACAGCAAAACCACCTCGTTTTTGGCAATTCCATACCACCCTTTTTGTGTGGCTTTGATCTAATGGCTCAGATTCATCCATTTTTTTATCTAATGGCTTAGATTTAGTGGGGTATCAATGCCCCAATACCACATTGCGGGATCATGGAAAATTTGCTTCTGGAGGAGCCTCAGGATCTCTTCAGAAGAAGAAAAGGAAAGGGTAATCAACATCTCTCAATTCATCATCAGAAGAAGAGAATACATGTCAATATATATCGTCTCAAAATTAAGAAGAAGACAAAAACCTGTGTGAGACTGGTAGCTTGATTACTTAAGAATCCCGTACACCATACTAGGAAGAATTGTAGGAAATCGTTAGATTAATTAACACTTCTTCTACTATCTCTCTATCTATGTGTATTAGTATTAGGGTTGATTACAAGTTTCAATGTACTTTTTTCACTTTCCTATACGCTTTCATACATTTCTATACATTTTTTACACATCTCAATACACTTTTTAAGCCTTAATGTCAGCCCAATAAACTAATTTTAGAATTTTCCTTAGTATTATTACTGTACTAAAGAGGTGGTTATGTGAAATTTTGTCGAGGAATATAATATAAAAATGCCACACAACAATTAACACTAACATACCTCTCACTTTTGTCATCTCACATTCTTTTCTCTTTTTTTTTGGGTAAATAAGCTTGAAATAAAAAGAGGCTAACCGAATATACAGCCTACAAGAGGCATACCCCAGGAGGACAAAAAAAAGAAAAGAAAAGAAAAAGAAAAGGAAAAGTGGGATTGCCAAAAGGTTACAAAGTGATGAGGGAGAAAACTGATGATAAATAAGCCTATGGAGAGTGTTTCTCCCTCATCTTTTAGATGAGGGAGACACACCACATGGACAACTTACTAAATGTGAATTACAAAACATAGGGAAGCCCTAATAGGACTTAAACTTACTGAATTTGTACAACATGAAAGTACTCAAAAATATCTAAAGAGGTCTTCCTTGAAGCTTGAACATGGGACAATGAACAACAAATCAACGGCGAACTAGCTCATACAACACTAGCAATTGGTAGCCGAACATTAGCAAGTCTACGGCGAACATCTTGGGCCGGTTCAGGATGACTGGTTTAAGTGATAGTCAACATTCTGTCAAGGAAAATTAACATGACATCCTTGTGAAGCTGCTGGAAAGTTAGTATATGGCAGCAAGAATCTAATCGATATGAAAATGGATATTACACTGGGACAACCCCCAGCGATAGGTCTAAATAGGGGTGCATAAGCACCACCTTGGGAGGAAGCCCCCTCCCAGAAGGGGATCAAACATTGCCAGGGACATCCCCCATGGCTAGGCCGAACCAATGTGTATGTCAAAATGAAACCAATCAAGAGGACTAAACACTGCCCAAGGATGGCATAGTAGACATAGCAGCTACAATCGAGTAACATGTCTTATGCATTGCTTACAAACAACACATAAGTGCTCTGGAGATCTAGGTAGTAGACTCAAACTAATACAGATACATCTGGCAACAAGGAACATGATAATAATGTGCCACAACCAAGCTCAATCAATCATATGATATCATAGCAGCTCTGCCCATCTGTTGGCAGTCCAAATCATACAATGCAGAACATAACTCTATGTTGATTCCATAATAACAATGCAACCATGGAGCATACAAGAAGATAGAGCATGTTAACCAAGGAATGCCTCCTTCCATTGGAGACCTAAAAAGTACAGTGCAAACATTTATAAGAACCATCCAAGGAATGCCTCCTTCCATTGGAGACAGAAATAACCAACTCATGCAATCAATGATATCAAAATATATAAGAGGTCCAAAAGTGTTGAACCCTGTTCCGAGCCTGAGACAAACCTGCAACCACACACTAATCCCAAATGGGAATAAGGGTCAATCTCAACATAACTTGGGCCCAGTCACAATCTTGGAGATCCTGTCTTAGAGAACCACATTAGTAGAAACCAAATTATATCGTAACATAGCAAGACAGCAGGCTTTCCAATCATGCAAGGAGAATTGAAAAAGTGAAAGTGGTTTGCTGATCATTAAATAATTAAATATATAAGCATTTGAAAAGAGAATTGAAAAAGTGAGAGTGAACTATTAAATTAGAACGGAGGGAGTATTATGTTGAAAACTGCGTTACAGATGACATACTTTTTCCGTACCCCTGTATGTAACTCCATAATTGTGTTGCAGTGAGACGAAAAAAAGAAAGAGCATCTCCAACTAATGATGTCAAAGTAGACATTGCATGCAAAGAAATTTGAGGCGAACTCCAACTACAGTGTAGATTATTCAATTGACATTTGACATCTCCCTTCTCATGTAAAATTTGATATAGGTAAAATGGTAATTGTCAAATCTTCTATCCTAGTAGTACTTTATTCTCCAAAGCTTAATAAACTGAAGGATAACAAAAAATATAAAGTTGTAAACATGTTGAAGTGTCGCATTAACATTCAAGGTTGGAGTTGCTCTTATTAAAAAATAAAAAAAATCCTACCCTTTTAGGGCACAGTTAATTAAATCTTAAAATTGGTTTCCAAAATATAGAAGGTCCAAACACAATATCTCATTCGACACATGCATGTTATATCCACCTAGTTTCACCTCTGATATCGAAGAATAACGTTATAGGTGCACCACTTGTGCATCCCACACGACCCTGATGTGACAAATAAGAATAAGCTTAATGTGGGGCTCATCTAAAAAATGGGTTTCTCCTCATTTGCCACATCAGATCGTGTGCATTTGGGGTACCCATAGCATTTTCCGATATCGAATGCGTTAATGCTTTACCAGTTCAAAATTAAAAACAAAGATAGTAGCTGAATTGAGAGAGTCGGTAAAAAAATTGAAATCGGAGTTATGATACCTTGGAATTGTTGGTGGAGAAAGAGAGAGTGAGTTGGGCGCAGAGGAGACATGTCAGGTGGGGTTTGAGCTGAGAAGCATTGATGATTAAAAGTCCATTTGCTATCAAAGTGAACTACAGAATCAGACAAAAAGCTTCCCCAAAAGAGTGCTTGTTCGTAAAACTGTAAAAAGAGACCACACTTCTCTGGCTCTTGAATTACAGTAAAGTACAGTAAAAGAAGGCAGCCAGCCAGCCAGCCAGCCCAGGAATCTCACTCACACTGCCTTGTTGATAATAATAGTCTCCTACTTCTATCAATTTTTCAATACTGGAATGATTAAGTCATTTACTATAACTACTAGTACTAAGGACCTAGTCCCTCTCTTTATGGGAAGGGATTTGCTGGTGTGTGGTCCTAGTGTGTAAAATCTGAGTTGTCGGATGTGTTTTTAACAGTATTGATTTCAAATCAAAGAGTGTGTGTAGATCCGAACCACACTTCTCTATCTTGAGATTAAATAAAGTCGATTCTTTGAGATCAGCAGCCAGCCAGCCCAGATCTCACTCACACTGCCTTGTTGATGCGTACACCCGGTCTTTATGAGGGAAAATGACTTTGAAAGATGGAAAATACTTCACATAAGAGGTTTGACTCTCTTGTCTTCCCCTGTTTTAGTGAAACAAGAATCTTTCATTCCTTTTTAGTATAGCAAGAATAATGCTTTTATGCTTTTTGGACGAGATTAAAATTCAATTAGGTGTCGTATGACTTTTTTTACTTGAAAATAGTACTCCCTCTGTCCCATTTTAAATGCTCCCAAAGAATATCCGTGTCATTTTCAAACGTTTATATCTTTTTATTTGTAATGTTTTCAATGTTTTTAAAAATTTATCTAATAGAACTAATTGAGATCTATCAAATAAGATCCATATTGCATATAAAATACATTATAGAATGAAAACTACAAGAGTTTTAAAAAAAACACGCATAACCGTAGGGAGCAATTAAATTGGGACGGAGGGAGTACCATACTGTTTAGCAAAATTCTTGATTTTGGCTTATGTAACATGGGAATGTATCCAACCACCACTCACAAATTTTTGTAGTTCTTTTTACGAATTTTTGTGGTTCATTTATATGATTTTTTGTTGCTCGTTTTTATTTTTGGGTGCATATATCCTTTACGAATTTTATCGCTCATTTTATGAAATTCTGTGACCCGAGATATGATTTTTTTCGTAGTTTATTCAATGAATTTTTGTGGTTTTGTCGATGAATTTTGTTGTAAAAAAGATGGCGCAAAGCTCAAAAAAGACAGCTCAAATGTATGAATTTTTGTGGTATTGTTTACGAATTTTATGGTGGTTTTGCAATTTTTTTTGGGGATCAATTTCGAGATTTTATGGTGGTTTTATAGCTCAAAATATCAAAGAGCATACCATACTCCATTTTCTTAGGGGTGTTTACTGTTTACCCTAGGCTTATTCATGTAACATGTAAGAAAAGGTAAAAGGAGCTACTCCCTCCATCCCAAATTGCTTGCCCCTCATGGGAGTGCGTGCATTTTGCACGAAAAAAAATAACATGTTTATGAAAACTTTTTTGGAAAAAAAATTGCACCAAATTTTTCTTCTCAATGAGATCTTTAAATTGGTGTAAAGTTTGTTAAAAAAAATTAATACTTGTACATTATTTTTTGGGGTGCAAAATGCACGCACTCCCATGAGGGGCAAGCAAATTGGGACGGAGGGAGTAATGTTTTAGAAGTTGCCCTGGTATATTTTTAACTTCCATTTTCAAGTGTCAACGTTTAGAATTCATTTAATTGTGACAAACATTCATCTATAGTTTTTAGATTATCTATTTTTCAGGAATTTTACAATTGTTGGCCCCTTGAATTCTAAAGTTTGGACCACCAATTAGCCTTGCGGCGGCAGTTGAGCTTCCTTTATCGTCATTAGATTTGGGAGGAAGTGATTTTGAGTTATGCAACTCTCATCTCTGAGTATTCAAATTTTCTTGTTCCAATTCGTGGGTTAAATTCAAAAATGACTTATTGGGTTGTAGATCTGCTGTCCCGAAAACCCTGTCCCTACTCCGTGTCCCGTCTATCCGAGTCGTCCATCTGAGCAATCGATGGCTCAGATTTGCAGATGAACATGTTTGGCTTGTGGATTTGCTGTCCCAAAAACCCTGTCCCAACTCTGTGTCCCGTCTATTCGAGTCGTCCATCCGAACAATCGAAGGCTCAGATTTGCAGATGAACATGTTTGGCACGAATTTGTTTGGGGTGAGATGGAATTCAACCGTTGTTTGCATGAATGGACGGCTCGGATGGACGGGACAGGGAGCTGAGATAGGGAGTTCGGGACAGCGGATCCACTTCCGACTTATTGCGCTTTACGAGATAAATCATTCTCTCACAATAATTGACTCAAAAACTAACTTAAGGGAATTAAAACATCAAAACTGTATTATGATTGTCTCACACAAAGTGAGTCGTTCCGGACTCTTTAATAATAATAAAAATAATTAAAAAATAGCGAGGTAAAAACTAGGGGTGTACACGGTCCGGATCGGATTGACATTAATCCAATCCTAATCTGCGAGTCACGGTTTTTAGAAAATACAATTCGTGTCCTAACCAAAAGTCTCACGGTCCGGTTTCAATCCGATCCCCGAGTCACGGATTGATTTTGGTTTTATCCACGGATTACATATTTTACGTAGACAAGTAACAAACGGTTTCATCAAGAATTGATAGACATAGTTTTATAAGATGTGATGGAGCCATGGAATATGAGGCAGTTCATAAGGAATTGTAGATGCAATTTATCACTTCATCCATGGATTACATGTGGTGGAGCCAAAGGCAGTTTAATACAAAAAAGACAATTTAATAAGAGAGGCCTAAACATTAAACAAGCAACAGTAGAAACAAAGGCGCTAAGGCTGTTTAATACAAAATCCAAAGTAAAAAACAGAGAGACCTAAACATTAAACAAGCAGCAGTATTTATCTAACACAACAACTATTGAATTCAGTTACATCAAATAGAACAACTACTGAATTCGTCATAGTCCAACAGAAATGCAAGGCACTTGAATACATCAAAGTCCAATACAAATATATATATAGAGTCCCGATCTAGTCCGAGATCCCTAAGTCCGGAACTCATAGTTCGGATCAAATTTTCATGATCCGAACCGTCCAATGTGTTCAAAAGGTATTTTCAAGGGTCTACGCGGAAAATCATAAAAAAAAATACCGGGAAGGGCTTGATCCAAACAGTTTTTCGCAAAACTGCAAATATACAATTTTTGCGAAAAACTGCTTGGATTAAGCCCTTCCCGGTATTTTTTTTTGCAGATTTCCCACTTGGACCTTGGAAAACACCTTTTGAACACATTGGACGGCTCGGATCATGCAAAAACATCTTTTAAAACCTTCAAAACACCCAAAAACCTTCAATTCGGGATCCTTGACTGGATCACCGGTGTATATATATATATTTAAAAAAGCTATATATAATAAAAATCTCACTGGCCCAGGATCGGTTAATCCGCGGTTTCAAAATCAAAATAAAGTGTCCGAACCATGATTTTTCACCGATTTTTTTAAAAAGCCCTGAATCTTAAAAAAAGAGAATCAGATTCAATTTTTTTGAAAACCAGATTCCATTCCCAAATCTCAAAATCTTCCCTGTAAAAAAACCAAATTCAAACGGTGCTAGCACTATCTTTAAAACTACTCCAATTTTAGAACTGTAGAGGAATAGAACACAAAAAAGAACACAGACAAAAAGAATAGAAAAAAAAAAATGGAAAAGATTAAAAATAAAAGAAAAGTCACAACCCACTCTCCAACTAATAATTCATCTACTTCTACTATCTAAATTCTCCTTTCTTTTTTTTTTTTTTTTTTTTTTTTTTTTCCACCCATAAAAATCTCATATAATTTCAGTAATTTCTCTCTCTACCTGTGACTGCAAAAGTCCAAAAGTCTCTTCCTCCCTTCAACAATTTCATCAAAGAAATCATCAATCTGGCCAACAATATTCTCAGCCCCAGATCTCAAAACCCCAAAACACCCTTTCAGATTCTCCACTCTCTCTCTAATCCCACTCTCTCTCTCCCAATCCACCACTCCCCCACCTTGTGAACACCACCTCTCCAATTCTCCCCTCAGCTCATCCATGGCCGCCTTCGATCTCCTAAACTCGTACAACAATATCCCCGGCCGTACACCTCCACCGCTTATCTCAGCCGCCACCATCTGCTGCAACCTCGATGTTGATATCATAAACCCAGATCCAAACAACACACACCCTTCATACCCACCTCTCAGAAAATCGGATTCAGGCCAAGAATACACCAACCCATATAGCAAGATCATGAGTAGAAGTGAGCTTACATTTCTCATTGCGTATAAAACTCCCCTGAATCCGTTGAACCCATTTAGCTTTGATTCAACTGACACTTTCCCATCAAACCTTATTGAGAGTGGTTCAATTCTTGTCTCCATCACTGCCCTGTTCTCTTCCTCCAATCCCACTGCCTCTCGCTTACATCCTGAAATAGCTCGAATCACCTGTTCCCAACAATTCAATCAACGAAAATTAATCCAGAAACACAAACCCAATATTCGATTTCTTTACTTTAATCAATTGAGTTGTGTTTTGAAAGCCACGTGATCCTTTCTTCTCAATAATTCCTTTCCCTTGTCATAAATGCACACCAACAGCCATTTGTGTGGTTGTTGAGAAAAGAATAGAAAGAATTCGAGTTTCTCTCTGAATCACTCATTCGGATTGAATAACTCTGGCGAGAAATGAGAAAAAAAAAAGTACCAAAATTATTTCATTATTTCTCGTAATCCGAAGGGTGCTGTTGTTTGAGTTTATGTCTAGAACAAGAATTTTGATGGAGTAACAGAGAATTCTCGAATACTAGTAATTTTAAAGTTGGTGTGATTGAATCAGAACCTGACGAGAAAGCTGTGGAGTTAGATTCCGGTGAGTGTCGAGCGAGGAAGTGATATTGAAGCCGGCGGAGTAATAATTTTCGATGCCAGAGACGCCGGATTTAAGGACATGACATACTTCCCAGAGCTTGGAACTCTCATCCATGTACTCATCAAGCCACTTTTCACCCACAGGCAAGTGAAGTTTTTGGACAAGAAGAGTCAATTGGGTATGGAAAGATCTCAGGAGAGAAAGGACCCTTTGGAGGAATTGGATTGACATGAAGTTGTTGGAATTAAAAACTCGTTCGAGATCGTCTAGTCCTCTGGTTAGGAAGGAGTAGAAGCCATTGACAGAGTTGGTGGAAGAAGGATCCAATTCCATCATAAGTTTTTAGAGAGAGAGAGAGAGAGATGTTTATGATATTATTAAAGGGGTTTTTGTATAAGGGGTAGAGGAAAAAGGGGTAAAGGGTGGGTGGTGTATTTATTTAGTAAATTGGGAGGAGAGCAAAAGGAGAGGGCAAGGGGAATGGAATGGAAGAAGGAAGGAAGGAAGGAAGGAAGGGAATATAATCTTTAGAAGCTCAGGTTTCCAAGGTTGGAATAAAAGATTGTTGGGAGCAATGATGGGTGTTTCCTATGGAGGGGAAAGGATGATTGGTAATCTGCCATTTTCCATTGTTATACGGGCAGAAAGAAAGAAAAAAGAAAAAAAACCAAAAAAGAAAAGAAAAGAGAGCAGAAATTTTTCATGGGCTCCCTTCCAACTTCTTCCTTTTCTTCTTCTACTTATGCTTCCTCTGTCCTACACAAGTCTTTAATTTTGTGTAATTTGAGAGAGAGAGAGAGAGAGAAGTGGGGCCAAGTTGTGTGTTGTAAATCTTGCTGGCATTTGACTAGGATTTTAGATTGAGTTCATCGGTTGACTACATTGACCGGAATTCTGGTGCTTCTACTAACATTTGCCTCTTTTGAGCCAAGTGTTCTTTGTTTTCCTTCAAAAAAAAAAAAAACTATATAAATAAATAACAAACTAAGAGGGTGTCTGGTAAGGGTGTTTTTAGATTAAAATGGTTTTTCACGATTTTTTATGCAATGTATTGTGAGAAAATGATCTGCTTAGTTTTGGGGAAAAAATTGTTTTTTGTTAGTGGAACACCCCTAAAAGTGTTAAGCTATATTAACAATGCAATCAAACAAAAGTTACCGCACAATGCGATAATACTTGCATCTTTTAATTTTATGCGAAAAAACTTATCTTCAAGCAATTCTATTACCGCCATGTTAAAATTACGGATTGTCCATCTCTCATCATTGAAACACTGAGATGAAAGAATCTAAATCTAAGATTAAAAAAAAAAAGTCGCAAACCTTTAATTTGGTAAATCACTAAAACAATAGACTTGTAAGTAAGTGATAGCAAATGGGGCCATATAGTGACGAAAAAAAATGACTTGTTTACACTCAGATTCTTTGAATGAAAAGATTTTAAAAATAAAAACTAACTAATGTGTACTATATGTGGATGTGACGCATGTGACACTTTTTTAATTGATAAGCTCATCCATGTATTCCGCCATGCATTGAAACGGTAATGACATGTGTATATTTTAATGTCAATAACATTACTCTTTCAAAACATGCTCATATAACAAAAATGTTATCGATGCCAATTGTCATTCAGTCTTGCATTAACTAGAAAAGAAAGAAATCTGGAAAACATAATTATTTCCCTTGTTTGATTTATCATAAATGAGAAGAAGTCCAAATAAAATGTTAAAGCACAAGAAAGAAGAAATAGGTAAAGAAGTGAAATGTATTTCCCTCTTCCTCTCTTGTTTTGGGTACTTTTATCACCTTTCCTTGAACATGATAAATACCTCTTAACTGGAAATCTCATCCATATTCTTGCAATTTGAATGATAGTAGAGCACATTAACTCACTTTTATCACTCTTATTTTTCTTTCCCTTTATATTTCGATTCCTAAGTTCCAAATGCACCGTAAGTTGGCAATTACCTATGCATTTTCATCATACAGGTGTAAATCAAACCCTTGTCATTAATTCCATTTAATCACAGATATGATAAGGTTTGAACCCGAGACCTCTCTGTTGGGAGGGTAAAGGAAGTGTTATATGGGCTAGAGCGCATGCCAATTGACAACTAAATCCTTGTTGAATTTTAATAGAAGTGTGAAGTTTATAATGTAACTAAAAGGCTTTCAAATTTATGTATCGGAGTGTTCTTTGGCTTCTTCTTTCCTCTTTTTCTTCCTCGAGCAACTGACTTTGCTCCTCTCTATCCCATTGAATTGTGGGGGTTTTGTTTTCCAAGATATTTTGGATGCCTTGAACCTTTAAAGAAAATTGGAATGAAGGGTTTCCTTTGTATTTGTGTTTTATTCCTTCCTACTATGCAAGACCAGTCAATTTAGCCTACCCAGATCTTCCAATTCTCCTAGTTTTGAGTAACCCCATGCATTGGGGCGGTGCGGACCGGCTTTTCCGTACCCAGATTCTGATCCGAAAAGTGCAACACGATCCCGACCCCGCCAGGAACCCGACCAAGTAATCTGTGGGTGAGCCCGTTCTCACCTCGATCAGGCCCATTGGTGTGATTTGAGTTGTTCATTGTGTTCGGCTATTGAATTTTTTGTTCATGGACGGACTTTTCACTCGCATGGTATACATTTTTCTTGAAGTTTAATGCCAAAATCAAATATAACACTACTATAGAAAACGTGTTTTGTTTATGTTAGTACGGATATTTGATCAATTCCGTTGTACCATAGATATTAAACTCGATAATTGATTTAATTAGATCTCTAGGCCTGCACCCTGATGCCTTTCGGCTTTGATTTGGGGTATGACTTTACAGTAAAATGTCCATGTAGCTTATCGGTTCCAAGAGGTTTCTGGGGGCACAGTTTTAAAGGACATAACACTAGTGAGCCAGGAATAGGTCACATCAAAGACCACAACATCCCATGCTGTGACACCCAGGTCGGCATGACAAGCACTATTCCACACAATTTACTAAACATATTTGATTGGCAGGTCAAAACCCATAAATCGTCTTGTAGCTCCAATTCAGCACTTCTACATACACAGAAAACACACCCATAATTTGAAAATCAATGGCCCAGATTCATTTGATTTACACTTTCGGGGTCAATTGGAGGTTGTTTTTCCGGGTCTATAGCATTATTGAGCTCCAATCTGTCAAAACACTCGAACCAAATCACCGGGACATAAATCAAAGAAAAAGATCGCTTCACGGGTCTTATTGTGCCCTATTGACTGATGAGTATTATCACTTGATCTTATACTGATATATATCAATCGACCGAGCTGCATCCGATCGAACGGTCACTGAATGCTGCTAGTTGCACGGTGCATTTTTCTTGATACTCCTGATGATCATCTGATCGTCTCTTTTTTTTTTTCACACAGTATATTTTATTGAATAAAATATGTTAAATTGTCTTTCTCCTTTTCTCCAGATTGAGGGGGATTAGGAGACCAAGAAACTTAATTTATACTTATGAGGAAGAGGGTTGATGTTGAGATTTGTTTAATTTGATTTAAAGAGGAGGCTCGTGGGTTTTTGGAGACTGGGACACTTGAGAGTATGTTGGTCTTTTGAGATATTTCATGGGAAAGTGAATAGGGAATTAAGGGGGCATTCTTTTATGACATTGATTTGGGCGCCCCCTTATCTTTGCCTTACAAAGTGGGCACATGTTTGTTATATGTTTAAGATTTGCCCCTTGTGCTCTTCATTTACTTCTTGGTTTTTGGCTTGGGAGAGAAACCAAGCTCTATCTTTTAACCTACAAACTCCAAACACTACCTAATGCTTTGGGAAGAAAAAAAAAGCAAAAAATGATTTTTTTCGTTTTTTCGTTTTGTCTTTATTCAAAAAAAATTACATTTGTTAGTTTACGTCAAGTTTTTGTGGTTTATTCAAAAAGTATAAAATTATGGTCGAAACTTAATTTTTTTAATAAAGCCAAAATTAAACCAATAAACTGGTTTATTTTAGGTTTTATTCAAAAAAATATTAGTTTTGACCATAATTTTATACTTGTTGGATTCATCTAGTCGAGATAAATCAATAAACCACGAAAATTTGATGCAAAACTAACAAATGCAAAATTTTTTTGAATAAAGACAAAACGAAAAAACTAATTCTGCTCTTTTTCCCCAAAGCAATTCTACATCAAAATAGGAGTATAAGATTTTGCCCTTCATTAATGAGCAACGTTACACTCACAACTTTAAAACAACATTGTGTCTTGGATCATTCGATGCACATGAGTCCACATGCATCGAATGGTAGCGAACACAATTGCGTCCGAAGTTGTTTTTTTATATGTGTAGACTTCTGGTTATTTATACAAAAGAAAAAAAAAATTCATCAATAGATATGAATTAAAGTAAGAGTTTATACCAATATTAGATTAGTGGCAAAGAAATTCTAAGATAAGAGGGAATGTGTGCAGATTGCACAAATATTGGTTCCACATCGAAAAGATGTTGCGCTTCTCCTCGTTATGCTACACCTTGTCGGGGAAGAATGGCTAGAGAATTGGCTATTCCATGCTCGCTAAGGTAAATTAATTATATTTCACTATAAGAAAAATGACTTTTTGTGACAAAACGATTTCGTTATTAAAGTATTAAATTTCGCCACTAAAGGTAACCGTATTAGAGAAAGAAAAAAAAATTCCTCACCACATTTCCTCTCATAAAGGCTGTCGCAACTAGTATTTTCATTGCCAAATTAACATTTTGGCGACGAAAAGTTTCCGCGCCAAATATTTCCTTGCCAAAATTTGTTGAATTGTTATTTATTTGTTAAACTTTTCATTACTCAATCTTGGCCTAATATAAGGCAAACATTCTGTTTTCCTGTAATATTCCAAAATTTTTAAATAAAACATTTGGACTATTATTATTCTCTTTTACACTAATTATTTTGATTTAAATCCTAATTAGTCTTAATTTTGACTTTTGATTGTCTAATTCGGAATAACTAATTTAACTAGGCCTACTGACCTTAGTCTACCACTAACCTAACCGTAGTTGACTAACACTAACCCTAGTTACTGTACATTAGCCAACCATGGTTTGCTAACATGCTCCTAAAATCCTACTAACCTACACTGCTTGCGCCCTTGAATTGTATTTCCAATATTATTTTCCCAAGCGTAGGGTTTAGGCCGGCGATAGCATCAAAACCGGTAAGACCGGGTCGAATCCACAGGGACCGAACGCACCCGGCGTGAGAGTTGTTGTCTTGCAAGTGTAGGTTTTCGACCTTGAAGCGGCAAACTTAGTTTGTGATTTGTTTGGTGGAATTCTCTCGACTTCGGGAATGACTTGGAGATTTAAAAACGACAAATTAAACTGAGGCAAAGTCTAGGGGTATTGAACTATCATGACTCGGGTTAATCCATCCTCTCTTGATAACCGGCTCGGGGCATCGTTAAATGCCCCTGAACGGAAGATTTAGATTTTAAAACCATTTACAAGAAAAATGTGTTTACCAAAGATTAGGGGTTTTCGGTTCATTTGACAAACGGTTGAGTTGACATCGCCAAAGCATAACAAGTGCCAAGTAGTTAAACCCTTGGCTACGTGTGATCAAAGGGATTAACAAACCCAAACTTTGGTACATAAAAGTGCAACCCCAAATATGTGATAAACAAGCAATGTATGCTATTTGTCGAGATGGACGGATTAATCCCAAGTCATGGAGTGTTAATCACCCCATGACTAAGCCTATTAAACTACTCACTCATTATGCTACAAATAAAGCCTAGGAATTTGTAGAAAACCAAAAACATGCTTAATAAACTTGAAAACTGATTTTTAATGAAGATTATAAGTCTACCTACAACTTTAAACTTTAAGAAAATCACAAACAACAAGTAAAAGCTAAGGTTTAAGAAGGAAATGACTAGAAAATGGAAAATACAATTTAACCGATAAAAACGAAAACAAACTTGATTTATACAGAGATCCAACGAGTAGCTACAACATTAATAAACGACAAATTAACGGGAACTTAGTACTTATTTGAGTATTCTAGAGAGAGAGAGTTCAAACTCTCTCCAATGGAAGAGAGAGGGAGGAGCAAAAACTAAGTAAGAAAATAAAGAGAAAGTGTGGGAGAATGAGAGAGGAGAGAGGTGATATAGTCTTTCACTTCTTTCTCTAATAAGTTACAAAAAGTCCTCACAAAGGAGAGAAACATTTCATAAATAGAAAGTGCAATAAAGTGCTCAAAAAGTAGTTGGCGGGCTTTTTTGGACCGATCCAAAATAATTCTGGATCGGTCCGGATTGGTCTGCTAAAATTTGGAGCAAAGTGGATCGGTCCAGAAAACTTCCGGATTGGTCTGGTGCTGCCTTGATGAATTTGGATCGGTCCAGAATTATCTTGTATCAATCTGGATTGGTTTTGACTTGAATTTGACTTCTTTGATCACTCCCATTGGATTGCGTGCTTCCGGACTTCCTCCAAAACACTTAAATGAGTTGTGCAACCCTCGGAGGAGATGTTCCTTGGTCATTTGAGTGCTCGTTCACTCCCAGACTCCACCGGGAGTTTTTGTGAGCATCAAGCACGGCTTCCAAGCCATCGGTTTGACTTGGTGACTTTTCGAATTCCCGGGCCTTAGTCGAATCGTCATTCCTTCGCTCTTGACGCCCGGTGTTGGCGTGCCATGGGACAAGTGGCCCTCGGTAGTTTGGGACGGTTCCCAATGCGCTCCAAAATGCGCTTATTTAGCGTGTTAAACCTGTAACTATCAAAAACACCACTACGCGGATATCAACCAAATAAAGCGCGAAATCGCATGTGTGTGTGGACTAAATGAGTTAGATAAGCCCCGGATACCTACAATATTAGGGACTTATCATACACCAAAACCCGTTATCCTACACTAACCAACATGGTGACCCTCCTCCACCATTCCAAAGCCATGAAATGACCTTACTTCATCTCTCTCCCATGCTCCCCTCCATATCTCTGCTTATAGCCAGAGAATATTATCACTCTCTCCTCCTGTAGACACCCCAATTAATTAGACCCGTGGATATTCTTAGCCAATGGGCTCCCCGACGATGAGAATAATTAAGACGTAATCCTTACATTTTTACATGATGCTCTTAATACCCAAAAATCCAAAAAGAAACCTTTCCAAAAATCATACCATAGCGCTCGGGAACACTTCCTTGCGCTCAGAAATGAACCTTTTGCAAGCGCTTGAATCCTAGCTGGACCTGAGCGCTCAGGTCATCTGTGCACGTCAGAACTTTTCAGACCATCAACGGTCGGCCATGATGTGATTCTTTGCATCGGTTGATGACACAGAGGCTCCCCCTCCTCCACATACACGCAACCCTCTCCAGTCACTTCTCCCTCTCAATATTTGACCACCATCATGACCCTTCACTAACTAAAACCCTATAAATATTACCCTTCTACCCCATTATGTTACGCGGTATTACACTTGTGTGACTCTGGGCATAATATCACGATGTTGTTTTGCGACTCTAACGTATTATGCTAGATTACTGAGATGAACAGGAGGAGTACTACAGTCAAGAGAACTACGGAGCCGGAGAAGCTGCCAGCATGGGGGACAACTAGACAGAGGGATATGAGAAGCCATAAATCTCACCCTACGTATTATGCTAGATTGCTGCCAGCATGTATCTCATGGAAGGAGAATTTACTGTATCAAACTTGTTATTACCATTTATTATTATAATTTGTAATAATATTAACGTTTCTAAAATTTGGGGCATTACAGTTTGGATGGTTGGAATCTTCAGGATGAATAGAATATGATTATGAGGAATCAAATTTCTTGTAATTCCCTTCTTAAAGTATAATTCCATTCTAATATTTAGGTTAATTTAGTTATGTTATTCAAGAAATATTAATTTTGGAACTTTAGTTGAATCAACATTTAGTCTTTATTATTAAAGCCATCAATCAAAGGTTACCATGAGGTAAAAGAGAGATTGGATTCTCACTGTCTGGAAAGATGATTTTTGGTTGAACATGTCAACGTAAATTAATTATAATTCTATTCTGGTATGTTTCTTAGAAATTATGAGAATATGACATCACATTCTCATTACTCCTTAATATTTCCGTCATCCAAACTAGATTAAGTTAGTGAAATAACGTTTGTGGACAAGATGTGTGGACCAATGGGATCAGTATATGAGAAATTAGTACCATTCAGATTGGAAAGGAAAAAGAACATAACAACTAACCACTCCATATAAAATCAATGTCAGTGTAAATGCTTAAATCAGATGGTACCCACAAGGTTGCCCAGTTTGGGTCCACCTACTAGCGAACTCGGGTGTTCCACTAATTTCATTTTTTTTGGTTTTTTGGTTTTTTTGGATGTTTTAGTTTTGTAAATGGTAAATTCTCAGTGTGAGATTTACCAGTATAAATTTGTTTGTCCATTTATTATTTATTTTTGATTATTTGTTTGTCCTTATTCAAATTTTTTTTGCATTCGTTAGTTTTGCATGAAGATTTTGTGGTTTCTGGATTCCTCTCGACGAGACGAATCTAACAAGTATAAATTTATGGTCAAACCAAATATTTTTTTGAATAAAGCCAAAATAGGTGGATTATTGGGCCAATAATCCACCTATTTTGACTTTATTCAAAAAAAGTTGAGTTTTGACCATAATTTTATACTTGTTAGATTCGTCTCGTCAAGAGGAATCCAGAAACCACAAAATCTTCATGCAAAACTAACGGATGCAAAAAAAAATTGAATAAGGACAAACGAATAATCCAATAATCCAATAATCCGGATTATTACCCAAAGGAGGTCAGCTAACTAGTTTTTTGGTTTTTTGTTTTGCAAAAAAACTAACTTGTTCCATTAAACTAGTTTTTTGTTTTGCAAAAAATTTGATAGTTTTTTAGTTAAAACAAAACTGTTTTTTTTAGCGGAACAGGGCCTTAATTAGCTAAGATATTTTTCCTAACAAACAACGTTTTATTTATTTTTCCTTAAATGATCCAGGATGGATACAACTGGGGGTTGTTTCAATTTGTGACGTATTGTTCTAATTGGCTTATTAGATAAGTCATGGATTGATATATTGTGAAATAATGACTTATTTCATACAACATGATAAGACAATTTTAACAATAAATCAATTTTGTAGAGTGAGCAATATTCGACTTAACCATCAATCCCTTTAAAGTAAAAAATAAGTCGACGGGTACAATTACGTGGTGCTCTAACCCCTTCACCACGAATTATATGGAATCTGCGACTATGAAGTATGGTGGGGCATGACCACATGGCTGTACCTCAATGCTATTGAAATAGTTACTCCACTGCAGTAATTGAAAACCTAAGACAATTGATTGAAAGTTCTAATAATACGAAGAAGAGGACCCCATAAAAGAAGAGAGAATCGATAATAATGTACTCATGACTGGGAAGGAGCTGGTTTGATGAGCTTTTTTTTTTTTTTTTTCTTAAAAAAAAAAAAAAGTTGATTATCCCATATTAATTAGTAATTGCTAATTCAAATAGGTCTGTGGGGGACCAGTACTGAAGCTTCTTTCCGCAGCTCTTTCAGGTTAATGATGTGTTTTAATGAAGATAATGGAGTCAATTAATTAAAGCCACACTTTGGGTTTTAGAAAAAAAGTAGTGGTATCTGGAACCCCCTATGTATGATTGATGGGGTACCACCTCTAAACTAGGGTTTCTGTTGAGATTGGGGTCAAAAGTTTGCAGTTTTATGTCAAGTGTGGTTCTTGAATTATTGAAGGGAAAGTAAAAGAAAATTAGAAGGAAAATAATTATTGAAGTGAGAAGTAAAGCAGTAAAAAGGTCGTTTGTCAAAACTAAAAAAGATATGATGATCTCCAGTTTAGAAGCATAACTGAACCGGTCCAGTTTAGAAGCATAACTGAACCGGTCCAGTTTTGACATTTTCGAACCTACCCGGTTCAGTTTTAATGATAAAATACTTTTCTTAAACAAATACTCCTACGTATACATGGTTTATATATGTTTATTTATGGACTTTTCCTTTTAATCTTCTTTTATTTTATTTTTTACCTCTCTGGGCAATGCATCTAAGATTCCAAGAAACAAAAAAAATAATTACTAGTCTGTAATAAAGAAAAAAGGGGTAGTCCTTCCCTTATGCTTTCAAATTGGTGAAATAATGAAGTGGATTACTTATTATCTACTATCTATTAGCTTCAATAGTAATAGGACGGGTTACTTTTTGTATGCTGATTAGGCATCCTGTACAAAAAAAGATCATTATGATTTCATCCTATGAGATTTGAATACTTATGGTTCCATCCTGAAATTCAAATAAATCCCAAAATACCATTTCTCTCTCCTAATTTTCTTAATATTTCTGTCCTGATTTTCTTAATAATTCTCTTTCCTAATTTCCTAACATTTCTCTCTCCCAATCTTTCTTAATTTATCTCAATCTCTCTCTCTCTCCTATCTTGAAAAATTTCTCTATTTCCTAATCTTTTATTTCTCTCTCCTAATCTTATCACACCTAAAATCTCAAAAAAAAAATAATTTAAAAATACATAAACCATGTTGACGTGTCGTTTATTTCATACAGTGAACATGGTTTATTGATTTACTTTTTTTATTGTATCAAATCACCAAAATGGTAAATCAATAAAATATATTCACTAGACGAAATAACCATCTAAAGATGGTGAACCAGTATATTATATTGACTGTATAAAATAAACCCACTTAGTTTTCATAATCCTATCTTGAATCATGTGTTGATTTATCATGTTTAAAATCAATGCATGATTAAGAATTTGGGACTCTAAATAAAGAGGCCTACAACTGCCTAGAGAGTTTCTCTCTCTAAAAGTTAGATTACCTAGGGTTTATCCCTTCCTGCCGGCTTCCACACTACCCTCCGGCCTTCTTCCCCCCTTTTTTTCTTTCATGTTTTCTGCCATTTTTTTCTCCATCATTCCCCTCCAACTCCACCCCTTAATCTCCATACTTCCTTCTGCCCGTTTGAGTTTTTGAGGGGTGGGGCTGTCGCCTCTCCGCCCCACCCCTCCTCCTCCTTGCTTTGCCGGACACCCACCACTTCAACCCATGGTTGTTCGTCGTCTACTCGCTTCCATCACCAAACCTCCGTGCCGCCACCGCCCCCTTCATCCCTGACCGCCTCTAATCTTTTCACCTTCACACTTTCTTACCCTAGATCCACAGCCTCTCCTCACCCAGAACCTCCGCTCCTTTCCCTTTTCCGTCCCTTGACTCGGGTTGACTCGGAGCTGACGATGGGTTGATCTTGGGTGTCTCTGCCCCCTCCGGCTAATAAAGCTCCCCTATGCCATGGGCGGCGGCTAAGGGAGCTTGGTCTTGTCCGGGGAAGTGATTGATTGGCGAACTCGGTCTAACTCGGTGTGACTCGGTGCATCACAATGGGACGACTCAGTGAGTCTCGGATTGTACCAGTTTGTTTTGAGTTTGCTGATTAGTTATGTTTTTTTTTTTTGCTTGTTTAGTTTGTTTTGTTTCTGTTTTATTCTGATTACTTGTGTCGTATTGTGCTTTGGTTTGAGCTGGGAATCTGTTTGGATTCTTACCGCTACCATTTGAATAGGATTCATCATTCCGTCCCCTAGGTGTCGGGTCTGCCTCGGCAGGTGTGTCTGTGAGTCGGTGGCTTAGTCAGCCTAATGCGTTCTCTTATTCACTTGTTAGTGGTTTAGGTTTCATTCCTGTCATTTGATGTAATCGGTGCCGGATGACGTTTGATATAATATCTTGACTGATTCAAAAAAAAAAAATCAATGCATGATTTTAAACATGAAACACATGGTTGATTAATACACTATAAAATCATAAGAGAAACATGGTTGAATCATGTGTTGATTTATCAGGTTTAAAATACTGAGAAAATTTGGAAACTAATAAACATGGTAAAATTATTTACCATGAATTATGTGTTGAATTGTATAACGAATCGATATTTAAATTTCATGATAAATTAATATGTCATTGTTTTTATTCAAAAATTAAAATTACAGAAGTCATGAAAACTCTTATCATGGCGACACTATTTACCATGAATTTCTGTGGGAAAACTTAAAAAAATTTATGACCCTGGTATTTCCTTTACAACAATGGCGACTACTACTGTGTATCAGGACATCTCCTCAAAACCTCCGTTTATCATCTCCCACACCAAAATCCAAAAATCCTCTTCCCAGATTCAACACAGCCCCCCAACAAAAGAAGATAGTATGGCTAAGAAAAAATCCTCATGGTTCCACCATCAACATCTGCCACAATAATGGGTAATGACGCCTCGATGGAGAAACACCACGCCATGACCCGCTACCTCACCATCCCCAACGTTTGCATCACCGCCAAACTCATCTCTTGCCTCACTGACACAACGCTCGTTCCCATCGTTGCATCCACCGGATCGGCTGGGTTCCATGGAATTGATCGATGGAACGATCGAGAGATAGAGGTGTGTTTGAAGGACTTAGACTCCATATTTGAGTCCATGGGTTCGGTGAAGGATTAACCGGCCTGACCTTCTCCGATTTAGATGATTCAGTTGATGGATTTTCACCTTCTCTAATTATAGGGATTTCAAAATGAGTATGGCGAAAATGAATCACATCCCACTGAAATAGGGATGTGATCAGTGTAATCCCTAAAATTTAGGAATTGTAACTGTAGTAAAAATTTTAATGAAGATATTTTAGTATAATTAGAATTAGAATATATTATTAGCATGAAACGAGAATGGAACAGCTAGAATGAAACAAGAATGAAAATCAAACTTGTTTGATTGCACTGCCTTTATTATAGGATAACTGAATGACACAATAAATAACTTCAAAAATAGGACGTGAACTAATACAGTATGCCCTGATTTTTCGGAATATAAATTACTATTCGATAATATACTACTAAAATACATAATAGGGGCACAATGGTCCAATTTCAATTTACAGGATGGAATCATAAAGATTCAAATCCCATAGGTTGGCATCCTAAGGATAATATTGTAATAGAATGCCTAATTAACATTTCCTATAAAGTAACAATTTTTTTTCATTTGGGCCATGACATCACCTTTTATATTTGAGAACTATTATGAGAAAGTTATAAGGGTGCAAGTTCAAAAAATAAATACTCCGTCCATCCCCAAATTATTAGGAAAAAAATTTGTTCACCCTCACCAAAAGAAGGTAAACAAAACTCTCACTCTGATTGGTTGAAATGGTGTGGATCCCACTAAAAAGTGATGTCATGCTTACCAAAAAGTATATTGATTTTGTGGACCCTACACCATATCAACCAATCAGAGTGAGGGGTTTTTTCACCCTCTTTTGGTGAGGGTGAACAAATTTTTTCTCAAATTATTAGGGCCGTTTTGAGATTCTATTTTTTTTTCAAAACATAATCATTATACTTTTTATTTTTCTCTTTCCAATTTAGTTCATAATCATTTCAATTTTTTATTCGAATAGATCTTGTCACATCAAAAAAATATGGGCAAAAAGGAAAGTTAGCAAATAAAGTATATTAATTTATATAAAGGAATTAATATTTTAGGACTGCTCGAAATAGAATACCGAACCAATAGTTAGGGATGGATGAAGTAGAAACATATGAGAAGCTTTAATCAGTAAGACATAATTTAAGCACCTTAGATTAATTATAATTATCATTATAGCATCTGCTGGGCCACAGTTCCTTTCTTCAACTATACTTTGCTTCAGTTTTTGTAGGAAAGGTCAGCGCGTAGGGTGACGAAGCAGTTGACCAACCTATAACAGCTCACCACGTGGCTCGCTAAGACTCAACAGACACTTCATTGGTCAACTAACAATAAGGACTAAGGTGGAGCCCCACCGCGAGAAGACAACCTCGCGGAAGGACATAGCAGAACTAAAGACACCCTAAGCAAGGGATGCCCTGTATAAGGGAAGTACTACTAAAAAGGGGTTCACCCCTCGCGAGGTCCTCAGCGAAGAGGATTGACGCGACGGGAAAGAGTGAACACTCACGCGAATACGCGAATAAGCTCGCGACTGTACCTGACCAAAAGGCAGGGATGGGGAAGTCGATACGAGTTCAAATTAGGTCTTGGCGCGAGCCCTTTGGCTCGCGACCATGCCCAGCACTGCGGGAATAGGGGAGAAACAAGTGGCTCGGTGGCTTTAAAGGATTAAGGGTCGCGACAAGGGAAAACAATGCACTGGAATGACCTAATGGAAGCTTCCTAACGGCCAGTGACATCACCCACGTCGCCCAGGTATACGGAGAGAGCACGTGTCACCATATTATTGGGGAAATGTCTGCAACCCCATGATAGGGTGTAGATCCCTATAAATATGGGGCATTCATTCACAAGTTCCAGAGAGATTGAATCATCCTTTAGAAGCACGGAGATCTTAGAAAGAGAAAGAGACTCAGAGCCCTGGAAACAAGAACATTGTTCTTGCTAGTGCTCGCGAGTCCACCTTTCTCCTAAGACTGTGATTCGAGGATGACGATAATCCAAATGGGAATGGACTGAACGTTACTGCCTTCTCTTTCTGTATACTCGGCTTAATCCTTCACCCCTTTACACACTCTCTTATTCCTGTTCAATTGATTAGCTATTGTTTGCTTCTCCAAGTTAATTTTACTAACGAAATCATTAAACCGAACCTACAGTTTTCCTTTTCTTTTTTTGTTTTTACCATGGGTTCATTCCCCGTAGGAGTATTTTCTTTCAAAAACAGAAATAATTACGCATATTACGTACGTTTAGCATATAGGATACCAACATTCGATGCTATAATTAATCGGATTCCCACTATTGGACAATAAAACTAAGTCTCCGTATAAGATGTGATATGAGTGTCCGTAGCCGATCACAGACAACTATGATCGGCCCAACACCTATGATGTTTCTAAAGGGACATCAACCACCCCGGGTGACCGAAACAAGTGGCTCTTGTAGCATCCTTCATTAAAAGACCCCTTGCAATACTGCACAGTATAGATACAAATATCATCATTTTTTTTTTTTTTGATATTCTTGAGTTGACTTATATTTGCTTTATTATTTCTTTCCGTTCGCGTTTTTTAAGATGTTTTTATCCTTCTTTTTTTTACTTGGGCTAACACTTCCCTCACGACCTATCGTGATGCTAGTGTGAAGTTTTGAGTTTTCCTTTCGATATACCGGCTGCTCTAGAGTTATTAAATTACCTCTTTTTACTGATAAAAAAAAAAAAAAAACTTATATTATTCGATTTGGTCAATCCCTTGCAAGGTTTATCATATAACGTCATTGAAAAATAGAGTAGAATATTAGCAACGAAAGATTAATATAGCGTTTGCTTACCATTTAATTTAATTAAGATGTTTAGAATCTGTTGGCAACTTTTTGGTGTTAACCAACTAGGACTAACTCAATTGGTTGGGATTTTTGTATCTAAATAGGAGGTTAATTAGGAGTTTTTTTTTTTTTTTTCATTCGTCATTCCTAATCTATTACATGGGGGGGGGGAATGAGACTCGACCTCAGGATGTTGGGGTATCCAAGAGCTCTACCGCATGAGCTAACCACCACTTGCAGGAGGTTAAGAGTTCAAATCTCCCCACCTGCGTATAAGCTATGATTTTCCTTTTACTTATTGGGACTATTTCTCTACTAAATAGGACTATTAGTTGGGTTGTGGCCGTTATTATTTTGTATTTTCCAGTTTGATGTAATTATGATATTTGTGTTCTGCTACCGTTTGTAATTTAAAAAATAAAAAATAAAAATTTTATTTGTGTTCTGCTACCGTTTGTGCTTATAATCACGATTGGGGGTGTTCCCCTAACAAAAAACTGTTTTTTTCCAAACACCGAGACAGGTCATTCTCTCACAACACATCATATAAAAAACCGTGAAAAATCAATTTTTTCAAAAACCCGTGAAAAACCAGGTCATTCCAAATCGTGATTATAAGCACATCATAAGTATGAGTCACGCAATGCTTACATGCATGTGACAGCTGTAATTGGAGGAAATCTTGTGAAAAAAAGAAGACAAAAGCCTGATATGAAATAGTACTGCCATTATTTAATTAACATCATGCACTGCCACTTTATCTATTTTTCATTTCATTTTTTTCTCTAACCGAAAAGATACTGCAGTATTAATGATTGTGATCATTGACCATGATGCTCAATATGGGTGGGGAACCAGTAAAAGACTTGGAAAGTTGGCGACCATGTCAGAATCAGAATTTTCTTACAGGATGTGTCAATTTTTTTTAAAGTTCAACAAGGGAAAAATAATTAAAATGCAAGCTAAAATTTCAAAAGGAAAAAAAGGTAATGAAAAGTATAAAACACTTAGGGGGTGTTTGGTAACATTTTGTTTTTTGTTTTTGTTTGTACGTTTTTTCAAGACTAATCACAAAAACATGTTTGGTAATTTGTTTTTGTTTTTTGCTTATTATAAAAGTTTATAAAATTTATAGAAACGAATAAGAGGTGATTTCAGTTGTTTTTTAAACAAAGTGGTTTCAAAAAAGTCGGAAGACCCCGATCGTCTCCCCATCTCCCTCCATCCATCTCTCACACATCTATAGAAAATGACATTTTTTCAAGTAATGAAAGTCATCTATGGTTGCGTCTATGGTATGTTGTAAACTTCATATTACGAGAAAAAGGAGAGGGGAAAAAAACAAGGGAACTTAAAGGACATTGTGTGCAAAGCATGTAAGGAATGAATGCTTAGTTTTTAATTCTAATGGGACTCTCCATAACTTTGTTTGATAATGCCCAATCCACTTAAAAAAAGATCACTCCTCCAATTCCATCCATTATAGCTTGTTTGCCCCCATTTGGGATAGGGCAATCTTGTAGGTAAGCTAAAAGTAGGAAAGGGTCAACCATATAAGTAAAAATTCCATGTAGGGGGAATATAAGGAAAAATAAAGTGATGTTCAACCAACAAGTGTTGTAGCCTTTATAAAGAGAAAAAAGAAGAGGTAATTGGGGATTTAAAATGATGGTATGGTGAGAAAGGGCATGCAATCAATTTTTTTAAATTTTTTTTAAATTTCAAGAAAGAATTCATACCTAAGTTTTAAAATTTGATGCCTCATAATTCATTACCACCTTTCTTTGACTAAACAATGATGGTGAGAGGTTTAGAAGGGCACTTGCTTTTTGGTTCAACTAGGAAAAAGGACCCCACTTTGAGGATTCCTTCCCACTATAGATGCCCTTTAGTCCCATCTCAACCCATAAAAGAAGGAACTCTAGAAATCATGTAGATTTGCCACAAACTGCAACTCTTTTAGTAAAGTAAGCTTGCATATTAAACAAGGGGTTTAAAAGCGTGCAAAGTGAGACCCTTTAGAAGTCACTTTCTATTGCACTCAGGGGTAAAGTGGTCAGGTCTCGTAATTTGAAATTTTCAAAGAAGTGCTGAAACGGTTCAGTTTTGATGAAGAACAAACTGGGCTAAATCGAATCAATTCGAGTTACATATACTCCTTGAAATTTTCAAAGTGCTGAAACGGTTCAGTTTCAAATAAAAAAACAAAAGTGGCTAAATCGAATCAATCTTTCAAATTTTTTTACACCGAATTATAAGTTTTTTGTAATCAATAGTCGAAAAATTTGAAAAAAATAATACACGGAATTAACTTAATTTTGATTTGAAAAAGCGAAGAGTAATGTAAAAAATAAATAAGGATAATTTTTTTTGTAATCACATAGTCGATGCCCGACTAGAAAGATTTTTTTTCTTGAATAATCTTGCCGAAGGTAATTAAAAAATAAACGGATAAGATCATCGCGGTTGGCCTTGCCAGTGCCGACCCTGCCCCAAGAGGCGGCTAGGGCCTTCAAAAAACTCCCAATTTGGGCACTCGAAGTATGGGCTAAGCACAGGCTGCTCCACTTTAGGGAGGCCTTGAACGCCCCACTCCATTTTTTCCCGAAAAAGCTCCAGCAACTCTTTCCGTCCGTCTCTCTCTCTTTCTCTCCACCCCACCTAAACTCTAGGGTACCTTTTGAAAGTGTCTAAACCTAAACCCTAGGTACCTTATGAAAATGCCTAAATCATAGAGTACCCTATAAAAGTGCCTAAACCACTAAAAAAAACCTATAATAGGAAAGTGCACCCTAAACCTAAACCCTAGGATACCCTATGAAAGTACCTAGAAATAAATCCTAGGGTACCCTATGAAAGTGCCTAAAATCCTAGGGGACCCTATAAAAGTGCCTAAACGGTTCAGTTTCAGTTTTGATGAAGAACAAACTTGGCTAAATCGAATCAATTCGAGTAACATATAAATACCTTTACATGTAGTGCTAGACCATACACAAATAACCCATCATTCTGACATTCTCTATGAAGTTGCTGTAGTTATTGCTAGGAGTGAACTCTTTGTGAAGTCTTTATGATTGGACCATTACTTTTTGGATTTTCTATTATTGGTCATGCCTATATTGATTGAATTTTCAAGGGCAGTAGCCCACTTTTCTTGATATTGTATATGTCTGTGATGCATTTTTAATCCGGAATTTTTCGGCCTAATAATAAAGAATAATGTATTGATGTAGTGGATTTTTTATCCAAGCTTGGGAAATTTTCGGCCCAATAATGATGTAGTGACGTAGGCCCAGTTACCATTTTTCACCAAACCGAAAAAACCGGCAAAGGAAACCGAACCAGTCCAAACCAAATATCAAACGGTTTGGTTTCGGTTTAGATATTTAGAAACTGAAAAGTTCGGTACGATCCGTGGAAATACCAAACCGGACCAATTAGACACTAGACAGTATATTATTTTTCAATATGTAAAAAGTTAGAGGTGAACTTCAATTGGACTGCAGTATGAAGTTTTACATAAACGGGCCCACCACGAAGATGCAAGTCTAGGGGCGGACCCAATAAGAGGGTCAAGTGACCTCGTTGGATTAAAATTTCCTATAGGCGGATACATATATTTATGAATATTTTGGTAATTTTGCCCCAAGATCTTACACTTAATTCACTAGATTTTGCCCCAAGACATGACATATGTACAACTTTTGTAGATTCTTGACTCCACTGATAGAAAATCCTGCATCCGCCCATGGATGCAACTATTCAAGCCGTTCACCAGCCGGTAAGACAAAGTCAGCTAGGAATCATGGGAGACATACGATCTGAATACATTTCTTTGTGGTAATTTTTTTTATAATCACATAGTCGATGCCCTACAAGAATGATTTTTTTCTTGGATAATATTATCGAAGGTAATCCATCCATCCATCCATTAACAATATATAAAGAGGGAGAAGAGGGACGAAAATTTGGTTCATGACACTTGGTTAAATTACCCTTTTATCCCTCCAGCTACAATGCTATTTGTTGCTTTCTTATGGATAATTTTTGTCTTTTGACAAAGGTCAAGACATCTTTTTTGGATTTTAGTACTTGCAATCCACGTGTTTGCCTAGCCTAATTACTTAGCCCTTTAATAGCATATAATGGTGGTCATTGTAAGATTAATCCACTTTTAATTGGACCCGACTACTTATTGGATCGATCACTTACATATATCCAATTGAACTGACTTTTTGCATGGTCACAAAAAAATTCTTTTAGAATTACTGAACGATTTGGATCATTCATGAGATTCAAAAATAGGCCCCACAAGTGGCTGTTATGAAATTTATACCCCTTGAATCGGTACCCCAAGCATTAACGTAATCTGGAAAGTTATTTTTGCACCTTATATTCCTATAAATGTACTCCAAATTTTTCATGTATGCTTAAAATGACACAATAGAAGCACTAAAAGATAGTGAAATTTAGAGTTGAGTGCAAAAATTATTTTTCTTTTTATTTTGTAGTTTTTTTTTTTCCTGAAAGTTGAGTGCAAAAATCATTTTTTATTTGTTGTTTTTCTGATTTCAAGGTAAAAAAAAAAAGGAGGAGCATATTATACTTGTTTTCCTCTCGTTGACCCATTTCGATTGGATTTCAAAGATAAAAAGAATCTATGAGATGAAGGAGCAATGTTCTTTGAAAAATGATTCAATATTCCATGTCTCTTCTTCACCACATGGAGTATATTTATGTAGGAGTTTTCCAAGGCTCTAACCACACATTTGATTGAAATTCATGCATTTTCTAATATATTATTTAGGATCCAAAATTTTAGGGAAAAAAAATAGATAATTGGATCAACCAATTACAATCATTCAATGGAGCTGTTTCAATTCAAAAAGTTATTTTAAAATTAATAAACGGATCGGATCCTTTATATTAGAATTCAAATTTTAAGTTCGACCATGCATTATAAATTTTGGTGGGGATAAATCTTTTGGGAAAGATGGAAGTAGTTTAGTTATATATGGTCTATGTGCCATAACTGATAGTGAAAACCAAATTAAGCAATTTAGAATAGTTTCAATAAGGGATGGTATTATAGAAGCTAATAATGTTACAGCTTCACATAAAAATACACATACACAGTTAGATGCAAACCACGCAAAGTTCATGCAATATTCAATGAGGGATGTAATTTTTTTTTATGAGATGTTGGGACATTCAATTTTAGATATATTTGTTTTGCACCTCAAACAACAAAATTTAACTATATTGGGCCACCTTACGCGCAACCCATTCACTAGTTAAAACGTAAATGGATAAGATCTTCGCGGTTGGCCTTGGGTGAACATATGTGAAACAACTGCATGCTGGAGTCAAAGTAATAGACATAGCATCAGTAGAGCACTTGTAAAAATTCAAGCCATACAAATTTGAGCCTTGTTTACTATGGGTACACCCTTTGGTGCATGCCAAATGCACACCGTACTGTGTGATACTCATTTTGGGATTTCACACAAATAAATGGAGCTGCTTAACTTATTCGAAATATGTTTTTAAGGATTTCTATAAAAAAAATCAGCTCAGTCAGATATCGGTAAGAGCTTGATCAATTCTTCGCTCAATTGCCAATTAGAAAATTGAGTGAAGAACTAATCAAGCCTCTACCGATATCCTATCGAACTGATTTTTTACAAGGATCATGAAAAGAACATAAACAACATTTTAAACAAATTCAGCGGCTTGGATCATTTGTGTGGAATCCTGAGATGATCTCCACACAACGCGGTGTGCATTTGGTGTACACCAAATAGTGTACCCATAGTTTTCTTGGATTGGGAAAGCTTCAAGCCAACTCAATTGCTCCAAAGAAATTTGTCATTCTGATGTCGCTCAAATTAACATTAGTCGTGAAAAAAAAAAAGAATAATTAAGTTTTAGAATTGAGTGATAATGAAAATTTCTTAAGCGATTCCTTATGTGATCCCAAAATATAACCCAACACGATTTCGTAATACGATCCGAGACGTTCATGCATTTCATAGGTCTTAAATGTTTCTATTGTCCATGTCAAAACTCAGATGGATCGGATTTCGGTAAATTTTGGTCAAATTATATTGGATATTCAAAACATACATTTCTCTTGTAACAAATATGCTTCGAAAAGATAGATATATATATATTGATGTCCAATTTGACTTTTTGCACAAGTGGTAAACACATTACCAAAAAATGAAAGGTTTGGATCATCAAACGCTAGCATGGTGGATTCCATTTCGCATCACTATCAAAAACCACATGAGCGTTCATACGTGAGGTAGGCTACTAGCTCACTACCGAACAACCGTCAATCATCAACCAAATTGCATCATATTTTGGCTCCTTTTATGATACCACTGCAAACTGGAATTGGGGGATGGTGCTATCCCTCAAGGGACATCATAACAATGTTGCCGATCATTTGATCCAAATGTTCTGCTAACTTTGTTTCGTAAATCAACATGAAGTGTCTTGCTTCATTTGTAACCCAAATTAATCTACATCGAGTCATTACCGAAACTCTTTTAGTTGATCACTGCAAGACACGGATGGCTCGGAGGAAACTGTACACCCTAGCTTTCACCTATCATTTGGCCCCCAAAATAAAGTCCTAATTTTCTTCGTAACACTTTTTACAATAGGTTGTTCAGAATTGGGGGCAAAAAGTAAAGGGGACTCACTTTTTACAAGAGTGTAGTAGCCTCATCCAAATACATCCAAAATCTCTAAGACATCGACAAAATTTGGATTTAATCTAAACTCCAAACGATCCAAGCCCATTATTTGAATTAAAAAATCCAAGCGTCATTTGAGAGAGATGGGATTGGATGACTCACTATTTACATTATACACCCCTTATTGTTCCAAGTTCTCCAACACTTCTTTTCCGAGTTCTCCAACGACTAACGTGGCTTTCGAATTAATTATTAATGAAATTTCAAACTAAACTAAACACTTTGTTGGGACGGACTTCCAAATTAATAATATATTATTAAAATCCAATCGTCTGAGGGGGAAATTCGTCTAGGTAGTACTCTCACAGATTAAGTGGTCAAAATTACCCCAAAAAAAAAAAAAAAACATAGCTATCAAAGAGACAGGAGGTAAATCCTGCAGGCAGCAAATAATTGGAAGTAGTTAGAGATAAGGGTGGCATTGCTTGCTCTATCCAAATCCATCCTAAGTTGATAGAGAAAGGAGGGCTGCTTCTGGCTCACCTCACTTATTAATTCACAAAACTGACATCTCTAAATTCTTATGTTCGGACGAGAAAATATTCTAGCGGATCCTTTCTTAATTTTCTTCTTAAAAATCTCACCTACCGTTTGGCATGTCGGCACACCAACTGTATATGCGAATCAATTTTGGTTGTCTTTCTTTCCATGGATGATGATAACCGGTTGTCCGGGCCAACTTACGCGCTTCTTAACTAATTCAAAATCATTTCAGTGGTCTCAAAAGTTTGGGGGCAAAGAGAATCGAATCTGAGATCTTAGTCGGGAGCAAATCCCTAAGTCTCAAGGCAAGACCGGCTTTTGCCACCCCTCAACTAATTTTGTGTATCATATTTTCTTAAATAAAAGTATAAGGTGATGTAAAATAACCAAGTAATAGGAGTATGTGAATCTGTAAAAGCGAATAATTAATAGGAGTACGATTTTAATCATAAATCGTGTGTACGACTATCGTAGCCATTTCCAATGATCTTTGACGCACTTTATATAGGACTAATTTTTATCACTCGTATAAGTCCAAGATAATGCCCTCAATATAAAGATTTCAAGGAGTCTTGTTCGACGGAATGCGATGAGAAGGCGAGCCATTCTCTTGGCCCGAATGAGGCAAGTAGGGGTGAAATCGGTTTGGTTCGGTCTGGTTCAGAGACGTTTTTTTATTGAAACGGCAAAACTCGGTTCGAGGGAAATACAGAACCAAAACCGGTTTTAAAAAGGCTGGTTCGGTTCTGTTTCGGTTCGGTTCGGTTCGTCACAGAAAGGGAGAAGAGATCAGACCAACATATCAGTATATGCACCAGATTCGTTCAAAAACACATGTATCTGTTAAAAATAAATAAATAAATAAAACACATAAATATATATACACACTAGATGTACAGTATATACACCAGATTTACACAAGAAAAACACCCAGATGGACCAGATCTACATATTTACAGTCACCTATACATACATAAATATACACACAGAGAGAGAGATATATGGACAGAGGGGCTCTGTTGTCCCTGGCAAGGGACAACACCTGCTGTCCCCGGCGATTCCGGGGAGTTCCGGTCTCGTGTCGATGATCGGAAACATTCACATCGAAGAGCTCGCCGAGTAGAACAAGTATACCAAAAATTAGTTCAATCGGATACTATTTAGTACCTGATCGGTACAGATATAACTCAGCAATAATGGGTTTGAGTGGGTATGATCTAGTGTTTTGGATGCATTCTCTTCAAGATAAAAATGTTTCGATTGGGTACTAAATAGTATCCGATTGAGCTAATTTTTGGTATACTTGTTCTACTCGGCGAGCTCTTCGACGTGAACGTTTCCGATCATAGACACGAGACCGGAACTCCCCGGAATCGCTAGGGACAGCATGGCCCCTCTGTCCGAGATATACACCCATATACACACAGAAGCGAACAGATCTTGATGAGAGGATGCTGATGACGAAGATCGCATCTCGGTGTCGACGACGGTCGCGATTCTATCTCGGTGTCGACGACGATCGAGGTGTTACGACTTACGATCGATGGACGGAGTTATGACCTCGCGGTGTTACGATCGGTGTGAGGGAGGCATGGTAGAGAGAGAGAGAGAGGGTTGGGGGAGTGAGAGAAGAGTGGCTGCTTCTCTCTCTAAGTCGGCTATGAAAAGTGAAAACTGGAAAATGAAATGTGAGGGTTGTTAGGTGTACAAATCTCCTTGCTTAAGTATTTACTTAGCGTACCCGTGCTATGCACGGGACGATACTTGGGTTAATATTTTGATTCATATAGCAAATCAAAAAAAGTTCATAATCCTAACAGTAGAAGCAAAGCGATAACGATAACGATATTCTAAGGGTCACAAAATCAAGTAACACGATTCACAAGTTCACAAATCATCACAAACTAAAGTAATTGAAAACAAGAGCCTTAACGTAATTAAATAAAGTATAGGGTCATAAACTTAATTTATAGAAGTAAGGGGTTGCCATTGAAATTTGAAGTAAGTATAAGGGTGACAAAAGTAATTTCACGGTTCTAGGGTCCTTAGCGAAATTTTACTAACTCTGGGGGCCTTTTTGTAAATAAACCTTATACAAGGACAAAATAGTAATTTTGCCACCGACAAGGTTAAATACGTAAAAATACTTTGTTTTAGTTAGTAAAGTCCTAATTTGTCACAAAACGCAATTCCTGGATTTTTTTATTAAGTACAAAACTACAAATTTATGTAATTTACACACACAAGGGCAAAATGGTCATTTTACACCCGGAGGTCATTTTTTTACACTCCTAAATTTCCAGTAGTGACACTTAGTTGATAAAAATAGGTTTCGTAAATAATGCACAAGTACGCACGCCAACTTTCACAAAATTACACTTTAAACCCCAAATTTTAACACAATGATCAAGAACAAGGTTAAGCACAATAAATTCATGGAGAAACTCACATAAACACTTAGTAAAGTCTTAAAAATGCTTGAAATAGTTAAAAACATTAACCACAATGAATCTAAGGTTTACTAAGCACGAAAACACGATTTGGGGTAAAAAGGGTCACATCGCGTTTTGGCTCGGGTTTCGTGAAACCCTTGACTTGGGGCTTTAACCAATAAACTCTAAATTACTCCTAGACTATTATAACTCATTCAAAATATTGGAATACGTTGGGTACGAGTTTCTACCTTGTTTTGCGAAGATTTGGCGAAAAACGGGTTTTTGCGAAAAATCGGTGGAGGGAGCTCTTTGGCTGGCCTTGGGTGGATTTGGTGGTGAAATGTGGGTACCTTGGAGTGTGTTGGATGATCTTGAAGTGGAAGATGAGAGGTGGGAGCTTGTGGTTGATGTTTTGAAGTGAAAACCCAAATTTCTTGACTTTTCTCACTCTATTACTTGAAGGATGGTAATGGGGCTTTGTGATGGTTGGTGGTGGTTGGGTGATGGGAGGAGGTAGAGTGTGGTATTGGTGATGGTTGGTAGTGGTTGGGTAGTGTAGGATGATGTATAAAGTACATGTATGCACATATGTGTGTATGTGTACTAGTATTGCTTGTGTATGTGTATGAAAGTGTATAATTACGTATGAAATGAATTTATAAAAATGTAATACTCGCGATCAAAATGTAAACGTGCCTTAGGGTCGAATTTGTAGCAATTTGAAAGTATTAGGGTATAAACCGTAGTAATTATAAATTAAGGGCCATAAGTGCAATTAGAAATTAAATAACGAAATTAAAGTAATTAAAACAAAATTAAATAATCCTAAATTTTATTAAAAATTTTGGATTATTACAGGCCTCCACCTCCTCTGATTCCCTCCGGCCTCCATCCTTTACCTCCATCATCGTTTTTTCACTCTCTTTCCACAGATCGAACTCCACCCTCTTTTTCCAGCCTTGCGGGCTCAAAACTGGTGTAGAAAGGAGTTTGGGGCTCGGTTTGAAGCTTCTCTGGCCAATAAATCACCAGAATCGGTGGCGGTGGCTATGGTGATAGTCTTCTGACAAGCCGGTGTTTTTCCTTTTTTTTCCTTATTGTTTTCCTAGCGGTTCTCCCTTGTGGACCAGTTAGTCTCTATGGGATTTTCTTAACCCATTATGGGTTGATCGTATTTTGTTTTCCGGTTGGCCCCTGTGTACTACTGCTTTTGCCTCTATGGGGTCTTCTCACCCTTTGCGGGTGTTTGACTAACGGCTCCTTTGTGCTTTCTCTGGTTAGAGCTAGGACTCTCATGCTCAATACGAACAAAAAAAATAGAGCTGGGTATCTCTACTACCATATCTTAGACTGGCCCTACGCCCGACCTAGTTGTTGGTCTGCTTCTGCAATACATGTCAATAGGCTAGATTTTGGTAATTTTGGTTCTCTCCTATATCTTGTGTGGGGGTCGTTGTATTTCCTTCGGGATTTGCTTTGATATGAAATTGCCTCTTGTTTCAAAAAAAAGATAGGCTACTAGCCACCCTACGAATTGGGAAATTTCTATAAATGGTCCAGAGGAATATGACTAATCCCAAATTGCATTCTCAGCCGAAATTGGACCAAAGTTTGGGCTAGACCCCACACAATACACACAAAAACCAATATGTACTATTCCCTCCGTCCAAATTTGTTTGTCCCTTGTTCTATTGTAATCGGATAAAAAAACTAGTAATATCTTTAAATTGGTAATAAATTTTATATCAAATGTCGATCTTGTTTGATAGATCTCGATTAGTTCTATAAGACAATGTTTTTAAAATTATATACAACATTATAAATTACAAAGTGTAATTATATGAAAAGTGGCACGAACTTCCAAAATAGACTAACAAATCCAAACGGAGGGAGGAGTATTTTCTTGTTAGGGCCAGACCAATTGTTGGTAATGTCACTGCAATCACAAATTAGGGAGGGTCGACTTTTTTAAGGCTTTATTGTTTTTTGTTTGTAATAATGGTCAATTACAGTTGGTTTAGTCCAGAGGTGGCAAATGAGCGGGTTGGGTTAGGGTGAATTGCTATGGGTTATGGATTGAATATGGGTCTAAAGTAGACGGGTTGAATATGGATTAGTCGAATATGATTTGGTTGAATATGGGTCTATTCATACCCGGCCCTAGGGATGGCCATCTCGGCCGACCCACTCCGAGCCAACCCGTCCTCTCCCCGAATGGGTAGGGTAGGGTATGGGGATTGATTTTTAAAAAATTCGGGGATTGGGTAGGGGATGGTATTGTTTGTCCCCTCCCCGATCCCCACCCCTCCCCGTTCCCCTCCCTGCATCCCCATTCACATATATATAGGTATATTATATATTTATATTATATATTTATATTATAAGTTTATAATTTTTTTTTCGGGATAAGTTTGTAACTAAAGTTATAACTTGTAAAAAGTTTGAGTTACTCAACTCTTGGAAGAGGGGCTATTGGAGACTAGTTTAAACTATTTTTTGATTTTGTTTTGATATTTGTTGCTACTAGTAATCTTGTTTTGTTCAGCTTGGAATTGGAAGTAGTTATTTTGTTTTGTTCAGCTTGAAACTGCATCTTGCATCTGATTATATGCATATGATGGCAATAGGAGTTAGGATCACTAGCTTGGAAATATGATTTATATGTATATGCATATGCATATGAATCTGGTACTTTTATTATTTTGTGTTTTTAATTAAATTGCTAATGTTTCTTAAACAAAAAAGTACGTCTTTCATACATATGTTGCATGCATCAACATTGTGAGATATCTGGGTATGGTCTGATGCACATCAGATGTCTTTCAAATGCCCATTTGTACACAAATTTTTGGATCCCCGATTTCCCATGGGAATCCCCGTTCCCCGCATTGGGTCGGGGATGGATGTTAAAAAAAAATCTCTGGTGGAGATTGGGGAGGGGATGGGGATTGATATGGGTTTGGGGATTGGGGATGGAGGTAGTAGTATCCACCCCCTACCCTCCCCATGCCCATCCCTACTCAACCCAACCCAATCCAACCGGTTTTTTTTTTTTTAACTCTTCGTTTGAGCCAACCCCTTCTTCTTGTTGGATGTACCTCATCTAGGGGTGAAACTAGTCCGGTTCTGGGACATTTTCGAGTGAACCAGGAAAACTCGGTTTGGAGAAAATATAGAACCGAAACCGGTTTTTCAGAGATCGGTCTGGTTTACCTGGTTCTGTCGGTTTGGAGAGAGAGAGAGAGAGAGGGATCGAGATTAGAGAATTAAAGTGCAGTCAATATATACACACATATACAGAATCTCTATCTAAATCAAATCAATATACGTCTATACACATACATTTACAGATCTGTAGATCTATATACGCATATATAAATATTAAATAAGAAACAATGGGTAGTGAACCATAATATTTACAGATCTGTACATCTTTTTTGGTGAATTTGGGATATGCGTATATATAAACATGTATACAGCTGACGATCAAAAAATAAAATAAACATTTATACAACTCCATAAAGGGCAACGTACAAATCCAGAGAGTGAGAGAGAATCGACAACGACGAAGGACAGTTGAGGACGACGATGGCTTCGATTGCGTCCAACTATTGTGGCTTTGATGGCTTTGATTGAGTCGACAACGACGATGACTATTGTGGGAACTGAGAAGAAGAAGAAGAACACCTGATTCTCTTGTGTCTGATCCTTAATCTGATCTTAGAGAGAGAGAGAGAGAGAGAGGGGTGCAGGGGCGGACCCAAGGTGGGTCACACGGGGGCACGTGCCCCCACTGACCCCCGCTCAAAACTCAAAAAAAAAATTATATATTTAGCACAATTATGTAATATAACGCTACATTTAGCTTACACACTTACATATATCTCAAAAATAAAAATGTAGAATTAATTTTGTGCTCATTTTTTGTTCTTTTTTTTTTTTTATAAAAAGTATGCATTATGAACCTTATAATCCATAATAAATATCTTAATATAGCAAAATCGTTGACTAAAAAAAAATTGTCACGATTATAATTAATAAGGTGCCCCATTGGGTTAGATTCCTGGGTTTGCCATTGGAGGGGTGGTGTCACCGCAAACAATTTGTACTACTAATAGAGATATTTAATTCGATACAAAAAATTTTGAAAATTTTTATACTTTTATGCTTTAGAATTTTACATTATTCGGTTGTTGGTTTGTTGAGTTGTTTTGCAATTTCCTTAGGATAAAAAAATAAAGTACTTTCTTGCATAAATTTTTTTTTTTTGCACCAAATTAAACTACTACTTCTTTAATTCGATACAAACAAAAATTGAAATTTTTTATTGTTTAGAATTTTATATTGTTCACTTGTTGGCTTGTTGAGTTGCTTTATAATATCTTTCTGATGCTGTCCACATATGAAGTTCCTATGGATAATTTTGAAAGAAACATTTATTTTGTTTGGGCGTCAGAAAATGAAATTAGCGACTATCATAAATGAGATGAGATGGTGGTGAAAGTAATGGTTAAGGTTTGTCTTCTTTTTTGATAGAGAGAAATGGGCCAGCCACGTTTGCTCTGTCGTCAAAAAATGTGACTTCGCAAATACTTATATATATGTTTTATAAAAAAATCACGCCCAGTGGGACTCGAACCCACAATCGCCTGATTAGAAGTCAGACGCCTTATCCATTAGGCCATGGGCGCCTCTTGAGCTCTTAACTGCATACTTTAAAATATAAAGACGCACAAAAGGAGTGAGTTTGTTGTCTATTTTTGTTCGTCTGTCTTGGTTTTTTTTCAATTTCAGTCCATATCTTTTATACTGTATTTGATTCTTCTACTGCGACAAGGTAAACAAAATGTGTTTAAAAAAATTGATAATACACACTGCTTGATTATGATAAAAATCACCCAGTGGGTGCTTACCAACGTGCAAAAAACAACCCGACGGGTGCTTGGGAACGAGCAATCAATGGAAAAATCATATGCTAGCCTATGGCATTGCACTTGCAAAAATTGTAGCTCACGACAAGCCTTTCGATCTCGACTCGAGCAACATGCTTCCTCTCGGCCGTTTTTCCGTCGTTTTTCGGCCGGCTCTGCCGTTTTACCGATGGTCGGATCTTTTCGTTACCCAAGCTAGATTGCGCAAGCATTTTGCTTGGTGGCATCAAAGTATTCCATTTTTTCGGTGAAAAAATAATTAAATATGGCACAATCAAAACACAGAAAATAATAATTTGTATGGGGTGCAAGAGTTGGTACATGGACGGTATGTTTGTAACTAAGGTGAAATCCAATCACTTTATGGAAAAGGTTGTGTTTCGATCATAATTTGTGAAGATATTCAACAAAAGATTACGAGAATATAAACTAAAGGAACAAAATTTATAGCTTCTTTACTCTCTCTTTTTTTTTTTTTTGGTGAATGAGTTTTTATTGTTTTGAAAAGAAGCAAGAGATTAGAGATGGGGTTAATGCTTTTTTACAGCGCTTCATTTTGTTTTTCCCCCGGATGTTAGTTCACCTTTTCCATGGTTCAAGGTTTAAACATAGTCTAAATTTAAATTTGAAACAAGAAGCAATTTGTTGCCAGTAAGACAAACTTTTTGGCGAGTGGACATTAAGAAGAAAGTCACCTTCACATTTTTTGGACCCGGGATGGGTGTTGTTCCTTCAGAGACAGCATGGGTGTTGGGTCAATCATGGCCGTCTATGATCGGCCATGGACAGATCAGATCACATCTTGTTCAAACAAATCCAACGTTGCTGCCGAAGGACAGCCCCCATTCACATTTTCCTATGTTTTTGTTTCTCTAAACAAATCCCTCACATTTTCCTATCTTTTTGTTTCTCTAAACAAATCCCTTCACAAATCCAAAATCAAAAGACAACATAAATTTCTTGTTCAAAGTTGGGAAGAAAGTTGTTGATGAGTTAATGTTCAAGAATGAAGCACCATTACAACACATTTACATCCAACATATCACTGAAGCTCTCCCCAGAACTGTAAAATATGAAACAGACATAACAAGTTGCTAGGAAATTCACAAGCTTGTTTTATCCTCTAAGAGCATATCAGATTGCACAAGTCCTCAATCCTTGCCTCTGAAATGTCAGTGAAGGGAAAAACCCTGAACTTGTCACTACCATTGCATGTCAAAGTTAACCTCCCTTCGCTTACTGCCATCTGCAATTATCGTACAACTAAGAGTTAGAATAACTAAATGAAAAATACAAATAAATAAGACTACAGTTGAGGTAATTGATGCATTAGAAAGAACAATACAGTGAAAAATATTGCATTTAAAGATGTTTGTCTTCTGAAAATCGCTACTTTTTCTTCCAAAAAAACAAGGACGATACCTGGCAATGCATTTGCTTGTCGTTGCAACTCCACCATCTAGAGGGAACACAGTCGATATATCGACACCAGACACAGTACTTGTTCACATTTATGCAATGAATAACAGCAACGATTACTCCAGCAAGTCTGCATATAGAAGGAGACTTTCTCATTATACCCCATAAAAAAAAAATGAGGATAATATACAATTAATATAATAATGAGTCACAGAAACAAAAAAAAAAAAGTGAACTCACAGAAGACTGAGAATAACAAGAGAGACACTCCTCAGCACAGGCCTATCCAGTTTCTTTCCGAGTTTGACAGAAAATTTGACCTCATTATCAACTAAACCTCCTTTACTATGAGGCATTTGTGCAAGCTGAGGACTGAATAGGAGCACAAACCCGAGAAGGAAACCTGATATAAATCCTCCAATATTTGCAAAATTGTTCACATAAGGTAGCACACCAAGCATAAGATTGATCACCGAGAGAGATAGAATAGCTGCAATAGCTGCAAACTGCATACAATCAAAAAAATATTAATCTGAGATGTCTAATACAAATGGTTCCTATCATTTTATCCTTCTGTTGTTCAAATTATGATTTTGCATAGAAAAAGCAGAAGAACCTTGTTGCGGTAGAAATTCCAGTTTCGGAGAAGTCCTGCAAGCATTGCACCAAGTAACCCAAATAGAGCACCAGAAGAAGTAACTGATGGTCTGTCTCTCAGAAATAGAGCAGCCACCAAACTACCGCTCAAACCAGATAGTATGTAGATAATCCCAATTCTAACTGCCAAAACAGAATCCATGAAAAAAGAAGATCATTGTCTGGGAAAAGTTAAGACTCCTCAATCATGTTACAGCAAATGAAACAAACAAACGAAGGAATGCTTATATTACGTGGTCCGAATTCTTGTTCCAAGTGAATTCCAACAAAGATGACACTGGAAAGGTTGATGATAAGGTGGATAACCCCTGCATGCAACAATGGGCTTGCGAAAAGACGCCAAACTTTGTGATGATTGGTCAAAAATGTCTGGCGAAGGGCCCCCATTTCATCAAGCCTGCCATAGCAAGAATATATGGTTTTCTCATTAGCAGCACATATCGACATTCACCTTTAGGGGCATCTGACAAATATTTGAAGCTAAAAGAACGAGTTCTGTGCTAAACCACCATCAGATGACATATATTATGTGTGCAGTTTGCAAGAAAAGACCGCTAAATGTATTGAACTAGCTACCAAAGGAATTCTGTGTTGCATTCAGGATTAGGCACGTTTTCAAAGGGGGGAAAACATAATACTGAGCTCCTGTGAATCCAGAACAAACATTCTGTTTCAGAATGTGAAATTTTAAGGAGGGTTTCCTCTTCTTCTTTTTTTTGACAACAACATTATATTTATATCTGTGTGGTTTTTCTTGAGATATCACTATCGGAATTTTATTTCCCATAAGGTCCTAAAAACTGGAAGGAGATATGTGTGCGAAAGACTTCAACTAATTGAAAGCGTAAGCAGTTTTCTTCTCATTCAGTTGCTAATTATATTCCATCTGGAGAAAATTGTACGATCTATCTACAATCATACTTGTGTGAATTGAATAGAAGAGACATTGATTGGAAAAACGCAAAATGAACACTAAGCTGCTAATCTTCTTCAAAAAGAGGGAAACAAAACCCGATGTCCTCCCAGTATATAAGAAGTGGGATTTTCCTAAAAATGATCCTCTCATAAATGAATCTAAAGACGTCGAAACAAGAAATACGTCTGGATATAATTAGCTAAACACAATACCATCAATGAAAACGCCTCTTTTATGAGTACTTTAAGTTTTTTTTCTCATCAACCCAATAGAGTTTGAAGGTCAGCGAAACAGATAGTTCTCATAAAATGAGGGCATCAACAATCACCATTCATTGCCAGTGCTTATTTTTTTTCAGGATATCTCAAGATTTAGAAGACCAATCAACCAAATGCAGTGAAACCAAAAGAAAATTTTATCAGAAACCCTAGTTCAAATACAACAGGAATAAAAACCCTAATTAAGTGAACTAACGAGGAAACAATGCATATGAAAGACACTATTGCCAAAAGATTCATAGTAAAATCGAAGAAACGCTCAGTTTGAACACTTGGAAAATGAGGGGAAAATACGGAAGGCTCTGAATCTTGGAGTTGGACGTTTCTGATTCTCAATACAAGAAGAGAATAGTGGAAAATACTTAGGACACGAGAAAATAATTTCCTTCAGAATACCCAATTTAGCAAGAAATGTACCAAATCCAAATAAAGAAACAATAACGATTCAATTCCCATTTACTTCCCTTGGTTAATTTTCTCAGAAACCAAAATGAACCCAAACACGCACAGATTTGTCGCAAGAAAATAGATGCTATGCAACAAGAACAATGGCAATAATCAGTAATAGAGCAAAATAGTAACGGAAGTCTGTAAATAGCTTACGCAGAAGAAGAGGGGCCAAGTAAAGGATTCTCGGATAGGGGCTGAAACGAGAACCTTCCGAGGGGTTTAAGAGCGCAGTAGCGGTGAGAGTTATGCCAGCAATCGTTGACGATGATTGTGGCGGCGAAAGCAACGAGGTGGAAGATGACGAAGAGAGAGATGACCCAAGTGTCCTGTCTCTTCTTTCTCGTCTGCGAAGAATACAGGGGTTTGAAGAACGGAACCCTCTGAATCTGTTCTTTTCCCAATTCATCTGCGGTGGAGGACTCGATGGAGAGGCGGGGCGGTGGCAGTGGCGGTGTCTTGACAGTGATTACGATTTGTGCCATTGATTTTGCCAGAGAAATGCAAGTTGCTATAGAGAGAGAGAGAGAGAGAGAGAGAGAGGGTTGGGAATGGCGTGTGAGTGATCTGCTGTCTCTTGAAACGGTTATTCTTGGCGGGAAATCATCAGCGGAGTAACGGTTTGTACATGGGCTTGACAGATCTGGGCTAGGCTCGGCCCAAATATACACAACGCGTAAGTGAACCACGTGATCAGGAAGGTGTCTATAAAAGAAGAATAATACTAGATCTTAGCCCATTGGGCCAGATAGTCGGGTCTAACTTAAATTCCTCAGAAGCCCTTCTCCAATGGTCCAATAAAGAAAATAGTAAAGCATTAGTATTAGATGGTGTCTTTTGTTTTCTTTTATTTATTTATTTATTTATTGGTATTCGCTGCGAAAAACAGTACTGTCTCCTTAATTGTTTTAATAATTAACAAATATTTATTATGTTCTAGGTAGATCCAAAATTATGTGGGAGGTTAGTGGGTAAGGTGATCTCTTAAACTCATAACTGATTTATTACGCTTTACAAGACTGGTCATTCTCTCATAATACATCAACTTAAAAACTGAGTTAACTCAATTTCTGACTTAAGTCGGGAATTTGAACAAAATTCCCAATCTTTTCGCAGGCGGTGGGAACAGACAAACAAGCTAGTCAATGTGTTTAGACTTATTCATACTGGATTGAGACCAACAAGAATGTTTACAAAGTCACTGTGAGAAAATTTTTTTTTTTTTTTCAAGAGTGCTACATGTACAATCATTTCCGTTCCAACCATTTACAAAATTTCAACCTCTCACATACATGTGGGGCCCACACATAATTATGGGTGTATGCCTGACATGTATTTGAGAGTGTTATAAATGGTTGAAGCCGAAATAGTTGCACAAATAGCATTTTTGCTTTTTATTCTAATAACTAATGTTTGGACCTGCTTGTGTGTACCTAGACTAATTTTTTTTTTGGGTAAAATAAGCTTGAAATAAAAAGCGGCTAAGTGAATTTACAGTCTACAAGGGGCATACCCCAAGAGGAAAGGAAAAAAACAAAAGAAAAGAAAAGAAAGAAAAAATAAACTAAGCCAAACTGCTACAATGAGCTATGGGCAATAATTCAAGTGTTTCCTAACCTTCTACCAGATGGGAACAAAACACAAGACAAAATATTAAAGCATAACCAATCAGCAATTTCTGAGAATTTCTGGAAATTTGGGCAGCACGACGCTTGAAATATGGCATCCCCAGATGAGTAATGACGCTGCCGGTAAGCCTCATCATTTGGCCCATAAGCCCGAAGCCCGCTAGGCCCGATGGGCTTTACCCGGCCCGAGCCCGCCAAGTGGGCGGGCTTAACCTAGCCCGACTTTTTCATGGGCCGGGCTTGGACTTAAGAATTTTAGCTCTAGCCCACCCGCCCGCCGGCCCGAGATACTAGCCCTCCCGGAAGCCCGGTACACTAATAATACACCCATGTACATATACACTTGATTACATTCCTTGAAAGAGAGGTGCACAAGCTTTAAACCCCATGTTTTTGGATTCCCAAGCTGTAAATCCATGCTTTTAGGTTCCCATCTTTGAGTTTGAGTTTTTTTTTTTTTTTTTTTGGTACAAGGCACAGCTTTGAGTTATGCTACTGAATTCGAACAAAAAAATTTGGTGGAATCAGGTGTAATATTAAATGATGTTCTAATATATTAATATCTCCATGCAACTAGAGGATTATTTTTTCCAAGGCATAAGACCTGATTGTCCCAATAAAGAGGATTATTTTAGAATTTTGTTGACTGGTACCAAAAATAAAAAACAAGGGTTGGTCATACACTACACTGTCCATGGGAATGTTGTCCAACTTATTTTTTTCAAATGTAAATGAAAGCACCAATCTGGTTATTGGAGTTTCCATTACTTCAAAACCGGTTATGGTATATTTTAAAGTAAGTGGGAAAAAAATTAATTTCGGCCCAAAAAAATCAATAGACAGTAAGCATTTTGGCCCGCCCAAATAGCCCAGCCCAGCCCGCCCGAAGACTAGCCCGCCCGTCCGACTAGGATAAGCCCGTGGGCTGGGCCTGGCCTTCATCTTTGAGAGAGAGCGGCCCGCCCGATATAAAAAAAAAAAGTGCCATGTTCGGCGGGGAGGAAAGCTAAATTTCAAAACTGAGCCGGCCCGATGATGACCCTTAACTGCCGGTATGTGAAATAGGAAGTGGCAGATCTTTGTCAACAAAATTCAACATAGCATTCATATCATTTACATGAATAATGCACAAAACTATTGGACAACAAACTGCCAGCAGTATGGCTGCTACATGGATCAGTAAACCTGAGATGTGGGACCTAATACGTGCAGCCATCATCTTGGAGAGCACTAGGCGAACACTTGAGTTGGGAATGTGAGAAACACAAAACCATGGAATTCCAATTCCTTTCAAAGTTGCAATTGCACCAATCACTAGCCAGCAAGACTTTGCTTTATATATTGGAAGTGAAAATGACAAGGGAAGACCGCGCGACGGTTGATAATTTCAATAGTTAATTATTATACCCTAAGCCAAGAAACATATTCATTTGTTTAATTGCAAGTTGCAATATGTAATCCACTTTATTTAGTTTGCATTTAACTATGCAATAAAGTAGTAATTTCCCCTTTCGTGAGTTTCATGTTCCTGTTGGATTATTTGGTAAAGCCCACAAACAACTTGGGACCCACAGATTCCATGAATCTTGAAATCATTGGAATGGCAAATGAAATTTTCTACAGTGGCAAAAGAAAAGATACATGAATCTTGAAATCATTTTCGATTTTTTACACAAATTCGCAAGATCGGAGAGTAATTTTTGTGAATGAGAAATAATGCTTTGAACCATAGGAAGGAATTAGATGAGTTAGCCAATCACACCCCATTTTACCGGACATTCCCGACCATCGAACCAAAAATAAAAAAAAAGAAATTTGCCACATGTTTTGGACAATATATTCCAAGTCACAAATATTTTTAGGTCAATAGACACACTTGAAGAAAAATTTACCAAATAAGCAACCGTGTTCTACAATTTCCCATGTGTCATGACCAGCGGAGTTTAATTTGTCCATTCATATTTCATTGTCTCCATGAATATATGAAATGAATTACTTAATATAATCTTAAAATAAATCCTAATTTTGGGATTTAAAATTTTATAAATTAGGTAATCAATATATCTTGATTGAATTTTGATGATTACATCATTCAATGTGTTTAGAATATGTTTTTAATCATGAGGAATCATCCAAAAAAAATGATCGAGAATTTAATCCCCATTTTTAAGTTTTGATAAAACTATACACATGTAGTTTTTATCAAAAACTTTATTTTATATCAAGCCATTTTCATTTTTTTTATGATTCCTCACGGGACCCTTAAAAATACATTCTAAACACATTGGACGGCTAACGGATCATCAAAATTCAATCTTGAAAAGTAGTCTGAGCCTCAAGCAAAGTCAGAAGGATCTAGAAACCTCCCTATATATATATATAGAAAACTTCTAGTCCACACCTCAAGAAAATATTTCAAAAAAAATAATTTTTTTGTGTTGCAAATTATTTTTGGAAAATCCGATGAAAAATCAATGTGTTGAATGTGTTTTAAGGGTCCATGCGGGAAATCTTCAAAAAAAAAACCGGGAAGGGCTTGATCCAATTTTCGCAAAATCGTAAATATATATTTTTGCGAAAGCTTAAAATCACTTTGAGCCCCTTCCCGGTATTTTGTTGAAAACAAAACCCTTGAAAACACTTTGAACACGTTGTTCCGACTTCAATCAACTCGTCAAAAAAATATTTGAATCATGGAGGTCCGAAACTCTCTCTCTCCATAGAATTCTGGTCGTTTTAGAAGTGGACTCATATATATATATATATACTACGTACCAGCGATGATATGAAAAGAAATTCTTCTACAAAGTACTCGAACAAAATATAAGGTACCTATATTTAATGCTGAGAGTTTTGGGTTTAAACTGATGAAACAATATTGATGTTTTTTTTGTTGTAGTCTAACTTAATACTAACATACAGCGCGCATACTATCCTCACGTCGAGTCAAAAATTTAACAAAGAAAATATTATCAAGGGTAGATTTCCTTTTGTACCTTGAACTTTGACTCTGATCACACTTTAACCCTAAGAGATTTATTTATATGTAGATAACGTTCCAAACTATTGTTATTTTTCTTCAACCGTTCTATAAACAGAAATTTGGGGTGCACTTTTGCTTTAAATGGGACCTCTTATTTTAAGGTCCCACACATCAATCCGAGCCGTTTACTCATCCCAAAATCAAATTCGAAGGGGTCCCTCGCGGAAATCACCTCAATTGGACGCTTCTAAGTGTTCGATCCAAAATCACCCCACATTGTTCAAGATGAATGGAAGGCTCGGATCGACTGTGTAAGACCCACAAAGGGGTCCCCAACGCCGGTCGGTACACGATCTCTACTAGGGGTCGGTACGCCTAGATTTACCGATTGTTCTTTATCATGTAATTCGGTGAGGTATCAATTAATGTTGGGGTGCCATTAAATTCAATAGTACCACTAGAAATGATGTCGTCTCAATTTAGCATTCCAACTCTCTAAACACAGTTTGTAGAGTTGACCCCGCTTACACTGTAGTAAGGCTGAGTTTTTCAAATGAGTTAGCAGTATTTAAAACTAAAATTTGGATTTTGATTTATCAAATCAACCATGATTTTAAGATAGGATTTTCATTTGCTAAAATCAAACGAAAAACTCAGCCTAAGAAATTTCAATCAATTGACCCCGCTTGCCACAACATGGATCCGCTCCTGTCTCCAAACACAGTTTGTACTGATTTGGCTAAATTGAAAAAATTGGTTTTTTGGTTTTTTTTGTTTTGTCTTTATTCAATTTTTTTTGCATTTGTTAGTTTTTGGTCGATTTTTTGTGGTTTCTTGACTTGTCTCAATGAGAGGAATCTAAAAAGTATAAAATTGTTAGCCAAACTTAAAGTTTTGTGAATAAAGACAAAAAAGAATCCAAAAAACTTATTTATTTTCGGTTTTATTAAAAAAACTATTACTTTTGACTATAATTTTATACTCTTTGAAATCGACGAGATAAATAATAAAACAAAATCTTGATGACGCAAAACTAACAAATGCAAAATAAATTGAATAAGGACAAAACAAAAAAACCAGTTTTTTCAATTTAGTCAAATCAGGACTTTTAACGTAATCAATGTGTGGCAGCTACTTTTAATTCTGGTGCATTATGAAAATAACCACACAAAAAAAGTACTCCGTAGTACAGTACAAATATGATTGGTCAGTATATTGATCAGAGGACTTAATTCCGTCTCCCCCATTAGGGGCTCATTTGGATGAAGGCTAAGGAAGAGGGATGAGTCAATCAGGGGGATAAGGGCATGATGTGATGTTTAGCCCATGGTTTGAGAATAAAAAACACACAAGTACTTAAATAATTTTGTATTGGAAAACTAAATGACGAAAATAAATGTGGGAAGTAAAATATTTAAATAAAAGCGGGGAGGGTGCTTATATTTAAAAATGATTATCACACCCCATTTTACCTTCTTACCCCTCATGCAATTCCTTCGAATCAAAAAATAAAATACTTCCGCATATAAATTTTTATTTATTTTTGCACCAAATTAAACTATTGCTAGAGATCTTTAATTCAATACAAAAAAATTTTAAAAAAATATACTTTAGAATTTTACATTGTTTGCTTGTTGACTTGTTGAGTTAATTTTAATATTTAATATTCTTAATTTATACTATAAAAGAATATTGAAATGAATTACTTAATATAATTTAAAATAAAACAATTAATATTGGTATTTATATAATTATATAAATACGTAATCAATATATGCATTACCAGGGGCAATAAAGTCTTTTGGCATGATTTTACATCATTCACCCTTCTTATCCCCATTTTTTATCCCTCATCCAAACCATGGACTATTTAATCCCATTTTTAACTCAATCAACATCAATGGTCGATTACCCACCATTCTTATTTAATCCCCTCACCAGTATTTTATCACCCTTACTATTTAATCCCTCCAAAACTAATACGCCATCCAAACGGGCCGTAGAAGTGACATATATTCTAGGTGTTTAACGGGCTTCGAATTAAGGAGAGAGGTTATTTGGTGCTCTTGAAACAGTGCTTCAAGAGCCTCACACCATATAGTTGTGAGGATCTATAAACGTGTGGTGCGGGATCGAGGCATAGATTTTCTAGGCACTTCTCAAGAGTTATTTCAAATTTTGGCAAAAAAATAAGCTACATTTGTGTAAACGGATCGGATTTGATCCGATCCGAAAAACCCGGATCCGAATCCGGTATTTTAGATTCGGTAATCCGATAATCCGGAACCGAAAATTCTAATAAAATCCGGATCGGATCAAATCATTTGAAGATCCGAATCCGGCTTACAAAATAAAAACCCTTTTTTTGTTACTCACACAGAGCCACCTCTCTCTCTCTCTCTCTCTCTCAAAACAAAACCCTTCCACAGTTCCACTCACGCTGTTCCGGCTTCAAGCCTTCAACTCTGTCGACGATTCCGGTTGAGTTACAGGTGAGAGGTTCTCTTCTCTCTCTCTCTCTCTCCATAGACGATTCTGGTCGATTTTTCTGTGATAGTGGTTACCAGGAAACCAATCTCCTCCTTTTTGGTTCCTAATGATGGAAGATTCAGTCGCGAAATCAGATAAAGTAGCCCGAGAGTGGCTTTCTGATTTTTCAATTTGCTGTGAATATTACGTCATTTTTAAGTAATTTGAAAATGATTGGGTTTTTTTTTTCTCTTTTTCTTTTTCAATTCTCAGATTGATTTTTCAATTTGCATTTGTGATAATAATAATAATAATAATAATAATAATAATAATAATAATAATAATAATAATAATAATAAGCCATATTACAATATACTAACTAAAACTTCGAATTTTTGTTTGAAAAGAAATTAAGTACCCGTTCCACCACCACCATTGCAACCATTTAGTGTGGGTGTAAGTTTTTTAATCAGAAAATTGGCCTAAAGGCCAAGTTTTGAACTTTAAATGGTGTTTAGTCCAACCTAACTTATTTTAATGTTTTCAATACATTGATGTGAAATTGTTGAGGGTTCAAGGACAACACTAGACAAAAATACCCTTGATGAACCGCACCACTCCGGCTCACCATGCGGAAGAATCTACTGCGGACAAAAGAAAAACTGGTTTTTTACGTTACTGTTTGAAAGCGACCCGTGTGACTAAAGCTGTTTTTTACTTTACTATTTCTTGAAAGCGACCCGTGTGGATTTTACCATGTGTCATTAATTTATTGACCGATCGTGTGGACTTTACTGTTTTTCACTTTATTGACCGGCCCTCTCTCTCTCTCTCTCTCTCATGCCTCATTAATTGATGGCGTGGGACAAAATAATCTCTCTCTTCAATTTTGGGGTTCAATTCAGGGGGTTTAGGCTCTTTAGCGTAGGTATAGTAAATTTAGGCATTTTGAATTTAGGCACTTAAGGTGCACTTTTTAATTATAGGGTTTTAGTGGTTTATGCACTTTCATAAGGTACCCTATGGTTTTAGACACTTTTATAGGAGACCCTAGGATTTAGTTTTAGGTACTTTCATAGGGTGCTCTAGGGTTTAGGTTTATGATGCACTTTCCAATTATAGGGTTTTAGTGGTTTAGGCACTTTCATAGGGTACCCTAGGGTTTTAGGCACTTTCATAGGATACCCTAGGGTTTAGGTTTAGGCATTTTCATTAGGTTTGGGGGTTTAGGCACTTTCATAGAGTTTGGGGGGTTTAGGCAATTTCATGGGCTAGCGGGGGCATTTTTGGAATGTGTGGGTGATTTGTCCTTTTGGCATTAAAGAATTAGTTGATGTCCTTATTGCAGTAAAGACCCCTTTACTATGTCCTCCAAAAAAACGGACCATTTTTTAATTTGTTTCCTCCAAAATCAGAAATACATTTCCTTGGAAAAAGTAAGACCTAAATACCTAATAAAAAGTTGATCCAACAGGCTCCTCTAACAACTTATTATACCGTTAGTAATGAATTTTTGAAAATGACAATTCTGGATTAGTACTGTTAGAGGTGGGAATTCTGGACCTGATCCGTTAACCCAGCGCGAACACAACACGAAGTTAAAGGGTTTGAGTTGACTATTTTTTGACATGAACACAAATATTACACGAGTGTCGAATAACTATTTAGACGGATACCACATGATGCCGTCGATGCCAACCCATCCGGAAAATATCCCTGTAATTACAAAAAAAAAAAAATAGTTTTGATACTTTTAAATTTCCTAATAAGTAGGATTTAATTTTCTTGGCCAACTTGTATAGGAAAATATCCATGTAATTACAAAAATATTGGATTAGGCTTTATTGTTCACATGATTTGTGTTATTTCATATATAATAAGTTTGTATTATTTGAGATAACCAAGTCCCATTATAGGATAATATTAATGCGAGTATGAAAAGATAATTATGTATTCTCGAAAACTATTTTCAGTTAATCTGAAAATAAATCTCATTACTCGAACGGAAAGTAATCTCGCTCATACTTACCGAAGCGCCAACGAATGTGCTGATTGTCTTGCTCATATCGGAGCTGAACAAAATGAGTCGCTGGTGGTGTTGAGCAATGCCCCTCTGGAGGTTCAGGAATACCTCATAAGGGACAGAACTAACATTAGACTCTTTCTGGATTAGCTTGTGGCTTATGGGTAGTTTTTTGGGTTCCTGTAACCGCAACTTGTGTATCCCTATTCCTGCACCTCTGATGCAGTTTACTCTGTTCTAAGTTTAATATATTTCCGATTTACCAAAAAAAAAAAAAAAAAAGAAAATAAATGCGACACGTTTTTTTTTTTAAAAACAGATTCTAAGTAATATTCTACACAATTGTATTCTATACAATTGCATTATTGATTTTTTTTTTTTTGGCTTTAATTACTGGTGGAAAACAGTATTTTTAGTTGTAGGTAATAAGGATTGAACTCAAGTGTGAACTACCACTCCACATGTGCTATTGCATGATTAATTGTTTGAACAAGGTGGGAATAAAATAACGCGCGCTTGATATCTTTGCTTGTGAGAATTCTCAACCAATTATACTACATTACTATTTATAAATGTTTCTTATGTACTTAGTAGGTTTTCTTTCTTATATGACAAAAAAGTAGTTTTTAATGTTATCTTTCTTATTGGAAGTCTTGAACAGAATGATCATTTGGTTACCAAAGCTAATTGAAAATATTCAAACCAATTGTAACCCTAGCTAGCTAATTTTTTCGCTCACCCGTCATTTATACTTTTCTGTGTAATAAATTTTTTCGCCAATCCAAGATCCAAAAATCCAAGTATAACCAAACGAAACGAGGAACAGAATGTCTCACGGAAAATTTATTGCAAATTTAATCGGGAAAACTGAATTGCCTACAATAATGTATAGAGGAAATGAAAACATTTAAGCTAGTTACTAAACGATCAGTCCAGTCCCAACCAAACCATCTCAAGATGTAAGCATGCATGGAACTGGTTGACTTGGTGAATAGTATATGACGTGTGTTATTTTGAATAAAATAGTAAACTTTACTTAAAGTAAAATCACATATGTACAACTAGTTTTGTACGTATTCTACAATTTTTTAGAATAAAGTTTATATTTTGTATATAAGTTTGGAGAGCCAGATCAAACTATTGCAAAAACAAAAAAAGACACAAAAAAAATTCTTAGCCTCAAAATATTCTATGTCTCGAAACATTTTTGTATGAAAAAATTATAGCAACAAGAGAGAGAGAGAGAGAGAGAGAGAGAGAAACATTTTTGTATGTAAAAATTATAGCAACAAAGAGAGAGAGAGAGAGAGAGAGAGAGAGAGAGAGAGAAACATTTTTGTATGTAAAAATTATAGCAACAATAGAGAGAGAGAGAGAGAGAGAGAGAGAGAGAAAGAGAGAGAGAGAGGCCAGCACTAGTATTATAGCTCATGCAGGCTATGCATTGAGAGTTCCAGATATTGACTTGGTCGATAATAAAACTCTCTCTCAGCACGTATTGCCACGTCATTATTGATTTGAATATGTAAGCGGACGGACAGCCTGACACAACACCAGCAAATCGTTTGTCTGGAATTGATGAGTTGCTCGGCAAAGAGCAATCATTGAAAGGAGGCGCTTAATTCGGCCCCGCCACTTGGCTGTCTTCAGATCAATGTTGTACCACACGACTCTGAATCACCCCCACACCTAGAATTTCAAAAACTTCAAACTCCACCGGCTTCTGCCTCGCCTTGTGGCCTTCAATTTCATATCAGTCAGCGTACCGTTTTTTTCTATTTGTTCCATACGGTCTAATATTGGTGTCCATGTAATACAGAATTCCTAGGGATATGAGTGTGATATGAAATTTCTTGAAATATTGCTCATGATATAAATGAATGGAAAAAATCTGTATCCGTTGTTTGTGTTCAACGGAATATAACAATTGAAAAACACTTTTTTCTTATAGTACATGGCCAATAGTGGGAAATCCCATCCAACTCCCACCCCGTACAGATCGGGATAAAAAATTAGTGGGGATTTGATCTCGAACAAATTAAGGGCAACAAACACCGAATTTTGAGTCTCAGGCTATTCTATCTCAAAGTAAATAAATAAAACAAATTTTCAGTAACACTTTGATGTATCTTAATATTATTCCTAACACATAAGGAATTAGAGCATAAAACAAAAAGTGAGAAAACAACATTATTCCTAACAACAAATTAAAATGACTGACATATTAAGTTCAAGTTTTGTTGAATTCTCGTAAAATTCAATCATTTTTTAGCAAGAGAAAAAAATACACAAGTATTTTTGTAACGGCCGAGAGAGCGGTCTCGGCTGATATGTCCAGTATCTATTAATGGTATAAGACTGTATTTTGGCTAGTACTAAACACCTTGGTACGTTTACTATTTTATTGCAGATACAATTCAATTTTATTACCATTTTATTGCCAGTACACCGCTATCGAGTGAATGGCGAAAATTTTGTGGAAGAATGAGAGTAGTTAGGAATCGGATTGCTAGGCCTGGTTTGATAACCCGGCATAGAATCTGAGATTACAGTGAGTTTGACCCAACTTTTTATATACTTTTTGAGATGTTTTTTTGATCGTTTTCTCTTAAATCTTTCGACTTTTTAGGGTTTTTTGTTATCTTATATGAATTTTTTTCAACTTGATTTTTTTATACTCCCTCCGTCCCAAATTGCTCGTCCCTTTTGGGGGAATCCAACTTTTTAATGAGACAAAATTATTGTCTTAGAGTTCCAAAATTATTCTTCAAAACTGTGAAGTTTAGTATTGGTTTTACATTGTTTATATCTTTCAGTATGGATCTAAAAAAATATGCAATATGGATCTTGTTTGATAGATCTCAATTAGTTGTTTTATACAAAGTTTTAAAAATCATGAAAAATATTATATAGTAAAAGATATAAACGATTTGAAATGACATAAATTTCAAAAACTGTGAAATAAATTGGGAGGGAAATAGTACTTTTAAGGGTAAAACTGAAAGTTTGACATATTTTGAAACTTGTTTTTAGAAATAGGACCAACATTTTGAGGCATCCCAAAATAGGAAGAAAGACCAGCAATTGTCACACCCTCAAAATTAGAAAGATAAAACATTTTATAAATTTCACGTTGATGGTCAACAAGTTCACGGTCCAAGTCAAAGTCCACATAAGATTTAGAAAGTCATAGTCAACCAGCCACAATTATCTAAGGGTACCCGTAAACCTAAATTCAAGTACGTAAGTTCTAAATGTTATTACAACCCAATGACAAAAGATGAAACTCAATTTAGTTACAAAATTATTTTATCAAAAATATATGTTTCATAATGATAAGGTAACTCCTCCAATGCTCTTTCAAACATGCAAGCACACTTCAAACAACCAACTTCATGCTCCGTGCTGAGTATCTGAAATTATTAGGGTGAACTCACTAGCCCAGTAGAGAAAAGTCTACAAATCCTAAATGCAAGTGAGTGATAGACAAAGAAAGCACAAGTCACGCGACAAGGACCAAGATATTTTAATGGTTAAAAGATTAAAAACCAACTCATAAGCCACTAGATTCCCTTGACTAACATCCCTCATACCAAACTCATACCCGATACGTACCCTATATCTCACGCGTATCCAATTCGTTCATAACGTAATGAATCTAATACACTATAGTTATCCAATTAAGAAATTTCTCGCGACACGTCCATAGGACAGCCCGAGAATCAATTCCGGGCTACCTTTCGGCCCCGTATCAATGGTTTCATTCAGGCTACCTTTCGGCCCCGTATCAATGGTTTCTTTCCGGGCTACCTTTCGGCCCCGTATCAATGTTTTAAGTTCTCACTTTCATTTAACTGAATACCAATTTTTTTATTCTTGAGTCCTATCATAACCCACGTTTCACATTCTCTTTCCAATGGTATCTCATACCCACTATTCGACATAAAAACATTGTAAAGTGTTATTGTGCGTACGGTGTTCGCACTAGATCACTTAATCATCACCCACAAGCATAGCAACACCCAACAACTTTGCAAAATTTCAAGATGATTCAAGAGGACTTCAAATTAACTAAGTTCAAAACCAAAATTCCACTCATCAAGCCTCATTAAGATGGTCTAACAACTAATTGATAGAGAAAATTATGAGAAGCATAGAACAAGCACAAACCCCAACTCAATGTGACTAGGAAATGAAATTTCAAAGGAGATTTTCAAAATCAAAGGAGAGTTAATCAAGTAGGAAGCAATACACACACTACACTTTCATATAAATTTAGGAGAAGTAGAATTTTTCCTACCACCATGGGTTTTGAGCAAAACCCTAGAGTACCATACTGATTTTTGACTCCAAACTCCAAGAACAATCTCTACCCAAGCTTCACTCCTTGAGTGCAAAAATCAGAAATACAAGGGAAATTGATGTTTCAAATGTGTAGATCTTGAAGACTTGTGGTGGATTGAGGTTAAAATCACAAGATTTGTGGTAGGAATGAAGAGAGAAGGTAGATGGGTGATTTTAGGGTTTGTTTCGTGGTTTTTGGAGTAAAGAAATGAGTCCAAGACCCTATTTATAGAGGGCTGTGACGAGCTCAAAATTCGCAGAAAAATGCAGCTGGATACCGGTATCAAGAAAAACTCATACTGGTATCTAGACTTTCTGATGCCTCAAAATCTGCAGAAAATATAGCTGGATACCGGTATCAAGAAAAAGCCATACCGGTATCTAGAGTGAAAAATTCTAAATTTCTACCACCCTCACCAATTCGAACCCCGATTATTTCTAACACATTTTCAACATCTCCAGACACCCATATGACATCGTAACACGTATCCCTACCATTACTTAGCCCCTGGTACACCGAGACATACACACCCATATAATACTTAAAAAGAAACACATTTTAAAATATTAATCAACTCATTCACATTACTTAAAATGAATAAAATATAAAAAGAATTTCATGGAAATTCCGGGTCTTTATTGCAATTGAGACGGATGGAGTACTTTTTTATTCCTCTTGCCGACTCGAATGATATATATAATATAAAGAATTTTAAAAAAATTGAAAAATGACCATAAAAACCATGTCAAAAAGTCCAAAAAGTGTTGGACTACACTCACCTAAGTAAAAGAGTCCCGATTCCAATGCAAAGGGTTTTATGAGAAAACATTCTTTACACCGCCGGTGTAAAACCCCCCCTTTCCACCACCGCCATATGTTGGTCCCACCGTGAGTTTATTGTTTTAATCTGAACCGCTTACCTTGTAGGGCCCATAGAGTATTGCATTCATGCAAAAAATTATTTTGATTGGACATCAATAGATATATGAAATTTTGAATTTCGTTTGATGAAATGGATGGTCAAGGACATCTTAACTTTAAAATCTATGACTGCCCATTTTACAAAACAAAATTCAAATTTTGATATGCATGTCGATATCCGATCAAACTAATTTTTTATAGGGATGAAGTACTTTGCGGGCCCTACAAGATGAACGGTTCAGATCAACATTTAATAAACAATGAGTCTCACAAAAGTGGTGGTGGAAAAATGAGGATTTTACACTGACGGTGTAAAGAATGTTCTCTCTTTTGATATCTGGTCTAATCCAAAGATCATGTTTGTTTTTGCAATGGCTAACTGCAAACACATACTCTACTGTCATCGACATCCTATCCATGTTAATAAATAAATAAATAAATAAACTGTTCATAACTAAGCAAATGAAGCATGTCAAGTTAGAAGTATTCCTGCGTCTCTAAATCAATTTGCATTGTAGCCTTTGCTGATCACATAAAAATGTACAAATATAAAAAATGAAGATTGCAAGAAATCATATACTAGTTACACAGTTAAAATAAAAAAAAGATATCATACATAATTGTTCTACATTTTGAGAGTCAAGATTGATACCGACAACTACTTCCACAATTAGCCTGCAAAAGATAATTGCAATTAGAGAGCATATAACAACGCAATCAAAAAAGAAGATTTATTCAACACTTATAAAGTCAAATTGATACAACATCTATGTACATAATAGATCATAAGAGAAGATTAAGGGTTGTAAATTTGGTAAATTATATATTGTGCAGGCCAATTTACAAAATATAAACATAATATTTTTATCTTAATTCGAAAGAAGTGATTGGAATATTTCTATTATCAATTGTTATGATCCATCCATAAGTAGCAAGATTAAGTCATAGAATAGTACTTTGATTTGAAATTAAAACACAATCTATCTATACCATTGAAATTAAAACACAATCTATCCCCGCGGATTCATGGATTACCTATCGGTCAAATATTTTTCTCTATTTGGAAAATGTTATCTCCAAAATCAAGGGTTAATTTCAAATCATATTCAAATATCTTTTAGAATGAGAAAATAATTACTCCAACAATTAATTGGCTAATTAATTCATGTCATTTGTGCCTTCTCAATAATTGACCCCGTGCTTTAATATATACTCCCTCCGTCTCAAAATAATTGTCTCGTTTGCAAAAAAAATAAGTTAAAAATAATATAATTTTTTTAAAGAACAAGTTCAAACTTTTTTCATGAGTTAAAAGAGCTCGTTGATATCTAGTAAAATTAGTAAAAAATAAACATTCGAGTTTTTCTCAAAAATAAAAAGTGTGATTTTTAACTTATCGTTTTACGAACCGGACTATTATTTTAGCACAGATGAAATAGTATAAATCTTCATTTCTATTGGTCAACTATCTTAACTCTAAATTAATGGTTTTTGTGAAACTCATCCTAGCAAGTGTGGAAAATATGAATTTGAGCAATTATGGACGGTAGAAATCACTAACCAAAAATTAAAGTCAATCACGAAATAAATTACCCCAGAAAGATGGAATCTCACATTACATTGAAAAATCAGCCCAAAGATTATAAAAATCAAAATCCACTCAATAATCCTCTCAATTATTGCCATAAAAATACTGTGTGATGTACCCACTCCGACATCAACCAATTTTTTCCAAAGAAAATCCGGAATTTCAAATTTTTGACTGTTCATTCCAAAATACGTCATATATACGCATAACTGTAAGTATTTTTCGGACAAGTGTGTACTCCTATATGTATTCGGTTGCACGTAATACAGTATATCATGCTAAAGTGGGACCCGCATGACTGAAAATGCTTTTCCTCTGCCTTCTTCTCTCTTCTTCCACTTCTTCATTCTTCTTCAAATTCGTCCTCTCTCTCTCTCTCCTCTCTTCAATTTTTGAATTCGCGAGATAGTCTCATTCTTTACTTTCTTGAGAGAAAACAAGAAACTCCTGCTGATTTGGGTGTGTACTGAAGAGGTGTTTTGGAAGTCATCACATACGTGCCCATTGGGGTTTGCTTGAATAGTAAGTTATTTTAACTCAATTCCAGAGAGAGAAAAAAAAAGAAGAAGGATGTTATTTAACTTCTACCGCTTTTTGTTTTGATTTCCTCTTGATTTAATGCCCTTGAGCCTCAAATGGTAAGTTATAGTGTGGGATAATGTCGTTTTTATCTTGAATGGATTTTGGTTTATTACCCTTTATTTCTCTGAAAACCCATTATTGACTCAAAAGTCAGCTGATCAACTGCCTTGGAATTCCCAGTATGTTTTGGGGTTCTTTTTCCTTGTGAGTTGTCGTTTGTTTTGCTTTTGGATCTTGACTTGTGGAGTGATTCTTGGTTTTGACTCTTCTCCCTCTTTTTGGACTGGAAGATCAGATTCATCAGATTTCGGGTAATACCCTCTACTGGGTTTTTTTTTTTTCTGCTTGTAATTGTAACTGCTACTCTTGAGATTGAACGGTTAGTCAGTTTTAATAATTTTTTTGTATTTTTTTTTTCATTCTCAAAATTTGAACCTTGATGTTTCTGGCTTTATTTTCGTATTATATCGTTTAGATTTCTTATAGTCATGTCGCTCGGGTAATTTGGTTATGAGGATAGTCATGATTTTGGTATTGGAATATTAGTCCTTACATCTTCTACAATTGACGCATCTGGAACTAAATCTGTGCAGTTTTGGACCTCTGAGTTTTCTGGGTTCTTTTATTATTGTTTAGACATTTCTTGTTTGTTGGGATTTTTCATGGTACCAAAAAAAAGTTGTTAAAAACCTTATGTTTGGTGTATCATTTAGAATATCTCTTCAATTAGAATATTGTTTCATTTTTAGGGAATTAGATCATATGGGTGTTGTATTGCCTATAGGAAATCGATCACCAGTTTCTTAACTATTATATGGTTTTTCAAGGAATTTAATCTTGGCTTTTGCAGTACTTGGATGTTCAATTGCAGCACAACGGCATTTCTTTTTTTTTTTTGGTTCTCTTTTTTTAAAAAATTAAATTTTACCTTCAAATGTGTTTTGAAGTTAATAATTCTTTTTTTTGAGAAAATTGGATTCCTTTGGATTTCTTGCATCTGTCAATCTAATATTTTTATGTATGTGTATGAGAGAGATTCCCATTCTATTTTTTATAATCTAAGTAACTAATCCTTTTAAGCGTGAGCCAGGTAAGGATCAGATCGAATGCACATGTTGGCTAAGTTTTCTGGGCTCAGATGTGTGGTATGTGTTATGATTGTGGAGCACCGTTGACCATGTCCAATGGATGCAAGGAGAACCATGAAAATTTAACGTCTGTTGAATTAAACGGAGGAGATCCCAATTTGCCATGTAAATTTTGTGGGGAAAAGCAACAGAACAAATCACGAAAGCAGACTGGTTTAAGTCCTTGTCCAAAACAAATTATCAGTCCAGCCCCTTCGCTGACCAGCAGTGATAGCACTGTCTCATGCTGCAGTAAAGTTTCGACTCTTTCGTTATTATTTTGTATATGTTTTCGACTTTTCATCCATTTTTGTAAATTGCACATCTATGCTGTTTAAATTTTTCGCTTCATTTGTTTCAGGTGATATTTCTGTTGATGCATACTCAAATTGCAGGTATGCACCCAATATTCCCTAACGAAGAAATGATTGAGAATTTTTTTGTATACATTTGTTACCACTTACCTAGATAATTTAAGAATATACCAGCTTGTTTTTTATTCATATTTCTATTACACCCCTTCTTGATATTTGATAGGGGTGATCAAGATGAAGGTAGCTTAGACAGCGGCAGAGAGGATCCCAACTTTAGGCCAAATGGGCATCTACAAAACTTGAGCTCATCGAATCATGAAAATGGGTTTCACCAATCCAACGAGCTGGCAAAAGTCAACTTAAAGGAAAACGGTATTGATAGTAACAGTTGCACTGTTTCTAGACACGAAGAATGTAACGGGAATGTTGATAATCAAGAAGCAAAGGATAATGTTGGTAGTTCAGACATTAATGGGGAAAGTGAGACACTTTATTCTTCTAAGGATGAAATGGATGGTAATGTATGGTCACCCCCGGAGGCAGAAGACCGAGAGAATGACATGGAGGGTAGTTTGGTCAATTATGATGATGATGATGATGAGTGTGGTGATGGCACACACTGGGGAAAGCCTAGTTCGTTAAGTAGCATTGGTGAAGAAGGCAGTGGGAGCTACAGGTTCAAAGAGGAAAAGAAAAAGGCGATGGATGAGGTGATGAATGGAAAGTTTAAAGCCCTTGTTGGTCAACTTCTTGAATCTGTTGGGATTTCGTCTTCTGGGGAAGATAGTGACAGTTGGGTGGATATAGTTACTTCTTTATCATGGGAAGCTGCTTCATTTGTGAAGCCTAATGTTATAGAGGGCAAGGCTATGGACCCTGATGGCTACGTGAAGATCAAGTGTGTTGCCACTGGTTTTCGTTACCAAAGGTGATATGCTTTAAAAACAGTTTTTTGGTGTTTATCCTTGCATCGATCCAGTAATTTAGCATAGGAGGTGAATCTACTAATCTTAATTCTAAAAATCCTTCTTTTCCTACGATCAAGCACAATAAAAAATAGCAAATAGGGGCTGATGTGTTATACATTTTTTAGGATTTGGATAGGGGGTTGGTTTGAAAGTTCTTAAAAGTCGAGGGGTTTAAATAATTTCTGAGGGATATAGGATAACATTTCAAGGGGGTAAAACGATGGTTGTAATTTGCGCATAGGGTATTATTGTAACTCTCACAAAGATGAGAGTAGTCTCTTGTCCCCTCTAGTCTTTTGGCAAATCCGCCTGTGCTTGCTTCCACATCAATTGGAGTGCAATTCGTTTTTTGGAGGAGAGAAATAATTTCCTCGGCATATGTAGAATTCTTAATGGAGTCATGGATAGGTGCGTACCTATAAATCATCTAGAGAGACCAGTTATGATAATTCGTTTAAAGATGTACGTATTTCCTCGGTGTTAATTTTCATTTTGAACTCGGGAAAAGTGGTAGTGTGTGATGGATTTTAATTTTAAGTTATTATCTAGTTCCTTTTCCTTCAACTTACCTGGGAAACTTCAAACTATTGAGTAGGTTTCGAGGTCATTAATGCATGAAATGGGTTTTCTGTACGAAATAAGTTAGGTACCTAACCGGCTAACCCCAAGGGGTTGGCCTAGTGGTCAAGGCTTTGGGACTTAGGGGTTTGCTCCCTCCTAAGGTCTTAGGTTCGAAACCTCGTAGGTGCTATCAACTCCTTTGGGGCCATTCCATACAGAGCAAAATACAGAGATTTGCTCGACTTTAAATGGGGCCCGCTAGTGGACTATGAGATTGGTCTCCCAGGATTAGTTGAGGTGCGCGAAAGCTGGCCCGGACACCTGGTTATCGAAAAAAAAAAAAAGTTAAGTACTTGCACAAAGTCCGAGTTGACAATTCTTATGTTTTGTGAAGGCTCCCGTTTGTTTTGACGTAAAACATTTTGCACCATAGAAAGTTCCGTTTGACACTTGAGAGATGGTTTCTAAAAAAAAAATATTCACCGGCCATATTTGAGTTTTACGCTGCAGAAAAAGAGAATAGACATATCTAATTGATTCAAAGGAAAATTCGTGCTCTCTGTTGTAGTCTTATTATAATATAATACGATCAAAGATCCACATATTAAACAATACTCTGAATTGCATTTATAATCAACCTCAGAAGCCAATATTTACACAAACTCAAATTGACTTACTGAAGACAAGAATCTGCGAGCTTATCAGAATATTGCGATCGAGCTATGCATTATATGGTCTTGTAGTGAGAGAAGACAATTGGAAGTTATTTGATAACGTTGCAAGAAGTAACTACGTATGTGGATATTGTAAAATGACTAGCGGTACTTTTTTAGTTAAATCCTTTTTTGCAGTGTTCTAAAAATCGGTCAAGTCAGCTGACTAGTCTGCCCAAAGTCGCTAGTCGGAGGTCCCCCGACTTCATCGAAACCCGACTAGTCGGGCATAAGTCGGCGATTAATTGGGCAAAAGTCGCTAGTCGGCAGCCGACCAACTTGGGACCGACTAGTGTCTTTTAGAACCTTGCTTTTTTGTCCAGATTTTAACCTCTGGAGAGAGATTCTTTTACCGGAAAAATGTTTTACTTTTGTTTTGTTCAACAAACAAAGTAAGATGTGTAAAATCTTTTCGGGAAATATTTCACGTTGAAACAACTGGACCTTAAATGTGAAAATGTGCTGAATGGCGTATTGATGTGCCATAAACGTCAAATATCTGAATGTCAATTAGCTCTTTTTCGGATTGCAATCATTGGGGTAAAATGATATTTTATTTTGCAGTCAAGTGATCCGAGGCTTGGTCTTCAAAAAGCATGCTGCTCACAAGCATATGCCAACCAAGTATAAGAACCCCAGATTGTTGTTGATACGTGGTGCGCTTGGGCTCTCTTCAAGTGAGCTGTCTTCTTTTGAATCAATGGATCAGGTAAAATGTGTCAAATGGTTGATTACTCTTGATAAAGTAATGTTACTATCTTTTCTAATTGTAGGCCTTATGGACAGGAGAAGAATAGTATGAAGTCCATATTGGAGATGATTGACATCTGCCAGCCAAATGTGGTTTTAGTGGAGAAAACTGTTTCACGTGATATCCAAGAGTCTATTCTTCCGAAAGGAATGACGCTTGTATTTGATATGAAATTGCATCGTCTAGAGAGAGTTGCTCGTTGCACTGGTTCACCGATCTTATCAACTGATATCTCAGCGGGCCAAAAACTTAAACACTGTGATTACTTTCATTTTGAAAAATTTGTTGAGGAGCACAATGCCTCCATTGATGGTGGAAAGAAGCCAAGTAAAACATTGATGTTCATTGAGGGCTGTCCTACACGTCTGGGTTGTACGGTAAGTATCTCTTTCAGTTAAGTTTTGTTTCTCGCGCCCCAGAAGTCTCTAATTCCAAAAGTGGTTAGATTTTAATAGTTTATCTACATTAAAGATGGTTTAACGCTTATGATGTGGATGGGAAAGATACTCCTGGAAATCCTGGTATTTTGATTGTATCATGTGAATGATATTTTGAACCATGGTAGCAAGTCGTTTTGATACCAAATTAGAAGTGGTATATACTATGGTTGCTACCTATGTGTGTTTTTAAGCTCTTTATCCAATTAATCTAGCTAAACTGCAATTCATATTCATTTTCAAGAAAATTCTGTCCCTCCGTTATCACGAGGCAACTATTTCTAATGCTTCTAGTGCCTGGGCATCATGTAGAACCCGAGAAATCCATATTAAACATGCTTTGACAACTTTGCCTTGCATGTTAATAGAAATATTGATAAAGCATGAAGTGCTCAATTCAAGGCTGCGAATAGAGGATCCCCCCCTTTAGGTTTCTAATGAGTCTGTGAGTACTTCTTGAGTTAATTACATAACATTATATCTTTTTGTACTTTCCACAATGAATTTCATATTTCTTGATGTATTTTTCAGACTGCCCTTAGAAACTAATTGTTCATTGTCTACCTTAGGCCTAGACACGGACTAGTTATGAGTCTTATGACTCTGCTTTTTTGATGAAGTAAATAACGTGTAACCATTTGTTTTTCTTTTGTTCTCATGAGCTGTTTATGTTATCGTTTAGTTTTTCTTGAAGAGATTCATTTGACTTTTTAATGGTTACAACTCGATCTTTCAGATTTTGCTGAAGGGAGCTCATAGCGATGAATTGAAGAGGGTTAAATGTGTGGTCCAGTTTGCAGTCATTATGGCTTATCATTTGATTCTAGAGACTTCTTTCCTCCTAGATCAAAGAGCTATGTTCTCTACCATTCCTTTCAATGGAGTACAAAGTATATCTGCAACCGATCAACAAAATCCGTCTGCTCAGTTGAGTAATTCAAAATATCCTTGTTTCGAGGAGTCTAGTGCAGAAACTGATTCTTTATGCACGGTTGATTTTCCCATATCTAATGGATGTCATGAGGGAGGATTCCACAACTTAGATTTCGCATCAGAAGGAAATTCTATGTTTTCTTACGAGCCATACAATCCCATAATTCTGTCTGGGTTATCATCGCTTTCAGCCTCTCTAAAGAAAGTTATTGGGGACAGTTTCCCTATGTCCAAGTACTTTAGCTTTAATGAAAGGGAACCCAACAATCCTATTCCAGATAACCTTAATACTTCGACATCTCAAGAGTCATTTGATCATTACGATGTGGAATTAAAGGGTGGCTCTGATGAAGACAAGGTGTCAGATAATGAACGACCTTGTTCTTCGCTTGCTTGTTGCAGAGCCCTTCCAAATACAACTAAATGTGGTGGAAATAATGAGGAACGAAAGCATAGTAAGGATGACATCAGCAGTGTGTTGGATTCTGAGAGCATTTTGGTTTTGATGTCTAGCCGCAATGCCTCAAGAGGAACTGTTTGTGAGCAAAGTCATCTTTCTCATATCAAGTTCTACCGGAACTTTGATGTTCCCCTTGGAAAGTTTTTGCAAGATAATTTACTCAATCAGGTTCCTCGTTACTCCATCTGTTTGTTTGTTTGTTTGTTTTCATTTCATATATAGTCAGTATGTGCTTTTGGATGAGTTTAACTGGATCGCTGAGTCAATATTTCATCTGTAGAATCACTGTGGTGTGTTTATGCAGGGGAATGAACGTTGCTTGGGTGTTTGTCAAACCTTAGATTCTACAAATCTGATTTTCAAAATCAGAATCCAAAAGCACGGAAGTATTATGCTTCTCAGAATTAGCTTTAGTAGCTTTGAAGACTATTTAAAACTATAGCAAGTAGTCTTTCTAAGGAAAATCCTTTTCTTTGGTTGAAGTAAAGGACCAAGTAGTTTTCAGTTTCCTAATGCAGCGGGATGTGATTGCTCCTTTTTATGTGTTGGTTGTCCTTGTATTATATTTATCTTTTGTCCACTTTTGCTGCATGCACTTGAGGTAGGCACTCATACAAATTTCTGCTTTTCTGCAGAGGCTTCGGTGCCCCACCTGCAATGAACCACCAGACGCCCATTTTATTACTACGCGCATCATAATAAGCAGCTCACAATTCAAGTCAAACGCCTTCCTGAAGAGAGTTGGTTGCCTGGTCAAGCTGTTGGGAAGCTTTGGATGTGGAGTCGCTGTGGTAAATGTAAATCACTCAAGGGGAACTCAAAATCTACTAAGAGAGTGTTGATTTCCACTGCTGCCCGAGGTTTATCATTTGGAAAGTTTTTGGAGCTCAGCTTTTCAAATCACTCTTCATTTAGTAGACTATCTAGCTGCGGGCATTCTCTACAGAGGGACTTCCTTTACTTCTTTGGGTACACCCTACTTCCCATACTTTGTATTGAAGGTTGCATGTGTTGTCCACCTTATGTGTTGGTTCTTTTTGGATTGAGAGGGCCAACATTTTAATTTGTATTACAGTGGTGGGGTATCTACCGAGCCTTACGAGTTTAACGTTCATGTGCATCTTAAAGGATTTACAAGCAGAACGGCAGGGAGCTGCATTTTGGCTCTTCTGCCCCTGCACTGCTTTTACAAAGTTGATTTGCAGTGTCTTTGATTTATAAAGGACGTTTTTGTAATTTTCACATTCATTTTTGCTGGATCAACATATGTTCCTCAATTACATCCATCTAAGAGGAAATGCTGGATGTGGATACAGCGAAAACTGCCGGGAGAAAGAGCTTCTCAAAGAAATCCAATTTTTGGTGCATTCATTTCCTTTATTGTCCTTAGTATATCTCCTCTTATGTGCCGTCCATCAGTTTTCATGACATAAAGGAGTATCTTGTGCATTACATCTGGGTTATTATATCTCTTCCAGGCTACCTTTTGAGACCTGATATGTGTATTCATACTTTATCTGAATGCAATGTGCAGATTAGGCCCCATGGTTGCAATGCTGAGATACTCTCCAATGGCAACTTATTCAGTATCTTTGCCACCTCAGAAACTGGAGTTCACTAGTTCAATCAGAGGAGATTTACTTAAGAGGGAAACTGACAATGTACGAATTTCTTAGTGCTCTTTTTCCGATATTCAATGTGCATTTATGGTTCAATACTGAAATTGAATTTATCGTTGAATTTTCATTTGCTTAACCTGTGATAGACATTTTCTCTCTTTCCCTCGTAGGTTTACAAGAAAGGAGCACGCTTGTTCGATGAGGTTGAAAAATGTTTGCAGGGGATTGCTTCTCGATTTTCAGGTTCAATTCTGAACCTTAATGGGGTGTTGAAGGAATTCTCTGATATTGAAGAGATGTTAAAGCAGGAAAGAAGTCAATTTGAGGTTAGATCTATTCTACATGTTTTTTGGCACTTACTTTGATGAATTACTTGTCATTATGAGGTATCTCTCGATGTCTATATTCTTTGTACAAGGAAGACATTATTTACGGTTAGTATACAGATAGAATGCCCTTACTGAAAAGCTTCATGAGTATACGGGTATGCCTCTGTATATAGCTTTGTAGATTAACCATTGGTGTATGTGATTTGGATTTGTGCCTCATAGCAAACAATATTCGACTACCTTGTTCTGCACTGGTGGTCTAGTTCTGATTCGTTGTAACTAGGATTGCTCACTTTACAAGATATAATCAGGCTGTATTTCTAATACTATGATATACATCAGTTGGCTAGAGCTTGGATGTGTGTTTTAAGTCCACATTTGTACTGTTAAATGTCAAAAAGTCAAAGTAACTTAAAGCATGAACACAGAATGTTGTAACCGGAGGCATATAAATAACCTCATACTAATGATGAAGTACGATTACCAAGGTTTTGGGTTACTACATGGAAGATTTCTCCCGGTAGAGGGGAATATAATAGCCAGATATTGTCTTCTTCTAGATCTAATATAATGTTCTTTGGCATATTAGATTTATCTTCCCTTTTCATACGTTGCCAAACGTTCTGTTTTCCCAAATTTCTAGAGTTCCTGAATTTAATTGTTCCACTGCATGGATTTCTTTGTTTCCCATGTATTTTTTACAATCTATGATGAAAATTTTTATATAAGTGGAGCTAAGGTTTCTGTTTGTTATGTTTGGGTTCCCTAAATAAAATCAGATGAACATTCAGAATGTTGCTGTCAAGAGTGGAAATCCGGATGTGGCTGTGTACAGGCTTCTCAGTTTGAACCGGCTTCTGTGTGATCTCCTTCTTGAATCATCCATCTGGGATCAACGTCTGCATTCACTCCTTTCTTCAGATTCTGGAGTGATCAACTGTAGAACCACTAGCAATGGAATGCTTGCTGTGGAAACAAACAGTGCAGTAAACTCTCCTAAAAGTGGCAACAATGAAGTCTTTGACAACAATGTTGATATGGAAATCAATGGGGAGGCATTTGTAGGGTCAATTCCTATAGAAAGAACAAATTCATCTGATGTGGCTGGGGATATTGAGAGGTCAAATTCATCTTGTGTTGATAATTGTCAACAGCAGAATCTTCCTTTGACAATAGAGAGAACTATTCCGATTTCTACAGATGATGTTCATGATTTAGACACATCTCAAAGAGGTTCGCCTGATTTTCCACTCCAACCTAACTCAGAAAATCCAATGGGATGGATCTGGACTCCATTTCCGGAACTTCGGATGAATTATTTGAAAGATCTTCAGGGAGGTTTTGTGCCAAGATTTAATTCTATTTTTAGGTATACTATAGAGAGCTTCCCTAATGCTCTTCGACTGATCACTGAAGAGGGCTCGAGGCTACACATACCTCTTGGTCCCGATGAATATATGGTGTCAGATTACGAGGACGAATTCTCAAGCATTATTGCTTGTGCTTTGGCATTGTTGAAGGATGTACCCCTTTTGACAGATATTTTGAATGAGGATTCTATGAGAGAGAAGGCAACAATGCCTAAAATGTATGAGAGTTCACACAGCTTAACACGCATATCGTCTCTGGCATCCCCACATTGGTCTTCTTTTGGTTCTGTGAATTCAGACGGGACCCGTTCCCCACCATCTTTGGAAGAGTCGCACTTCTCCAGTTTTGATGGGTTGAATTTGTTGGACTCCTTGGTTTCTTTGGGAGCTTTAAATCCAGAAGTCTCTTTGGGGTGTGGAAAATCACATGGTAAGGGGAAATATTCTGTAATTTGTCTGTACGCGAACCAATTCCGTGACCTCAGAAGCCGATGTTGTCCATCTGAGCTTGATTACATTGCTTCTCTAAGCCGTTGTAGAAATTGGGATGCCAAAGGTGGCAAGAGTAAATCATTCTTTGCTAAAACTCTTGATGACCGCTTCATTGTAAAGGAGATTAAGAAGACAGAATTTGAGTCATTTGCAAAGTTTGCTCCGGATTATTTTCGGTATATGAATGAGTGCTTTGAGCAAGGGAACCAAACCTGCCTTGCGAAAATACTTGGGATTTATCAGGTTGGTTTTTTTTCTTTTCTCTTCTCTTCTGGTTTATTCCCTTCAATAACTTTTTTCTACCCTATATGTGCATAGATATGCTAGGTAGCCCATTCGATAAATGTAATTACGCAAAAATAAAAGTAAGCTAGCTTTATGCTACAAATGGATGTCAAATGAACTATTGTTGGGAAAGAGGTAAATATGACTCCATCTAACCCTGTAACATTCTACCTCTGGCAAAAAAAAAAAAAAAAAAGGACTAGTTATTATTGTAAAATGCTACTTTGATTTCTAAAATCATTACCATTAATGCAGTATATTTGCCATTAAGTTACAATTCAAGAAGTGTTTCTCAAAGAAGTTACTGAATTAAGTTTTTCCTGACCCTGCTTGGCAAAATTCCATGACCCATCCATGACTATTGTTTTGATTGAATTTTTTTTCCCCACGAAGTAAAAAATATTGTACAGATAGGCTTCAGCTGGTTGCTACCTTGAATTCAAAAAAAACCTCGCTAGCAGCATTATGAGAGCAAAGATAATGCGGGATCAGGATGCTAGTGGGTTGTTTACTTTTATCAAACACAACATTAACATATACATATTGGCGTACATTGGACATTCTTTTAAGCATTTGATTCCATTTTTTTTTTCAGGTAACTATTAGACAGGCAAAGAGTGGGAAAGAGATGAAACATGACCTCATGGTGATGGAGAACCTTTCGTTTGGACGAAATATTAGTCGGCAGTACGATCTTAAAGGTGCTTTGCATGCTCGATTCAACTCAGCAGCTGATGGTTCAGGAGACGTTCTTCTAGACCAAAACTTCGTCAATGACATGAATGCCTCTCCCTTGTATGTTGGCACCAAGTCCAAGCGTATTCTGCAACGGGCTGTCTGGAATGACACAACATTTCTCAATGTGAGTTTGGAGTTTAAATCTCTTGCAATGATGCTGACGCCTCCACTGCGTTAGCTGTATTTGAATAGTATGCATTGTTTATGTTAAAGCTTTATGTTTTCTACGCGCCTAAATTTTTGAAAACAACAAAAAAAGGGATGGTTCTTTTGTAATTTTGATTACTGGTTTTGCACAAAAATGAGAAGAATGAGTGTTTTCAAACTTCTCATATTTTCAAAGCACCGATACTCTTGAGTGGTTGTTTTATATGTGTTGGTCACGCCGGGGACAAGGCAGGACATGTCGCATGGGTTTCCGTTTAATTTTCTTAATTTTTAACCATGGTCACATAGGGTACATTGCGTCTCACTTTAGACACGAAGGGGGACACGAGTGGCACGACATGGCCAAGTCCTTAATGAAGAAATTCAATTTAGGGGTTAAATTTCAGTGTTACGTAAGCGGTAAGAGTGCATATAAGTTATTGCCACCTGATGAAGGCTCGTTTATATCACAAATTTTTGAATCGCAAATTTTATGATTCGTTTTGGGTGTTTCATGACATAATATCCATCTGAAAAACAGCTACGCACACGAGTATACTGTATACCTATATATTTTAATTTTTCCGTGTCCCCTGCCGTCTCTATAACTCCATTTTTCCGAGAATTGTTATGAACCGTGTCTGCATCCCTGCTTCTTAGTTCTCATATGTCTTTCCGAGACATGAAAAACGAAAACAATACAAAACAAACACTTATCACTGATTTTTTTATTCTTTGCTGAATCCTTTGTTCCATTTCGGCTACTGAAGTTAAAAACAGTTTTTTACCTGCTGCATTTACACATCTGTTGCTTGTTTGCAGTCAATCAATGTGATGGATTACTCTCTGCTTGTGGGAGTCGATACTCATCGGCGCGAACTTGTGTGCGGTATTATAGATTACCTCAGACAGTATACTTGGGATAAACAACTAGAGACCTGGGTCAAAGCCTCCCTTGTTGTTCCCAAAAACCAGTTGCCAACCATAATTTCTCCACGAGAGTACAAGAAGAGATTTAGAAAGTTCATCACTACATATTTCTTGAGTGTTCCGGACCATTGGTGCTCCCAAAGATCTTCTAACCCTTGCAAACTCTGTGGCACGGGCGAAGATGATTCTTCCTCTTCTCATGCAAAATCTCAAGATCAAGGGTTGCCAAATGGTTTTTCGAGGTGAGTTTTGATATTTGTTCTAAAATACTGTACATAGTTCACATTCATAGTACATACCCCCCACTCATTCAGAAATTTTATTGAATTCCTGGGGTGGAGATTTATAGTCGTAGTTTCGTTCTGGCCATATGGGGTCATATACATATAGTCGTAGTTTCGTTCTGGCCGTATGGGGTCATATGCATATGATTTTTGTAAAGTCTATCGAGTAATTGTAGAAAGTCGCGATATTATGAGACTTTGTATGATTATTTGTAATCAATGGAAGAAAGTTTGCCCTTCATGTTTACTTAATGCCTTTAGTCTAAGGTTGTGGGTTTTGATTTTGATTTTGATTTTGATTTTTTTTATATCACTACTCTTTGAAGTACGGACAGATTTTGATTTTCCAAAACCTTTGTAGTTTGTAGTATGTAAAAGTGAAGAAAACAATGGTACTCCCTTGATTTCTGATTTCTCAAGTTCTGCATCTAAGAAAGAAATGGACTTGCATAACTTTTTAGGTCTTTAACTTTCCAAGAAATGGACTTTACCCACCAAATAAAAAGTGATGAAATAACCTAAATGGATAATCTCCTACTCCATGGCAGTCCGTATACGTCGTCCAAATTAATCAGACCCAACAAGTTTTAGGAGGACACAGTAGAAAATTGGATGCCCATCAGAAACCATCGTCGCTTCAAGGAATTACTCATTTTCCTTGAGCCGGAGATGAAAAAAAATATGGTGAGGAATGTTATCAAACACTTTGCATGCACAATCCATATTGTAAATCGAACCCCTTTCCTCACGTGGGTCAGCTTCAAACAATGTTTTTCTACATCCTTGTATGACTTATGGAGTAACATCAACCCAAAGCCGAATCCCCCTGGATCCCGGAACTTATAGAAACACGAATACGGGCCACTCATTTTGCCAAACATTTCGCGTGAACAATCCAAAAGCCCCAATTCACCAAACACGTAAATCAAACCCCATTCATAACATCCATGTCTCACATCATCCATGTACTGGGTATCCACAACTTGGAGAAACAAAAGAATTCTAAAACAAAAAACAGCATGAATTGATCCAATGTGAGTTTTAAATTTTAGAAATATTCCGAGCATGAGACTGTTTGATAGTCTCCTAAACCACCAGAATTTGCAAAAACAGCCAGCAAATCCCTTGATCATACAGGTGACTATGACTATTGATTGAAAGAATTCAACTTTTTCATGATGTGAATCTGAAAATATGCAACCCAACTGATGATATGTCAAGGTTTGAATATACTTAGCTGTAGCATCATTTTTTGTTCTTGAACCCATATCCGCAACCTCGACTCTGGAATACTTTACAGCTTTTGACGAACAACTGTCTTGAATTTGTCGTGTTGAAGTGCACCAAGGTTTTAGCCCATCATTCCCTTTAGTATTACCCATTCCCACCAAAGGCTCACTTACTTTGACAATTGATCGAACAGTTGGAGTGCTTGTAGCTTCCCGACATTTTCTTGCCTTTTGTCCCCAACTCACTGTCAAATTTTCAAGAATTATTCCACCCGGATCCCAAATACCAGTCAATGCCGCCTTGCAAATCCTGACAGAACGTATGAATATGGCCGAGTCACCCGGATGCCAAATCTTGATCGTTCCATCATCCCAAGTTCGAAAATGGCAGATTACATGAGGCTTCCTTTGACACACACAAAGTTGGTCGTTCTTGAATTTCCGGCGTTGGACCCATTTATTCCTGCTATCTAATGTTCGATCGGAGCGATGGCGCAAGAATGGCGAGTGGTGGCTATTCGAGACAGAGTGGTTCTTTAGGATCAGAACCTTCTCCAAGCACTCTTCGCTATCCCCAGACAATTCTGTGAAATTGAAATGATTTCTGGAAATGAACTAGTAGATCTCTTATTCAGAAATTGGTGAATCGTTTACAAGAATGAAGATACAAGTGGAGAGGAAGAAGAATTAGAGAGAGAAATTTGAGAGGGAAAACAAGCTAAACAAATCCACCAAGTAGCTGGATTCTGCGTCTGTGGCGTGTCCGCTCTCCGATTGCAATTCCACTTTTGCATTACCATTTTCCATCTCTACTTCTTCAGAATCCATTTCTTTGATCAGCAATTCAAAGGAATTATGAATTTTCTTTAATTCCCGACTGCTTTCACGCATATCTGATTGCTTTAGGCTGGCTATTTCTTCGATTATTGCACACTGAATGAAATCCCCATTCTCCTGAAAGTTGGTTTGGGGGATATTAATAGGTACTGATTTCGGAATGAACTTTGGCAAAGGTTTATTTCTGGAAAACACGTGCTAGCTATTACCCAACAATATACGCAACGAATTTTATATATTAGTACAAATAGTGTGCAATCAGCAACGAAACCTCTATTCCAAAAAGATTTCACTCACCCCCACACTTTATATTTGCTCACCTTTTTTCTCCTCTCAAACTCACAACCCGGAGCGCACGGCAACACCCATGGGGCTGCCATCCCTTGTGCCCTTCTCCGGTCAGCTTTTCTCTCCTCTCACTTTCTCTGCTCTCAGTCTCTACCTCTCCCACACACACATACATAATTACATATACACGGTGGAGAGGGAGCCAGTCAATAAATGAGTGGGACTACCAAGGCTATCTCCCACGCCAGCTTTCCAATTTCCAGAGCATCTCTCCTTTTCTTTGTCACAGCATCTATGGTCTCTTCTTGCAATCGTGCAAGGCTCATAGCCTGAGCAATGGTTCTTGGTTGGAGCATTTTTACCTCTACCATGATCTCCTCCTTTAAGCCACAAACAAAGCAGCTAATAAAGAATTCCTCCGACAAACCAGTGGTTTTGTTTGCTAATTCTTCGAACTTTTCTTGGTACATTTTTACAGAACTCCACTGTTTAAGTTTGGTTAATTGGCCTACTGCATCTTCATAGGCATTACCCCCAAAAATTTCACATTTGTATATCCAAGATTCAGGGTCTTCGCCAAAGAATTTAGGAAAATCCAATTTTGGCTGAAACCCCCTATCATTCAAATGAGGGTTTATCAGAAGTGGGGGTTGTTGGTGGGTTGGGGAAGATGAAGACGAAGTTACCTTCTCTGATAGACTCTCATACTTTGCATTCAATGTCGTAATTAACAGCGTGAGACCCTCGATCGAATTCTTAATCCCCTCTAAGGCTTCTGCATGCTTTTCAGTATTTTCTGCATTCCTTCGAATTGCATCATCCATGTGTTTCATTTCTTGCGATCTTGTGTTTTCCACCATTGTTCCCACCGCCAAGAACCGTGGGCTCTGATACCACTGATAGAACTAGTATGAAAATGTGTTCAAGAAATGAACACAGATTGTATTATTGATTGGGAAACGAATTACAAACTGGAAATGAATTACAAGAGAGAGAGAGAGAGAACAAGAGAGAAGAAGACATCAACACATTCGACACCTCTCCTCCACTCCCTAATGCCCTTATATCCCCTTTAACAGAAGAACTGTCTAACAAACCTAACAAACTACTCTCAGTAATTACACTCTAAACCTTGCAATTACAACAATTAGAGTAAAGCCCACAATTCCTATCATATGGGCAAAAGTAACAGGTGAGCGGACGATGTTAAATTTATAGACAGGACCAACTCAAATAACAACAAAAGAGAAAACACGTGCTAGCTATACAGAGAGAGGCGCAACCGTAAAAGTGCTACGAAAAGGACGGGCAAGTTCACATGGTTTTCTCCGATCATGTAGTTATAGCGCCTGGTTAAATTAATTAATTTTTGGTGACGATAAGCATTCTAATTGTATCCGTGAAACCACGGACAGATCTAAGGCCATTTTTTTGGTCATGACGATCATTGTATGGTAACTAGTAAAGGCGAGCAGCGGCTCCAGGAATTTGTAGTAGGGCGGGCGTTCAGAAATTACGTTAACTCTATTATTTAGCTCTATTACCCAACAATATACGCAACGAATTTTATATATTAGTACAAATAGTGTGCAATCAGCAACGAAACCTCTATTCCAAAAAGATTTCACTCACCCCCACACTTTATATTTGCTCACCTTTTTTCTCCTCTCAAACTCACAACCCGGAGCGCACGGCAACACCCATGGGGCTGCCATCCCTTGTGCCCTTCTCCGGTCAGCTTTTCTCTCCTCTCACTTTCTCTGCTCTCAGTCTCTACCTCTCCCACACACACATACATAATTACATATACACGGTGGAGAGGGAGCCAGTCAATAAATGAGTGGGACTACCAAGGCTATCTCCCACGCCAGCTTTCCAATTTCCAGAGCATCTCTCCTTTTCTTCTTTCTTTACCAAGGCACCAACTGCCATAATAATGCCCTTTGGTACTTGTCAAAGCACAACCCAAAGCCATAATAGACTGCACCAATCTACACATTTCCCATGCATTCATTGTTTTCTACTTTTTGACTTCTTTTTACACGCCTTTTCATTTTCCTTCTATTTTTTCTTTTTCATTTTTCTTTTTTCCAATTTTCAAAGAATTTCACATGGGCAAAAAATCCCAACATTTTGGAGAGCCGAGATTGATTCCCTCTCTCTCCTCTTACTTGACCACTCTCTCTCCTTTTCCGATTCGTCGGATCGTGATTTGGATAGCTAAGATTGCCGAGCGGGTACTACGTGGACAATATCCACCCGGTACTGAAAAATTTCTCGGGATAAGAAGAGAGTTGAGAGTTTAAATGAGAGTGGGGCCATACCAGGCTACCAGCTGAGTATTTCGGTGCGTTATCGATGTCTGGATAGTTAGTTTTGGTTTGTATGGCTGTAGTGCATTGCATGCATTAAGAATGTATGTAGGCATTATGTGATGAAAGCGTGGGAATTGTAAGAAAGAAAGAAAAGAGAGAGGCCGAAATATTGATTCTTTATAGAGACTACTTGTGTTGGTGAATGGTGAGCTACAGAGAGCTACTTTTAGGAAACAGAGGCAGCACGGAAACAATAAATTCTCAACGTATCCTAATTTATCTGCTGGAAGCTTACTTTGTAAAAAAAAAAAATCCCAGCTAAGTAACAATAGTGTCCGCTCAGATCGCGCAGACTCGAGGTTTTTGCATTCACCATTACTATGAACCGCTACCCAACAAGATCAACCATTATAGTTCAAACATCAAAATCAAGATAAACATAGTAAAAAGCCAGAAATGGAATCCGGGGGAGATGTTGTGCGGTACTTGTTGTGCGCCGTATTGTGCGGCAAAACGACGTAGTTTTGTTCATTTTCTTGGTACACTTCAATAGGCCCTGTTTGGAGAGTCAATTTCAGGGTTCAATTTTAGGGTTCAATTTTAGGGGATTTAGGCTCTTTGGGGTAGGATATAGTAGTTTAGGCACTTGGATTTAGGCACTTTGAGTTTAGGCACTTTGAGTTTAGGCGCTTTGGATTTAGGCACTTTGGGTTTAGTGATTAGGCACTTTGTAGGGGATTTTTCCTTCTTCCAAACAAGGTATTTGGAAGCTTCAGAGGTGTGCCAAAAACTACGTCGTTTTACCGCACAACATGGCGCATAACACCTACCGCACAACATCCACCCCGGATCCCCAAAAATGGAATGATGGACAATCACCAACAGAGGCATCACGAGGAACTTGACCGGTCACTACAAGAAAAATTAATTAAAACGAGTTTCAAAGTTGTGAAAGAAGGTTGACCATTCTCGGACGAGGCCTACAATTAGCCATTAAGGGTTGAGCCTTGTGCAAGGTGAGTCCACTGCCTTCGGTCATGTCAACCATCTCCTTACCCACTCTTTCTCAATCAAAGCACTGAATCAGTGATCCCAATGTCAGCACAAGCATACGAAGTGCTAAACCCTCACCAGGACAACTCCTCCTTCCAGACCCAAAAGGCATAAACTTGAGCCCATCTCTTGACCCCTCTAACCCTTCAAATCTTTCCAGTTTGAACTTACTCGGCTCCACCCAGATCTTAGGGTCATTCTGTATGGCCCACATGTTCACCAATAGCATTGTGCCGTGGGGGATGCGAAAGCCTCCCACTGTGCAATCCTCTGAGGACTCACGAGGCACCAGTAATGGGGCTGTTGGGTACATCCGCATTGTCTCGTTGATGATGCAACGAAGATAAGGAAGATCTGTGATATTTGATTCATCGATCAGACGGCCGTGACCAACTCGTATCTCAATTTCAGTTTGAGCCTTCTCTAAATATTGGGGATTGTTCAATAGAAGTGAAAGCGCCCATTCCATAATCGCCAATGAAGTATTTGTTCTCGACGTTAACAAAAGTACAAAACCTATTAAACAGATAGGATCTTGCTTTTTCTTTGTCTTCAAAGATGAAGAAACCAAACTGAAAGTCCTGGAGGAAGGTCCATACTTCTTCTCCAGACGCTATTTAGTGCTCACAGACTGGAGGCGAATGTTAGTTCCCACCACAGCTCACCCCCCTTCAATTTCTGCATGGGTCTTTACCTCTGGAATGCTGGACTGAGGTCGGTTTCAGTCGTATTGCCAGTTCAATTGGAAGACCAATCCATGTTGACGATGCTACAGCAAGCAAGAAAAGGATGGACTACGCAAGGATTTGTGTAGAGATCTCTGCGGGAGATGAACTACCTAGTGAGATAGTGGTTAAAGTTAATGGTGAGTCAGTGGTTATCAGAGTTGAATATCAGTGGCTACCATCCAAATGCACGGAGTGCAAGGTATTTGGTCATAAGTGCAAACCAAAGCTAGTTCCCACTTCACCCAATGTAGATGAGAGCAATTTGGTGAATAATCATACAGAAGCTGAGATCGCTAACAAGGATCCAGTAGTTCAAAACAGAGTGTTGGAGGCTTTGGCTAAGGGTGGTTGCTCGGCCTTGGAGGTAGTTACTAAAGTGGTTCCATCCTCCATCAAGGTTTCCCTTCCAGCTCACAATCCAGGTGGAGGTAATGTTCCTGATAAAGAAGACCTTGCCGTGGATACTTCCAAGATAGAAGGTGCACAAATTTCTAGGGATGGTGTGCCGGACCCTGTCTCTAAACCCCCTTTTCATCATGTCCCCAACCCAATCTTAAATTCCCCAAGCACCTCTTCTAGCAGCAGCTGCGCTTTGGAGGTTGCTACAGAAATTGAGGATGAGTTCAAGCTCGTCTCAAACAGGAAGAAGAAAAAAGGGAGGAGCAATCAGAAACCTCCCCCATATTCAAAAGGGCGGTAATCCTTCCCCTTCTCTTTTTTGATAGCTATCAATACTTCCTATCCTCTGCTATATAGTTTTAGCTCTTACCTATTAGTTTTGATGAATTCAACCTTGCATTTTGGATTTTGGAACTTGCATGGTCTTAATGATACACTTAAACAAAAGGAGGCAAAGAAATTTATCTCTAATAATAAAATGTCTTTGTTTGGGCTTCTAGAGCATAAGATTAAGGAGGTCAATGCTACGAGAGTTCTTAATTTTATTTGTCCAGAGTGGCAATTTGTCCACAATTATGATCATGCTCCCATTGGCAGGATTTTTGTCTGTTGGGACCCTCACACCCTTGATGTTAATGTGTTGAGTAAATCCAATCAATACATCCATTGTGAGGTCCGTACAATCCACTCTGGGGTGAGGTTCTTCACTACTTTTGTGTAGGGCTGCACAAAAAAACCGGTGAACCGTGAATCCGGTCCGGACCGAACCGATCCGTGCTTTTTGGATTTTAACCGTGGATTAATGGTCCGGACACGGATTGAAAAAATAGTAAACCGTGACTCGCGGTCCGGACACGGATTTTGATTTCGAAACCGTGGATTAACCGATCCGGACCGTGAGATTTTTATTATATATATATTTTTAAATATACACACACACACACACACACACACACACAATTTTACAAAAACTAGGGGGTAAACTATAAACTCTTTCAAAACTTAGGGGTTAAACTGTTACCCTTACTTTTAATATATATACTTTACTTGTCTGCTAAACCTAATTTCTACCGCCTCCTTCAACTTCACTTCCAAAGTTCCAGATCTAATTTTCCAGTTCGAGAGTTCCTCTCTCTCTCTCTCTCTCTCTCTCTCTCTCTCCATACGGATTACCGAGAGTTCCTCTCATTCTCCATACCGAATCACCGATCACTCATCAGAATACCGAATACGGATCATTATGTTTGTGTTCATTAGCTACTGGGTGTATTAGCTACTGTGTTCATTAGCTACTGGGTGTATTTTTATTGATGTGAATCTGTGATCATGTATGTGAATCTGTGATCATGTAGCTACTGGGTGTATTATGTTTGGATGTTTGGATGTGTATTTTTATTGATAACCAGCTATTGGGTGTATTTTTCAAGTTGAATAATGTGCTTTGGGTTTGGGATGCTTCTTGATTTTATTTTTAATTTTTATGCTAGATTACGACTACCGTAAACAAGAATGTCTTATATAACATGTAATCCGTGGATAAAACCGGAACCGATCCGTGACTCGCGGTTCGGATTGGAACCGAACCGTGAAACTTTTGGTCCGGACACGGATTGTATTTTCTAAAAACCGTGACTCGCGGATTAGGATTGGATTCATGCCAATCCGATCCGATCCGGACCGTGTACACCCCTACTTTTGTGTATGGTGCAAACGATCATATGGATAGGCTAGATCTATGGAATAGTCTGGTTAGTCTTAAGACCTCCTCACCATGGGTGACTCTGGGGGATTTCAATGCTATAAGATCACCTAGAGAGAAAGTTGGTGGTTCCTCTAGCTGGCCACCCCATATGGATGACTTTAACAATTGCCTCTATGCCTGTGAACTTGACGATCTCAAGTTTTTAGGATGCTATTATACTTGGAGTAATAGACATGATGCTCCTAATCACATCTCCACCAAGATTGATAGGGTGTTGGTGAATGAAAATTGGATGAGATCATTTTCTTATTCAAATGCTTTCTTCCCTACTCCAGGCATGTCTGATCATTCACCTTCTGTGGTTAACATTGCCCCTCCTCCCAAGGCTTCCACTAAGCCTTTCGGCCTCGTTTGATTCGGGTATTAGGTGCCTGGGATTGGACTATTTGTATCTAATCCCGCACAATCCCTTGTTTGGTTCCCAAAAAATAGCATGGGATTAACAATCCCAGGATAATTTTTATCCAATACGCATGGGATTACACAATACTGGGTGGGTGGGTGGGTGGGTGGGTGGGGGGGGTGGGAGTAAATAAAGCCGGACTATTTTTCTCGGAACCCTGTCGGCTGGTATTTACAAAATTGCCATCCAACATTAGTTGATTAGTGTAGATCTGCCTGATATTCGTTCTCCATGGAGTCTAGCTAATGTTAACAGAGTCGTTCGTCCGCCCTTTCATCTTTAGTTTATAATCTGTAATTTTTTGAATTTGTGATGGAGTTTTTAATCAGTGAACAGGTGAGTTACATTGAAGTAGAATAAGTTCTTCTTTAAAGAACAAAAGTAGTAGCAGAAGTTGTTTTCCCATGAGTACCAGTCCATTCATTTTCAATTTAGCAAGCTGTTAAGAGGTTTTTTCCAGCAATAACAGGTCCTTTTCTCACAAAAACATCACATCCATGAGAATCATGTGGCAAAACTAGATTTGCCTTTACGAATATTTGAATATGAGTTTGCAAAAAAAATGGGTACCCCAACATCACCACGATTGATTTGTAAACTGATAATGGGTACACATTTGTTGAGTCACTTTCTCACAATGCCATCCCTCTTACCAGACAATTCAGGGTTTTTTTTGCAGACCCAAGTATCATGTAGGATAATGACACACCATTTGGATGATCAAATAGAGAACTTGAACTATCAATGAAGAAGACAATTTAACAAACTAATGAAAACATCAAATCCAGCAGTTTGGATTTGTAAATAAAAGACACTACTTATTCACTGTCGAAAAAGTGCTTTATACATAAGGGATGTTGTTGTTATTCAAATACAATCTTACCTAGGAGACACAGTTCTATTTTGTTGGCTTGAATGCTTTTGCCATGTTATTTTGTATTTTCTTTTCCCTTTCTTTTGCTGGAAATATGTGCTATTTGTTCATGATTTAGTTTCTCATTTTGATAATGTGTTACTAGATGGAAAATATCACTAGAAATGAATTAGATTGTTCAACGGAGGAGACCGAGGTGTTCATCATTGTCACTAATTTGATCAAGCAAATGCAAACGACATGTATTATGGCTCTAGTTGTTGTACATGTTGCTCTTGAGAGATACTACTCTCGACAGGAATCTAGGTTTACTGAACCGAACCCATACCAAGAACAAATAGATCACATCAATCGGTTAGTGCGTCGTAGCGACACAACATGTGTGGAGCAACTTCGAATGGATAGGAATTGCTTTATGCGTCTATGCATTCTAGTTCAAACAGTCGGGGGGTTGTCTCATTCGAGGTCAGTTTGTTTGGAGGAGAAAGTTGCTATGTTTTTGTATACCATAGGACACTACCATAAGAATAGAGCTGTCAAGCATCAGTTCCTCCGATCAGGTCAAACTGTTAGTAGGCATTTCAATGATGTTCTTCGGGCTGTTCTACGCCTGCAAGATCGACTACTTGTCAAGCCTGAACCAATAACTCAAGCATGCACAGATGAGGGGTGGAAATTTTTTTAGGTAACATATGAAATTTTAGTCAAACTTGTATTGTTGTTTAGGTATCTAAGTACAAATAATTAATTTTTATACGTTGGTTTTAGAATTGTTTGGGGGCATTAGATGACACACACATTGATGTTCGAGTTGGTCCATCCATCAGAGCAAGGTATAGGGATCGAAAAGGAGATTTGTCGATCAATGTGTTGGGTGTTTGCAACACAAACATGAATATAATTTACGTCTTGTTGGGTTGGGAAGGGTCAGCAGCCGATTCTAGAGTCTTGCGCGATGCTATTACTAGGAGAAATGGGCTAAAAATCCCCACCGGTAAGCATTTTTAAAACATATATATTCCTTTATCAACATATTTCTTAATAACAGGTTTATTTAACTAAGAAAATCAATCATACACAGGTAACTACTACCTAGTTGACGCCGGCTACACAAATGGGGAAGGTTTCTTAGCTCCATACAGAGGAAAGCGTTACAATTTGAAAGAATGGGATGGTCCAGCTCCTCAAGACCATGAAGAGTACTTTAATATGAAGCATGCACATGCCCGTAACATCATTGAGAGGACTTTTGGTTTGCTGAAAATTTGATTTGCTATTCTTAGGAGTTCCTCATTCTTCCCCATTAGAACACAGTGTCGGATTGTTACTGCATGTTGTCTAGTCCATAATCACATTAGGAAAGAGATGAGTGTTGACCCACATGAACATGAACTTGATAACCTTGAGGAGGAAGATGACGATGATGACTACATTGATACCGTCGAGACAACTAATCAATGGACTGATTGGAGAGACACCTTTGCGCAACATATTTTTCAAGAGTGGCAAGCAAGAAGGGGCCATGGTGGCAATTAGAATGTAATGTTGTTATGAGTACTTTAGTTGTGGCTTTGAACATGTATTTGATTGTTGCTTTGGACTTAAAGTTGTTTGTAAGATTTTATTTATGGCTTTGGACACCTCTATTTGGAGATATTTGTAACTTCATTTTATTTGTGGCTTTGAACACCTATTTGAACATGTATTTGAATGTATTTTTTTGTAAGTTATTTGTTGCTTTGGCCATTGACTATCTTAGGAATGGAGAAGCAAAATGACAAGCCTACTAACTCTCGTAAAGGAGGGAAAACAAAGGAAAAAGTTGCTGATGCAAGTAGGAAAACATGGGTACAGAAGGAGGAGTTGGCACTTTTGAACGCTTTGAAGGAAATGATAGTTGCAAGAGGTGAAAAAATGGGGAAGGATTCCTTCAAGGCAGGATACTTGAAGAAGCTTGAGGGAATGTTAGTGGTTGCTTTGCTTGGCACTGAAATTCGTGCCTATCCTCACATTTCTTCCAAGATAAAGGTGTGGAAAAAAAACTATTACTCTACCAAGGATATGTGTAACACTAGTGGGTTTGGATGGAATGTGATAGGCGCGTGAAATCCATGTATTTAAGCGCCTAAGTAGGGTAGATTTAGCATGTTAGACGTGCGGTTTAAGCCTCATTTTCCATTTAATGCGTGCACGTGGTTGGATTTTGTATTTGTGCTTAAGTGCAGGAATTTGAGGTGTTTTGGAGTTGTTGGGAAAGCATGCACGTAGACTAAGAGTGAGAAAGGCTGAGGAGGCTAAGTGTTGGAGCGGATATTGCATGAAAGTGGTCGAAAACCGTCGGGAGCGCTACCCCATTTATCTGGAGCGCTCAAAGTGGGCACAAAAAGGGTCCCAAAATGAACAGGAGGTTCTTGAGCGCTACACCAAAGACCTGTAGCGCTACCGGCGCGTTAGAGTTGATGGTCAACGGTCAAACAAGCGTTTCAGCCGGTCAACGCACGCATAAAGGCAGCGGTAGCGCTACCCCAAAAGACCTGTAGCGCTACCGAATGGGCTACGTGGCATAATGGAACGGCACCGTTGGTCAATGCGCGTAGATTATTTCCGAATTTTCGTTTGTTTTCCTTTAAGATTATTAAGGTTTAGTATAAATACTCGGGTTTTAACCCAGATTAGGGGTCCACATTCATAACTTAGGTTTTATTTTCTTAACTTTGGCGGCTGCGCTCAGGATTAATTTGCAGATTCAAGTTTTAATCCAAGTTCTTCAGGTTTTCCAGCTTTAAATTCTTGTTCTTCCTTCATATTTTATGTTTAATTCTAAATATATGTTTATTGCGTCCGTTGAAAGCATGAGTGAGTAATTTCGTAGAGTGCGGCCGCGGGGCGAAGGCGCTCCGTGGCTAGTTTGATTAATGTTCTACCTCGGGATCGAATTAATTCAGTTTTTGAGCAATTTTGGAAGACGAAAACTCTTCTAACAAACAATACCCAGGCATCGCCGGATTCGAATGTGCACAGAATCTGGTGACAGGTGGTGCGCATTTGTTAGAGATTCTTTTTCTTATTCTAAAATCAATAAAATGAATAATTGTGGCCCGAGTAAACATTGGTTAGGCTAGTTGCGGACGCTGGGTTCCCACGAATGTACTCTCCTTTTTAAATCCGTTTTTAGTTATTTAGTCTGGTAACGTAGTTAGTAAAATTAATCTCATTAAACAAGGGGTGGCTACCTAAGAGCCAAGGTAAACTGTGAACCTGTCATCTTTGAGTCTTGCACACGTTCGTCCGTCTCTGTGGATTCGACTCCGGTACTTCCGGATATTATGCTACATCGGTCGAGAGTCCTACGCTTGGGACGCGTCTTATTTTTAGTCACCCGGTCGGTCAAGCATTTTTGGCGCCGTTGCCGGGGAACGACAATGTGTGTTCAAAGAAGTCGGGTCAGGTTAGTATCTTTGTGTTTTTATCTGAGTCAATAAATAATTTTTTTTTTTTTAAAAAAAAAAAAAAAAAAAAGTTCTTTTGTTTTTAGCATCTTTTTGTTTCTAGGTTGAGTCAGTCGAGTAGTAAGAGTTTTGTGTATTCAGTTAAAAAATATATATATATATATATATTTGGGTGATCGAGGTGAGAATGGAAGAATACTGTGAGATGTGTGAGTGTTGGGGGCATTCTGTTTATACCTGCTCCGCTTTTTATGCACTCAAAGAAGCTCATCGAAATAATCAGGCTAGGGAGAGTGTTATTAATCAGCGGTGGGATTCATATCCAAATACGAACAATCTAGGGTGGTCCCACCACCCATCTTTTTCAGGATGGTATTCCGAACCCCCAGTACCACAGGCACTGCCTTTGCCTCTGCAACCAATACAATCGTTCGAACTTGCCCAAGACCACATGACCCAATTTGGCTCTCTTTTCCAAGACCCGCAAGGGTTTGATCCTTATTCTACTGGCCCACCCCCAGAGCTGACTTATCCCCCTCATGATGAGAAGCTTGAGGAGAGAGTACAGACTCTTGTGCAATCACAGATGACCTTCACCGCAGAAACCACCCAAGCAATTGGGAACCTTCGGACCCTGTTGACTCAACTCACAGAGGCAGTGGGACAAATCCAACAGGAGTGGGAGACCTTTCCTTCTCCGCCGCAAGTCAATAGAAGAGAGGAAGTCGACCCATTTCTCATTGAGGGACGGGTTGATGATCGTATGGAGGATTTTGAGTCGTGGTCTGAAAGCTCCTCCGAGTTTGGAGGGAGTGAAGAGTTTACTCTTAGGGACGAGGAAGTAGGTCTGGTTAACGATGTTGAGGAGGTTGACTTGGTCTTACCACCATCCTCTGAATTTGGAGGGGATGAGGAGCTTACCGCTAGGGAAGAGAGAGAAGAGGAAGTCGAGCCACTTATCATAGAGGGTAGGGTTGATGATTGTTTGGAGGAACCCTCCAAGTTGGGGGAGAATGCGGAGCTAACTGCCAAATGTTTCCCCCTTGAGTCTAATGTAAAGGTCGAACCCCCTCTCATGTATCTTCCACTGTTGATCCGCGCTACCTACGTTTTCCTTTTGCGCTCTTATGAGTCTAGAGAACGAGGAGCTCACTGCCCTCCGTGTGATGGTCCAACAGAACAATCTCCCACTGCTGAGGCGTGGGACGCTGAGATTGATTATTTGCAGTCCTTAATGGACGAGCAAGATAGGACGTATGGGTTTGACAGTGAGTCTCTTATTTTTTGGGACCAAGACTTTGTTGAGGAGGACTTAGTTGAGAAACCAAACTTGGCGGAGGAGGTTTTGGTAGAAGAGTCAAAGTCGACGGTAGTGGAACATATTGATTTTCTTGGTATTGATGATTACGATTTTGTTTATCTTCCTTCTATCGCAAATTATGTCCACTGCTCGAAAATTAATTTGGTTTCACATGAGCACTTAGAGGCGCTGAAATTTCTTAAAACAATTCGGCAATTGCTTTACTCGAAATATCTTTTCTTGTGGTCTGGCCGAGTTCAGTTTTTAGCACAGAGTTTGGAGTGGAGTGGAGTGTTCATAGTACTAATTTTTGTTGATATGTTAAATGTTCAAAATTCACGTTTGGCTAAACTCTCTCTCTCTCTCTCTCTCTTTATTTCTTTTTCATGCTAGTTTCCTTGTGGCCCGGCTACTACAAGCGGGCAGTACTAATGTCATTTGCATATTTTCGGTAGTTGTGGTTTCAGTCTTTTGGCAGGGTACGCACGCTACCACACCAGCCTTGGTAGTTTAGGCCTCACCGATGGGGTGATGGAGGCATTCAGGAGCTCTCATTCATGAGTGCCATTATGTGTGGCGGTTGTAAGTCCGAAGCCCCCAGCGCGGCCTTGTGTGACTAGCTGTGGTCCCACTATTGGGCGCCGAAGGAGCAAACCCTGGAGCAGCTGCAATGACGAGAAATGCAAAGGCAGCAAATACCCCATACATCGGCCGGGGTCATGATGGTTGGCTGCCATCCGACGGTCCATCTCTTTCCTTTATTCTTCTATTTCTATGTCTGTCTTCATGCTCTGAGGACAGAGCAATTTTCAAGTTGGGGGAAGGGGTGTACTTTGTACACGTTATTTGTGTTTTGAGCGTTGTTAGTCGGTTAGGGGTTTAATTTTTGAATGTGGGGATACGATTGTTATGCTTGTTTGTATGAGTTAGGTGAGCATGCTAGATTCTTGTCTCATTGTTTGTCTGTTTAACTTGTTCACATGCATATACCTGGCTTCCATGTTTGAGTATTTTCCGCACCATAAGCAAGTTTGAGTAGGTGTTCTCACGCTGTGCACAGTATATCCTTAAAGCATCCCATGTTTCATTGTTCTTCACTTTCCGCACTTGCACAAAATAGTAGGCGTTTGTACCACATATCATAGTTGAATTATTTTGCATGCATGTGTGAGAGTTGGTGACGTGCTTAGGGGATGAAACAAGGCCATTTTTGCATGATTAAACTACTAAATGTGTCCCATTGATCCCATGTTAAACCAGTCTGTGTCAGTTCCTGTGTCAAATTTAGGAGACCGGTGTTTGGGTGGTGTGTCAGTTCGGTGGTCCAACTCTTGTGCACATTTTTAGAGGCCTGAAATCAAGGAGCATTGTTTTTGAGAAAGAGTTTGAATATTGCTTGTGGATGCCATGTGCTTTGGACAACCCCTAAACCTTAATCCATTTCTTTTTCCCCCCCAAATTAACCCATCTTAATGATAAGAGAGGGGTGTAAAGATAGTCAACTGACCCTTTGACTTGTTGCTATGAATTTCCAAGTTTTTCGAAGAAAAGAAAAAAAAAAAAAAAAAAAAATCAAGGAAAAAAGAAAGAAAAAAAAAAAGAAAAACGCAGTCAAGTTGAGGGGATACCATCCGATTTTTTCCCACTCTCTCTCTCTCTCTCTCTCTCTCTCCACCTCATCATTCCCATTTTCCCTCTTCCTTCTCCTCCATTCAAACCTTAACCACTAAACCTTCCAAACCTAAACTCACCAAAGTGATGGAACCCTAAGAGGCAAACTGAGCTGGAATTGAGCTATGATTTCGAGGATGTGATCACGAAGACTGAGCACGGAGTTGGACATGGTTTGGGATGGTGGTGTCATTATGGGTTGTTATTTCATGTGTTGCTTGAGAACTATGGTATTTTATGTGTTATTATGTGATGTTCGTGGTTGTGCTTATCTGTGTTGGTGACGGCCAGTCTGGGTAGACTGACCATGAGCTTCTATAGGCCGTCACCCTTTGCATGTTTTCCCCTTCTCTTGTTAACCACGGTCATTACAAGCCTAACGAAGCCCTTAGTTGACCCGATGCACGTCGTTTGACTCTCCTGCATGCATGTGGTATATCTAGATAATGAATGTGTGGTATCTTGATTCGTGAGTCTTCATTGCATAATTCGGTGTTGATTTGACTGGCACGTGGTAATTCTGTTCATTCCACGATTGATCGCCAGGCGCCTCACATGGGATGTAGAGTATTTCAGTAAGTACGAGTGATATTGTGGCAAGTGGGAGTATTCTATCTTTAATCTTGTTGAGGAATAGGTTTATTCAGATTTGTGCCAGGACATGCATGTGACCGAGTTGTGGGTAATTAAGGGATGATATTTAAATTGTTCATTGGATTTTATACGAGTTGCATAACCCTCGTATCCCTTATTGAGTCGTTGTTTTTATTATTTTCATTTCGTTCGTTACTAGGGACTAGCAACGCTCAAGTTGGGGATGTGATAGGCGCGTGAAATCCATGTATTTAAGCGCCTAAGTAGGGTAGATTTAGCATGTTAGACGTGCGGTTTAAGCCTCATTTTCCATTTAATGCGTGCACGTGGTTGGATTTTGTATTTGTGCTTAAGTGCAGGAATTTGAGGTGTTTTGGAGTTGTTGGGAAAGCATGCACGTAGACTAAGAGTGAGAAAGGCTGAGGAGGCTAAGTGTTGGAGCGGATATTGCATGAAAGTGGTCGAAAACCGTCGGGAGCGCTACCCCATTTATCTCGGGAGCGCTCAAAGTGGGCACAAAAAGGGTCCCAAAATGAACGGGGAGGTTCTTGAGCGCTACACCAAAAGACTGTGAGCGCTACGGCCGCGTTAGAGTTGATGGTCAACGGTCAAACAAGCGTTTCAGCCGGTCAACGCATGCATAAAGGCAGCGGTAGCGCTACCCCAAAAGACCTGTAGCGCTACCGAATGGGCTACGTGGCATAATGGAACGGCACCGTTGGTCAAGGCGCGTAGATTATTTCCGAATTTTCGTTTGTTTTCCTTTAAGATTATTAAGGTTTAGTATAAATACTCGGGTTTTAACCCAGATTAGGGGTCCACATTCATAACTTAGGTTTTATTTTCTTAACTTTGGCGGCTGCGCTCAGGATTAATTTGCAGATTCAAGTTTTAATCCAAGTTCTTCAGGTTTTCCAGCTTTAAATTCTTGTTCTTCCTTCATATTTTATGTTTAATTCTAAATATATGTTTATTGCGTCCGTTGAAAGCATGAGTGAGTAATTTCGTAGAGTGCGGCCGCGGGGCGAAGGCGCTCCGTGGCTAGTTTGATTAATGTTCTACCTCGGGATCGAATTAATTCAGTTTTTGAGCAATTTTGGAAGACGAAAACTCTTCTAACAAACAATACCCAGGCATCGCCGGATTCGAATGTGCACAGAATCTGGTGACAGGTGGTGCGCATTTGTTAGAGATTCTTTTTCTTATTCTAAAATCAATAAAATGAATAATTGTGGCCCGAGTAAACATTGGTTAGGCTAGTTGCGGACGCTGGGTTCCCACGAATGTACTCTCCTTTTTAAATCCGTTTTTAGTTATTTAGTCTGGTAACGTAGTTAGTAAAATTAATCTCATTAAACAAGGGGTGGCTACCTAAGAGCCAAGGTAAACTGTGAACCTGTCATCTTTGAGTCCTGCACACGTTCGTCCGTCTCTGTGGATTCGACTCCGGTACTTCCGGATATTATGCTACACCGGTCGAGAGTCCTATGCTTGGGACGCGTCTTATTTTTAGTCACCCGGTCGGTCAAGCAGAATGACTCGAAAAAAATGGTTGAAGTTGACAGCGATTCAGTCTGGGAGGACTATTGTAAGGTAATTTTTTTCATACATAAATGTATATTGAGTCAATTATATTAAATATGTAAATAACCATTGGTTTTGCAAATTTTTTAGAGAGACAGTAATGCGAATGGGCTAAGGTACAAGACATTCTCGTACTATGAGGATTGGTGTATTATTTTTTGGAATGACAAGGCAACTGGAGAAATGGCTGAGAGTGCAGCTGATATGGTTGAGGCCATAGATATTGAGGGTGATGCCAATGAAGTTGGTGATGGATCAACAACGGTGAATAAAAATGACAAGTCCCCTCAAGAGCCTCCAAAGAAAAAGCCTAAGGTATCTGAGACCCTCATGGCTGGATTGTCTGATTTCGCTGACAAGCTTGTGTCTTCTTTGGAGTCGTCTAATGCTACATTGGAGAAGATTGGAGCTAGGATGGGTTATGCACATGACCTCTAGGCCAAAAGGCAAGCCGTTAATGCAGAATTGGCTAAGCTTCCAATCTCAACTGTGGACAGGGTCAAAGCTGGTTTGGGAATCACCGAAGATGCACAAACGGTTGACCAATTTTTCAGCCTTGAGACGGAGGAAGAGAAACTCATTCTCGTGCAGACTGTGTTGGATTGTGGTTTCTAAGCTAGTAGGAACAAAAGTGTGCTGACCATGGTAAATACTTATTTTTGTGGTACCTTTTTGTTGTTGTGCAGTTTGTAAAAACTATGCTCCACTACTTTTGTTTTGTCACTGCTGGAGGGTTGTCTATTTTGTCTATTGTTCTAGCTTTGGTGATGTACTTAACGCAGAAACTATTGCTGTAAACTTGTGACCTTGTGAACTCCATAGTTTACATACTGTTGTGTTGACTTTGAGCCGAAATGGCTAATTTTCAAGTAGCTGCTGCAATATTCAAGTTCCCGGTTGCACTTAATCTTTGGAAAGTCTGATTCCGTGTTTATTATTCATGCTGTTACAGATGGGCCAATTCTGGGTTGTGCATTCGTTTATTAAATCTGTTTATAGTTCTCTGTTTTCACAAGCTTGAGGGAACCTTTTTACTTTTCTATGTTGCTAAATTTTGTTGTCGAAAAAGAGAGAACAAATAAATCTCTTTGTAGATGCTTCAGATGTGTTAGAAACCAGCAATTTTGATTGGTTAGAATAGGTTGGGCATCAGGATGAACTCACGGATGCAATAATATTGTGGCTGTGTGAAAACATTGTATTCAGTTTGTTATTGCTAATTTGTGAATGATTTTGGCTCAAAAAAAACAAAACAAAACAATTGCTCTATGTATTTGGCATGATGAACTTTGAAGTTGCTATGAAACAGGAATATACGAAAGTTTGTTGCCAATTTTGGGGAATTGATCAATTGGTTGGAACAAGTTTGAAAGAAATGCTTTGAGAATGCTAGAAAAATTTCAACTTGGTTACGAAAAATTCATGTTAAACTTTTTCAAGAATTATTATTGCATTTGATTTTGAAAAAAATAATTGGTCGAAATGGGTTTGAGAGTTGGAGAGAGAGAGAGAGAAATAGATAGTCCTGATATTAATCCCGAAATTTGGTATAGGAAACCAAACAGGGGATTAGCCAAAACATGGGATATCCTGATGTTAATCCTGCACGAATCAAACAGGGGATTGTGTGAGATTCAGGACTAAATTAGTCCCAGGACAAATAGTCCAGGACTACTAATCCCAAGACTATCAATCCTACCTGTTTTAGTCCGCGAATCAAACGAGGCCTTCAGGTTTTTTGATTTTCTGGCTGATCATCCACTTTTCCTTCCCAATGTCCAAAGGGTCTGGAGAACTATAGTCTTTGGCAGTCCAATGTTTTGCGTTAGTGAGACATTGAGATCTCTTCAATTTGAATTTAAAATGTTTAATACTAAAGAATTTAGTGCAATATCAGATAGGGTCACAAGTGGCAAGTTTCATCTTGATGAAATACAGAAGGAGTTGGGTTCCAATCCTTCCAACTCCATTAAACAAGCAGAAGAGAAAGTTGCATTTAGACAGTATCTCATGCTATCTAGGGCTGAGGAGAGTCTGGCTAGGCAAAAATCCAGAATTCAGTGGCTTAAGCTTGGTGATCAATGCACATCCTTCTTCTTCAAATCTGTTAGCAATAACAGAAATAGGAGCATGATCACCAGTCTTACACTTAGTGATTCCACCACTACTCAGGACATTCCATTGATTAAATCCACCTTTGTTAACTTTTATAATGAGTTACTGGGGACTCCTTATAGTTCCCAGTATAATGGAGCAAATAGGGTTGAAGAACTAATCCAAAGGAAATTAACTGATGAACAGAGTCTTGCAATGGTCCAAACTATCTCTGATGCTGAAATTAAAGAAATCTTTTTTAGTATGAACCCTAAAAAAGCTCCTGGTCCTGATGGATTTAATGCTGGTTTCTTTCAAAAAACTTGGCCTATTGTAGGCTATGAAATCACAGCTGCAATCAAGAATTTCTTTAGGGCTAGCAAAATGTTAAGGAAAGCCAATGCTACAATGGTGGCTCTTGTCCCTAAGATCCCAAATCCTTCTAAAGTGGGTGACTTTAGACCCATTTCTTGCTGCAACACCATATACAAGTGCATCGCAAAAATCCTTGCTAGAAGGCTCCAGAGCGCTCTTCCCATCCTTATTGACCCAGCTCAATCTGGGTTTGTGAAAGGTAGGAGGATTGCTGACAACATCTTTCTAACACAGGAGATCATGCATGGCTATCATAAATCCTCTTCTACTCCCAAGTGTGCTATGAAGGTGGACATTATGAAAGCATATGACAATGTTAGATGGGATTTCCTTTGGGATGTCCTTCTTGCCATGAATTTCCACCCTACCATGATCAAATGGTTACAAGCATGTGTGACCACTGCTAACTATACACTTAGTATCAATGGGGAGAACACTGGCTTTATTGAAGGGAGAAGGGGCCTTAGACAAGGAGACCCTCTCTCCTCTTATCTTTTTTTTTTATTATAATGGAGATCCTCACATGCATTTTAAGAGAGAAGTCATTGTAGCCTGACTTCCACTTTCATTGGAGGTGTAGCCAGAACAGGATCATTAATCTATGTTTTGCAGATGATCTTATGAAGTTCTGCAAAGGGGATATTGGTTCTGTCAAGCACATTCAGATTGCTCTCTCTGAATTTGAATCCTTGTCTGGATTGAAACCTAGCCCGAGTAAAAGTCACATCTTTTTCTCTGGGGTTGAAGCCTCCACCAGAAGAGGTATCCTGAACGTACTTGGCTTCGCAGAACGATATTTACCTGTTAAGTATCTTGGTGTACCTCTTCTCTCCACCAAACTAACTCGTCTGGATTGCAAACCTATGGTGGATAGGATTACATCCAAGACAAAGTCCTGGACTAATAGAGATTTGACTTATGCTGGGAGAATCCAATTGATAAAAAATGTACTGTTCTCAATGCAAACCTACTGGTCCTCCTTGTTCATTCTCCCTAAAAAGGTTATTAAGGAGGTTGAGTCTGTGTTGAGAGCTTTCCTTTGGACTGACCCTGACCTTAAGAAAACAGGTGCTAAAGTTTCATGGGATCACCTTTGTGCTCCTAAGGAGGAAGGTGGCCTTGGGTTCACGTCAATGCAAATATGGAACAAGGCTGCTGTTTCAAAACATATCTAGTTTATTATTTCAGGAGGTGAACAATCGATGTGGTGTCAATGGGTGAAGTCTTGCTTACTTAAGGGTAAGAACTTTTGGCAAATTAAAATGCCCAGCAGCTCCACCTGGACCTGGAGGAAACTCCTTAATCTTAGGTCTATTGTCCATCCCTATATTAAGGCTATTATAGGTGATGGACATAACACCTCCTTTTGGTATGACAATTGGCACCCTTTAGGTCCTCTGGCTTCTAGATTTGGGGATAGGGTCATCTATGATTTTGGTCTTCCCAAGAACGCTAAGGTCTTTGCCATTATCAAGGATTCTAAATGGGTTCTCCCTGTTACCAGAAGAGGTGTTAATGAAGTGAGAGTTGGTCTCCTTGCTCTTCCTGATCCTTTGGTGGGTAAGGTTGATCTTCATAGGGGGGCCCTCACGGCTAATGGTAAGTTTTCTGTGAGCTCCCTGTGGAACAGTCTTAGGACTCCATTTCCTAAGGTTCCCTGGAGCTATTGTATATGGTTTCCTGGCCATATTCCAAGGTGCAGCTTTATTACCTGGATAGCCATCCAAGAGAGATTGTACACTGAGGACAGACTGGTCTTGTTTGGTACTAAGTCTGTATCTAGCTGCAGTTTCTGTCCCAGTCATGAGAGTCACGATCATTTGTTTTTCAATTGTCCATTCACATCTCAAGTCTGGGATCAGCTGCTCGCTAGGATCAATATTCATTGGCCTCCTAGAACTTGGAATAATTGGATTGCTCTTTTAGCAACAATCAAAGGCAAATCTCTTAAATCAATCTTAATCAAATTAATTTTTACTACAACTGTGTACCACATATGGATGGAGCGGAATGTTTGTAAGTTTCAAAATCTCGCAAGTCCTATTTTTGTCGTAGAGAGCAAGATCCACTCAGTCATTAGGCATAGGTTAATGTCCTTGGAAAAACTTTCCAAAGGTCCTCAACCTGATGATCTTTTGGCTCAGTGGAATGTTGTCCTTTTCTGATTATATGGCAGAGGCTATGGAATTTGTTTTTCATGCTTATTGTTATATCTGTTATTGTGTATTTTGAGCTTCTTGTTGAGATATGCAGGTACAGAGAAGGTTCAGACAATTGTGCTGGGCAATGTCTTTGCTTAGCTGGGTTGCTACATTTTCAAACGGAACTCTGCCAAATTTTTCCCAGAAACTTCATTCCTGAGCTGTGCACTTGGCTGCCACAACTGGGCAGATTCTGGCATCATAATCATCACAAAGATATCACCAATGTTGTAATCAGGACATGTACCGATTATTCATATATTGGTTAACGTCCGGATTACAACAAATGTCCTGCAGCCGTTGTTAGAAATAACCTGTTGTTGTTTGTTGCTGTTTGATCTGTGTAAATGTCATGTTTTAACATGCTCGTTGATTGAGGGGTGTGTCCCTTTATCTGTTTACTATCCCAGATGCTCTTTGACCTAGCCTTTGGGGTAGTCGGGGGGGGGGGGGGCGTCCTCCCATATATCATGCCTCAACACCTAGAGGTTTGAATTGCTCCTAGTAAATAACACTACTGCTCTACTACACCTTTTATTGCTGTGCTTGCTTCTGCTGCCGTTAGCCCAGATGTAAAAGAGTACCTGGATATGGTTGATGCTACGCTTGTTGTTTTGCTGGTTATGTTTGATGCTACGCTTGTTGTTTTGCTGGTTATGTTTGATGCTACGCTTGTTGTTTTGCTGGTTATGTTTGATGCTGCCCCTGGAATCACCCGCTTGTCCTGCTACTGCTCCATCATATTGCTACAGTTCTGATCTATCATTATATTCCAATTCCTTTTGTGAGTTTCTGGTCCATCTCCCTAGATGAATTAGAAACTCATTAGAAATCTATTAATCGAGTTTATTTTATTGTCTTGTGTAGGCAATTCACCCCATCATTCCCTATGTAGCCTACAGGCCTTCCCATAATTGTCGTTATTTTGTGCCGCTTGGCTTATCTTCATTTCTTTTCTTTTCTTTTCTTTTCTTTTCTTTTCTTTTTTTTTGTTTTGTTTTTCCTCCTGGGGTATGCCCCTTGTAGGCTGTATATTCGTTTAGCCCATTTTATTTTCAAGCTTAATTACCCAAAAAAAAAAATTCTTAAGTCAGTACCACTGAAACGAGAATGAATTTGTCTTCAAAACCATAGAGACATCTGAAGCAATTCCACCAGAAGGGGAAAATTATGTAAGTTGACATCTGTCTTCCGATTTCAAATTGGGATTTGATAGAGTAAGAAATTAAATTTTCCCTTAATTGTTTCAAAATTTGACACAATTTCGGCTCGAAAAAGATTCTTTGCAAGCTCACCTCAATGATCGGACCGTTCATTTTGTTTAGCTCATGGAGAATATCAAGCATGTCAAATTGAATTGGACATCTTTTGAAGGGATTTTGGAACAAATTTTTTTAACAAAAAAATAAGATTGCAAAATTAGATTGAAACCCATTTCAACCATTTTTTTGCGATATAAATGTGTTCCGAAATCATATCAAACTACATGTGATCAACTTGATTTTTGACATACTTGATGTTGTCAATGAGTTCAAACAAAATAAATAGTTCCAATCATTAAAATGGGCGCAGGAAAACCTTTTTCGGTTTGACATTTTGTTTCAAATTGATTAGGAGCTAGACTCTTAAATTGGCATATAATTTTTCAAAACAATTTTGAGATCTACTAGTGTGACGACATGACTTACTTAACACCTCAAAAATAAATGATCTTTCTAATATCCCCAAAATTACACAACAAATCACCGAAAATTACTTTGCCCTAAAATCCTCGAAATAACAACTAACTTCCTCAAATAGTCTCTCAAAGCTAATCCTTCAAATACTCCAGTTCTATTCTAGCCGCCACTTACTCGCTTTCCACCTGGAAAATAAATAGGGTTGGGTAATATATGCAATACGACTACAATAAACATTGCCGATCAAAAATAAATAAATAAATAAACATTGCTCGAAATAAGGACGTGTTCAATAATCGACCATAACAAATCAAACTGAATCATTCTAGAATGCTAAATCATTTGTAGCCTCTTTCCCGGCCCATTTCGGTAACACGCCAAGCACCACTAAAGTCAAATCCGTGTGCCTCCTTTTGGACCGTATAAAAATATATTGGATTTCCCTTTGGGCTCACTTTGATGATTTGAACACATTAATATTTGTTTGGTGAAAAAAAGTGGAGTTTCCCCAGTTGAGGTTTCTGTTGGAACTTGTGGCTCATATGCAGAGGTACCGAGAAGTTCTAATGGAAGGCCAGATGCCGAGCAGAGCGGAGTGGAAATCCTAAACACAATTGGAATTCTCCATAAAAGAAAAATTCAAGGCACAATTCCAACAAAGTGCACAGTTCAATTACATATTGAAATAATAAAAAAAAAACATAAAACACAACGCCAAAGTGGTAAAGAGACAAGAAGTCCACGGACCAAAAAATAAAAAAGCAAACTAATATTGCATGGCATCAGCATGTTAAGTGCGTAGTTTATTAGTATTTCTATAGTGTTTTTTTTGGCGAACTTCATTTGCAGTACTCCATGTGATTTGCTCTATGTGCAAATACATGTAATGCTGTATTTGTTACACATGACTACTCTGTGCTTTGTGGACTTTTGTGTACATTCCTGTTTTTCATCCATATTAGCAGAGTTTTGACTTGATGATAGGAAACCCGTGTGTGCCCTTAATATGGGTTCATTTCGATCCAAAAATTGAATTCAAATCGTTCATATTGTAGAGTTTGACGAGTACTATATCCAAACCAAAATTTAAGTCAATCGGACAATGAGAACCTAATGGTCAAATATAATTATGAAGGCAAATTTTTCAAATTAAAATTTGGTTTTAATTTTAGCAAGAATAATGTTCTCAGATTGATATGATTATTTGTAGAGATGCTTTATTCTTTGATTATAACATTATGAACGGTTGAGATTAAATTTTTAATCTATTGGTTAGATTCAAAAAAAAGATGAGGACATCTACGTCAAATTTCAACAGGCTCAGGCAAACTTTGGCAAATTTACAACCCTACTCCGGACGTAACATGCTTGCGTCTGTCCTTCTGAGGGGGTGTTCCACTAACAAAAAACTGTTTTTCTCAAACACCGAGACATGTCATTCTCTCACAACACATCACATAAAAATCGTGAAAAACCAGTTTATTCAAAAAACTGAGTTAGTGGAACACCCCCTGAGTGATACAACTTGGGCAAAGGTCCGGATGGTCCCAGGGGTGGACATGATTTCTATCAGCTGGCTGCTTAGTGCTTACATAAAGAGGACTTCAATAGATGGTATATATTCAACGACTCAAAAGAAGTTTAACTTTATTACATGCTAATCAAATACGAGATTATTCGTTGATTAGAAAAAAACGAGTTTAATTCTTACGTTTCATATGATTGCATGAGTGTATTGAAAAATTGTTGTGCTGTGATGATAAGCACACAAATATGTAAATATTAGTGGGCTTAAGTCCTCGAGTTTGATCTTATTATTATGTTTATTATTAATTTTTATAAGATATTGCACGTAAGGTTTGTTTTGAGTGTTTCAAAAATGGTGCATTCAATATTGTGTGAAAGTGTGACGCGCCACACTGGATAATTTTCCAACCAACTTGGCAATAACTTCATGGAGGAAAAGAAAGTCAGAAAGTGGATGCAATTAACGTGGGTGGCTGGGACTTGACAAATGGAGAATTAATTGCAGAGTCCGGATGATATCAGATTTTGTCCTACGAAACACATGCCGAGCACATAAATTACAAGAGCTATACTGTTTTATTCCTGGGATTAAAAGAAGAAATTTGATTGTTCCTGCACCCCAATCGGACACCGTTTTGAAAATTAGTCGAGAGTATCGCAAACCGAAACCAATACGCAAATGGTTCCCAGTGGAGCATCGGTGTCAAGTCTTTGGGATATTGAAACCCATGTAATTGTCCAATTCATTATTCAAAAGGCAGCATGGGTGATTTGTTTAGTCAAACCGTTAACGGGCAATTCAATTTAATTGTCGAACACATTAATTGCCAACCCACCCACTTGCATTATTTATTCAAGAGGCGACATTTGATCATTCCACCAGAGGTAATTCGGTTCAGTGGGCTCAGCATCATCAAACCACGTGTCAGCTCCCTGCACGTCCAATCACCCCTGCTTCGATCTTAGCCGTTGATCACCACCACAAGCTCCCATGTGCGCGCGCTACACCGGATCAATATCCCTCCCTTCCAACACATTCACATGCTTATTTAAGGCGTCCAGAAAGCAGGTTTTTGGGGGGGGATTTTTCAACCGAAAATAGAAAATAGGAAATCAGTCTCTCTCTCTTTTCCTTTGTCTTTTCTTTTCTTCTTCTGTTAACGTTCTGTTTTTCATTTCCAAGCCAAAGAGCCGAGAGCTCAGTTTTTTCTTCCACTGTAATGTAATTCAGGTCCTTACTGGTTGTTTAGTTTTGTAATTTAATTTCCGAGTTCATTTCAAATTACTTGTTATTTCAATTTCTAGTTTAAATCCGCTTAATCAAGAGATTGAGGTTTGGTTGTGAGTATGCGCAAACTACTCGGCTGTTTCTCACACCAAACCCGGATCTAAGATTAGTCTTGGTTGTGGATTCCTTTGAGATTGAAAGGAGGACACCTTTGGTCTACCCTCCTGTACACATCTCCTCGGTACACACTTAAGACCGATCTTTTTAAACACATTAAAAAGCCGTAATGTTTAGTGTAATTTTTAGCTTTTCCTTGGCGAGTTTTTCGTCAATGGAGGAGTAGTCATAAACTCGGCCTAGGGTGATCACCACCCAATGGCCTAAGTGTATTCGTGATTTTCACACCTGTGCTAACAAAGTTTGTTTGTGTTTAATACGGGCTTGTAACTATCGATTTAAAACTCAAGATTGTTAAGTTTTTTATTATGCGTCGACAATGGCTTTGGCACGCATAATACTTAAATCGATGTCATTTTGAGGGTTTACCAAACTTCCAATCAAGCCTTGATTAAACCAAACACTGGAAAAATAAAAGTATAATTGAATTACCTTCCGGTTGAGCACAAATTTATCTTATGACTCAACCGCGTAAATTGTGAGAATCATGGATCCATTTAGGTTATAGGTGGTGTGAACCTTGGCCCGAGCCTTTTAGTTAAGTTCTAATCACATCTTTATTTTTTCGTTTTTAAGTTGAAAATTTCTATCACAAACAAATCATACCACAAAAAATCAGTTTGCCGCTTTAAGGCTAAAAACCCTCATTCGCGAGTCAACCATCACGCTCAGCGCATTCGGTCTCTGTGGATTCGACCCGGTCTTACCGGTTATCTTGCTACGCGATACCTAGCCCTACGCTTGGGGCGACACCTTTTGCAATACAATCTAAGGTCGCAAGCATGTGGAACAGCTTATTTTGCTCAAAATATAGACAAGCTGTTGTTATTGCTTTTAATAAAGACAGTGAAAGAAGGAAGTCAATATCTGTGGTTCCCAACCACCAAGAAATAAATAGAGCACGAACCACAAGGGGCATTTTCGTAAGATCAATGCAAGAAGGCAGGTGCATTTTGGGAAGAAAAGAGAGGCCAAAAACAGGAATGGAGAATTTCCTTTTAGTATAGGTAAGATTATAGAAACAGAGAAGAATTATGAGACTCGGAAAGTGCACTAGAAACTTTAAAATAATTTTTCGATTGGCCTACGAGGAAATCAGCTCAATCTAAAAACTTTAAATATTTGATCCAATCTTTCAATTTTCATTCAAAATTTAGAAATCCTAAAATGTGAAGAAATTTTAAATAAAAGTTAACTAATTGGATCAAGTAGTTATAAAAATCTGATTGAGCCAACTTTTTTCGAAGCGACTCAAAAAATTATTTTAAAGTTGATGAGCGGCTTGGATCATTTGTATGTGACTCCGAAGTGGACCCCACCGACCCATTTGTGCACAACATTTGTGCACAATTTGTGCACTAGGATAGTGTCTCCTCAAATAGAAAGGAGAGAGAAAATGTACTTCGGACTGGGTTTTGGAAACCCAACTGAACAAGGTCTTCTACCCCTGCTACTAATTGCAAAATCTCAATCTATTTTTCAGCTACTTGATTTAAAAAAAACAAAAGGGATGGCAAAATGCCAACTAAATGAAAAGGAAAAGAAGGATGATAGGGTATATAAAAAGTTACTCCAAAAATATTCAAGAAAAAGAAATGAATGGTGCAAATTCATATTATTGCGAATATGAACCGTTCATTTCTCTTTCTTGAATATTTTCGGAAAAAACTTTTCTGAGATGCTAGTAACATTTTTTAAAAGAAAATTGATTGTCCACCCAACAAAACCCACCATGAAAACCGACATCCCAAGGCGAAAACAGACGAAACCTTCAAACTTTTTTTTCTTTCAAAAAAAAAAAGGCGAAAACAGACATGGGACCCTTTTTCATTTCAAACAAAACCTTCAAACTTCAACTACCAACTACCAACGCTCTTAAGTAGCCTAATTCTATGCCAAGTTCTATATAGCCTAAATTTCAATTCCCAAGACTCCGAACATCTATAGCTAGCCATCCCAGAACACCAAAATCCCATCTCCGCGGCCTTTATAAGTCTGCACTTTTTCTCCTAATTGCAACATCAAATTGAAAACCCAGGTGATCACTCATGGGTTTTTCCCCCTCCAACATCATTCTTCAATTTGCCATTTTCACAGTTTTCATTACTTCCAAAAGCTTATATCTTGCTCAAGAGACCCCTAGATTGAGCATCATCACAGATAAGGAGGCTTTGATCTCATTCAAATCTGGTCTTCAGGTGGAATCACTTGACCCTCTACCCTTTTGGGACCAAACTTTGTCACCCTGCAACTGGACCGGAGTCCGTTGCAACAAAGTTGGCACAAGAGTGGTCGAGCTTGATCTTGTTGGCTTGGGGCTTAAAGGTTCCATAAGTCCTCAGATTGGCAATCTGTCATTTCTCAGATCACTTCAACTACAAAACAACCAGTTGACGGGAACATTTCCTGATCAACTCAATAACCTTTTTCGCCTAAGGGTCCTAAATATGAGTATCAACACCATACAAGGTATGATACCGCCGAATATAAGTCGTTGCATGGAGCTCGAGATCCTTGACTTGGAGCAGAATAAGATTTCAGGGAGAATCCCTAATGAGATCAGTTATCTCACAAAGCTCCAAGTTTTGAACTTGGGAAAAAATCTTCTTTTTGGTTCGATTCCACCATCCCTAGCCAATCTCACATCACTCATCAGCTTAAGTTTAGGCACCAATCGATTGGATGGCATGATACCATGTGACTTGTCGCGTCTTCAGAAGATGAAGCGACTTGATCTCGCGATCAACAATCTAACAGGTACAGTTCCTCCATCCATATACAACACGTCTTCCCTCGAGTATTTGAACTTGGCTTCCAATAGTTTGTGGGGTATGTTACCGAGCAATGTTGGAGATACACTCCCAAATCTCCTATTTCTCAATTTTTGCATTAATAAATTCACGGGTACGATTCCCGGGTCTTTGCACAACCTCACAAGGATACAACAAATTCGCATGGCACGCAATCACTTGCACGGAACTGTGCCACCAGGATTAGGAAATCTTCCAGAGCTCCAAAGGTACAACATTGGGTTCAATAGGATTGTTAGCATTGGGGATAATGGTTTAGATTTTCTTACTAGCCTGACAAATAGTACTCGTCTAAACTTCCTTGCTGTTGATGAAAATCTTCTGGAGGGCATAATTCCTGAGTCCATTGGCAATCTTTCCAAGGTTCTTTCAAAATTATATATGGGAGGAAATCGCATTCATGGCAGGATACCAGCCTCGATTGGGCATCTGAGTGGTTTGGCCTTGCTAAATTTGAGCTATAACTCATTATCATATGAAATTCCTCAAGAAATAGGCCACTTGGAGGAACTGACGATTTTGGGATTGGCTGGAAATAATCTGTCTGGTAAGATTCCGACTTCCCTCGGTAGTCTCAAAAACCTGATTCAAATAGATTTATCAGAAAATGAATTGGAGGGAATCATACCGACTAGTTTTGAAAATTTCCAGAGGTTGCTTTCATTAGACTTATCTTATAATAAGCTCAATGGAAGCATACCCAAAGAAATTCTCAATCTTCATAGTCTAAGCACTCATCTGAATCTCTCAAATAACTTGTTAACTGGACCTTTGCCTCAAGAAATTGGGACCCTCAATAGTGTAATTGTGGTTGACCTCTCCAACAACGGTTTATCAAAAACCATACCCAACTCAATTGGCAATTGCAAAAGCTTGGAGAAGTTGCTCCTAGCAAATAACACATTCACGGGCCCTATTCCTGATACTTTAAGTGAATTGAAAGGTTTGGAAACTCTTGACATCTCCTCAAACAAGCTTTCTGGCTCAATTCCGGATAGCTTACAAAAATTGCAAGGCCTCCAGTTATTGAACTTGTCTTTCAATGACCTGGATGGAAAAGTACCTGTTGGGGGAGTTTTCACAAATCTTTCTAAAATTCATTTGGAAGGTAACCCAAAACTTTGCTTCCATTTCGCATGTGAGAAAGGTCGTGACCATAGAAAAAGATTAATCTGGGTTTGTGTTATCATCATAACAATCATAGCTTCATGTTCTATAATTGGCTTGGTGTTCTACCTAAGGAAAAGGAAACCGGAAGTCACAGCGTCATATAACTGAAAGAATTTAAATCTAAGAGCCGCAGCGGAAACTAAATTTTGTTACCTTCTGCCATTGCTAAATCAAGACTTGCTCACACCAACAGATTTTTCCTTTAACTACAAGCACAGAAAGAGTTAGCAATTCAATAGTAGGAATTTTCTGGCCTATGCCTTTCTGTAAAAATTGTCGTACTGATGGAGTACACAGGCACCATATATATAGGCTAGGCAAGGGACCCACTATTAGAGTTCTACTTCATTATTCCTTCCATCAAGGAATATGGTTGTAACTGAAAGCCCACTACTAGTCATTATCCAGAAATACTAACACCACTATGTGACATGTGAGCCACCAAAAGGGATAATTATCACATGGGATAATTACGTATATGGGATAAATCCCAAAGCCCACCATTCCGAAAATATTGGTGATGGGATAATTCCAACATTCTCCCACTTGGCTCTCATGACACAAAAACTGCATAGTGTGATAGTTAAACAAATATGGCCAAACTTATTTTACTAGTTGTGGAAAAACTCCCACTCAGACAAAGAACACTATACATGAATCATGGCGGTAAAGCCTATTATATATAGTCAGGCCGTCCCTTCCACGTATTACATACATAATATTCCTTAAAAGAGTACAAATGGATAAATACCTTATGAATGAACTACAAGAAGTCATTCGGGTCCTGTTTTTTTCATTATCCCCATGGATAACAATGTGCACAAAACTTTATTCTCCAAATAAACAAATACGAATGTATGTCTATAGACTAGAAAGAGATTAAACATAAAATGAATTGACAACTCCCATACGCTCCACATGACCCTTGAACTGTAGTACCGGTAAGCCTTTGGTCATAGGATCTGCAATCATCAACTCAGTACTTATGTGCTCAATAGACACCTCATGTCTCTTTATGCTCTCTCTGACACTGAGGTACTTGATGTCGATATGCTTACTTCTGCTACTGCTTTTATTGTTCTTGGAGAAGAAAACCGCAGCAGTATTGTCACAGAAGAGTTTTAATGGCCTCTCCACAAAATTAACAATTTTTAGACCACTGAGGAAATTCCTCAACCATAACGCCTGTGTAGTAGCTCCATAGCATGAAATGAACTCTGCCTCCATAGTAGACGTAGCAACAATAGTTTGCTTACTACTCTGCCAGGATATAGCACCTTCAGCAAGCAGAAAGATATATCCTGAAGTAGATTTTCTAGTGTCTACACAACCGGCAAAATCCGAGTCTGAATAACCAACCACCTCCAAATGATTAGTGTGTCTGTAAGTCAATTTGTAATCCTTGGTTCCTTGTAAGTACCGCATAACTTTCTTTGCAGCCCTCCAATGACCCAATCCTGGGTTTCCTTGATATCGACCCAATAATCCCACTGCAAAGCTAATGTCAGGTCTAGTGCAGACCTGTGCATACATTAGGCTTCCTATAGCAGATGCATACGGTATGCCTTTCATCTGCTCATGTTCCAATGCATTCTGAGGACACTCATTTTTGCTTAGTTTTTCCCCTTTGACAATAGGCGCCACAGAAGCCTTACAGTCCTTCATATTAAATCTCTCAAGAACCTTTTCAATGTAGGCCTTTTGAGACAGACCTAAAAATCTCTGTTTTCTGTCTCTGTGAATCTCTATGCCAATGACATAAGAGGCTTCACCTAGATCCTTCATTTCAAAGTTTTGAGAGAGAAACTGTTTGGTGTCATGTAGCAAACCTAAGTCATTACTTGCAAGTAAAATGTCATCCACATATAGGACCAAGAAAATGAATTTGCTCCCACTAACTTTAAGGTATATACACTGATCAACAAGATTCTCAGTAAACCCAAATGAGGAAATAACCTTGTGAAATTTAATATACCATTGACGGGATGCTGCTTAAGTCCATATATGGATTTTCGATTGTTATCTTGAAAACCCTCAATTTGTAACATGTATACCTCCTCTTCAAGATCCCCATTCAGAATGCCGTTTTCACATCCATCGATGTAACTCTAAATCAAAATGAGCTACTAAGGCCATGATAATCTGAATGAATCCTTCTTAGAAACCGGAGAGAAGGTTTCATGGTAGTCAATGCCCTCCTTTTGAGTGAATCCCTTAGCCACAAGTCTAGCCTTATACCGCTCAACATTACCAGAAGCATCCCTTTTGGTTTTATAAACCCATTTGTTGCGAATGACAACTGCTCCTTTAGGTAAGTGAACAAGATCCCAGACTTGATTTTTATCCATGGATTGCATCTCATCCTTCATGGCATCATACCAAAGTGCGGAGTTATTTCCACTCTAGCCTTTGTGAAAACGAACTAGGATCATCCTTCGGTCCAACATCAAAATCGGACTCTTGGAGATAGACCATGTAATCACTAGAAATTGTTGGTCTCCTTGTTCTTGAAGATCTCCTTAATTCTACCTCTTCTGTACTTTGTGAACTAGGGATAGAATTTGCTTGAACTCATTCATCATGAGCGATAGAATCTAATTGAACTGTTCTTCATGAGCTAATCATTGCGGAATTGATTGATGCTCAGAGTACTCAATTTCACCATCTCTTAGCATAATCAATCGTCCTTCATATGAAGGCATCTCAGTTTGCTCTAGTGTTTCCTCAAATTGTAACTTGCGAGGAAAAACACTCCCACTAGGTTCAGCATCCTCAAGAAATTTTGCATTTCTGCTCTCAACAATTCTAGGATTGTTTGAAGGACGATAAAACCCGAATCCTTTGGAATTTACCGGATAGCCAATGAAATAACCGCTTATTGTTTTCGGGTCCATTTCTTTATGTGAGGATTATAGATCCTCACCTCAATAGACAACCCCATACGTGTAGATGATTCAAACTAGGTTTCCGTCCATTCCATAATTCAAAAGGTGTCTTGGAAATGACCTTGGACGGGACAATTTTCAAGATGTACACAGCAGTTTTTAAGGCTTCACTCCATAGGAATAATGGCAGCTCAGAATTACTAATCATACTTGAACCATGTCCATGAGCGTGCGATTCCTTCTTTTCGGCTACACCATTTTGTTGTGGTGTGCCAGGCATTGTGTACTGTGCAATAATGCCTTCCTCTTCAAGGAATTTCGCAAATGGACCCTTCATTTGTCCCTTTTCTGTGTACCTACCATAATATTCCCCTCCTCTATCAGATCTCACGATCTTGATTTTCTTTTCCCTTTGTTTCTCTACTTCAGCTTTATATAGTTTGAAAGCATCCAATGCCTCAGCCTTTTCTTTTAGAAGATAGAGATACATGTATCTAGAATGGTCATCAATGAATGAGATAAAATATCTCTGACCATTCAGACAGGGAGTATTGAGAAAAGGTCCACAGATATCAGTGTGTATGATTTCTAGAATGTTAGAACTTCTTGTGGCACCTTTAGTGGTCTTGTTGGTCAGCTTTCCCTTTATGCAGTCCACACAAGTCCTAGAGTCAGTAAAATCAAGAGTTTGTAAGACTCCATCATTTACTAACCTTTTGACCCTTTCAATGGAGATATGGCCCAATCTCCTATGCCACAACATATATGAGTTCTCATTTATAAAACTCCGCTTTTTCCCAACATCAACATGTAAGGATAAACAATCATTCTCAAAAGTGGGATCTAAAGAAAATTTAAATAAACCATCAACTTTTATTCCACCACCAATGTAAACATTGTTCTTCAAAATACTAAAACTTGAATTTGCAAATCTAAACTCAAAGTCAACTTCAACTAAAAAGAAACCAAATTTCTAGAAAAATGAATAAAAAATACGGAAGTTCCAAAACATAACCAAGATTCTAAAATTAATCTAAAGATCCCAACAGCCTCTACCAACGAACGCTTCTTGTTTCCTGAATAGACATATTGTTCACTTGGTGTCGGCTTCCTTATTTTGAGAAATCCCTGCATGGTATTAACAATATGGATTGTAGAACCAGAATCAATCCACCATGAATTATGGGGAGCTTCAACCAAAAAAGATTCATGACACACTAGAGGTAGGAGATTACCTTTCTTTTCAAGCCATTTCTTATACTTTTGGCAATCCTTCTTCATATGCCCACTCTTTTTTTAGAAGAAACAAGAAACTTTATTGCCAACTTTCTTGAATGATTGTGTTGTTCTTGGCTTTAGGACATTATTGAATTTCTTGGTCTTTCCTTTAAAATGAGTGGCCATATGAGAACTTTCAGGCCTCTCAGTTTTCAATCTCTCCTCTTCTTGAACACACATGGTTAGCAATTCATTCATTGACCATTCATCCTTATGTGTGTTGTAAGAAATTTTAAAAGGACCATACTCAGAAGGGAGAGAGTTCAAAATGAAATGAACCAAGAATGCCTGAAATCTCCATTTTTAGGGACTTAAGTTGAGCCGCCATGTCCCTCATTTCCATAATGTGCTCACGCACACCTTTAGTGCTATCAAAGGACTTGCTAGATAGCCTTTTCATTAGGGTGCTGGCTAAAGCCTTGTCAGAACGAACAAATTGTTCCTCAACAGCTTGCTGAAATGCTTTAGCCTTGTCTGTTTCATGGATAGATCCCTAATGCTTTTATTGATATGAGATTTCATGAACATCAAACATAAGCGATTAGATCGCTCCCACCGTTCATGCTTTAAATTCTCAGCCGGCGTACTTGATTCTGTGAGGGCGGGTGGAGCATCCTCACGGAGCGCCAAATCAAGCTCTGAACACCCCAATGATGAGGAAGAATATTTTCTTTCATCGGAAAAATTGTCACCAATAAGCATCGGAATATGAATAAGATTATCAAAAGGTGAAGTGGGAAATTTTATATGCAATAACAAGGAAAAATCTTTAATGCTATGAACTAATTAACTTTATCTAAATCAACCAATGTCAATTTCATCAATTGTAAATTTTAACCAACTACAAGTAGAGGTGCATCACGCATAAATTTACCAAAACTTTATAATAAGACTAGAACGATCCAACACTAATGAATACGATTCCCCGTACCTGTGGGCCTAGGAAAATATATCCATTAACGCCAAATCAACTACCTTATTCTAATTAAACCACAAAATCAATAACCTTAAGGAATTGTCACTAATCCTATGATTTAATCACAACACAGATGCATATTTATCTATATGAAGCTTAGACTTAATATGATCATCATTATAAATTAGGATGCTATGGCTACTCCCAAAATATTTAGACAATCAACTTTATGTGACTATTTTTAAATAAATGAGGATGCTGTGGCTACTCCCTAATTTATTTCAAATAATCACAACTTCAAGCATCTAATTACTTTATGTTGACCCACCAAAAATTCTTCAAGAAACATACACCTTAATCAACAAACCTAGTTGGTCAAATCCGACTTACGTAGGTCAACCCATGTGCGCCCAGAATTTCAAGATGCTTGCTAAATACTCAATTAAACGCCCAAAATAAATTAACCCTTAATGTTCCTTATCGAAACTAGCAAAACCTTATTGGCCATAAAATTAAAAGTTGCATGCAGTTTAATAAATATTACGTCAAAAACGATACTTGATGGCTGCCGTGGTTCTCGAACCAAAACAGAAAAATTATTCCAATTTTGTTCTTCTAAGTGATGCGTGATTGCATTATAAACATTGGAATAATGTAAATAATTTTTTTTTTTTTTTTTGAATGCAAAACCATCGGTTTCTTTCCTTCAAAACCGCATATGTCGATAAACATGACCAAATACTAGTTTTCGACAATTGTAAAATAAACATATAGTTCCTCAATAATCTTACAAGATGCAAGAACAACTAAGTCTTTAAACATTGATTTCAATACAGTCATGCGAGAAAATCAAATAATCTCAACTAAACATATAATCTGAAATAGCAAGGCAAGAAAAGGCTCTGATACCACATGAAAGAATTTAAATCTAAGAGCCGCAGCGGAAACTAAATTTTGTTACCTTCTGCCATTGCTAAATCAAGACTTGCTCACACCAACAGATTTTTCCTTTGACTACAAGCACAGAAAGAGTTAGCAATTCAATAGTAGGAATTTTCTGGCCTATGCCTTTCTGTAAAAATTGCCGTACTGATGGAGTACACAGGCACCATATATATAGGATAGGCAAGGGACCCACTATTAGAGTTCTACTTCATTATTCCTTCCATCAAGGAATATGGTTGTAACTGAAAGCCCACTACTAGTCATTATCCAGAAATACTAACACCACTATGTGATATGTGAGCCACCAAAAGGGATAATTATCACATGGGATAATTACGTATATGGGATAAATCCCAAAGCCCACCATTCCGAAAATATAGGTGATGGGATAATTCCAACAATAACTCCTTTGAGCGACAACATCAAATGGTCTCTTATGATCAACTTCGTTTAGCAACTGAAAATTTCAACCCAGAAAATTTGATTGGAAACGGGAGTTTTGGGTCTGTCTACGAAGGATACCTTGAAGAAGGAAAACCCGTGGCAATTAAAGTCCTTAACGTAGACGTAACCGGATATTGGAAGAGCTTTCTTGCTGAGTGTGCGGCTTTGAGGAATGTGAGGCACCGGAATCTTGTGAAACTTATCACCTCATGCTCGAGCATTGACTTCAAGAACAATAATTTTCTGGCTCTAGTGTATGAATTCATGACAAATGGAAGCTTGGAAGATTGGATTACAGGAAAGAGGAGTCATGAAAATGGTCAAGGATTGAATGTTGTGGATCGATTGAACGTGGCGATTGATGTAGCTTCTGTTCTAGACTATTTGCACCATGAAAACGGAGCACAAGTGGTCGTGCATTGCGATTTGAAGCCTAGCAACATCCTGTTGGACAAAGATATGACTGCAAAAGTAGGAGATTTTGGGCTTGCTAAGCTATTGATTGACAGTGCTGCTGACCAAACTTCTATCACCTCTACAGATGTTTTGAAGGGCTCCGTTGGCTACATACCTCCAGGTTTGTTTATGGTTGTGTTTCTCCAAATAAGCTTTCCGACATAAAAATCAAAATAAACTTATATAGCGTTGTGTTTTTTTGCGTCTTTAGTAAAAATATTTTTACATTTTAACGACCTTATATTCTTTTAAAATACATCTAGTAAGACACATTTACTAAAAACGAAAAAAATAGCAACCTTTAACCTTGACTTTTGACCATTTGACTTTTTTTTAACAACTTTTCGTTTTTTAGTGAATTTTTTTAAGAGTTTTAAAATTTTTTTAAAGAAAATAATTTTCACACTTTTTTTTTTCTTTTTGATAAACTCTCTTTCTTGTCTCTGAGTGCAAAAATTACACACAAATGTTTCACTAAAAAAAATGAAGTGCATTCATCAAAAAAAGAGTGTAGAAATCATTAGCCTTTTTTTAAATTTCAGATTGAAGTAGGCTATATATATCTAAGCAAAAATATATATATAAATTGGAAAAAAAATCAGTTGAAGATGAAAAATCAGGAATAACAAAGCAGTCAAATTTTTTTGAAATATGTTTTAAAGAAGAGAAACGAACAAGCTCGCCCTAGAACTGTGGGACATGAACATGAATGTTCTTTTCTTATCTCTACTTTGTTTTTATTCCATGGAGCTACCAAATGTATGCAATTATGCATCCTCTCAAGCAAATTACTCAGACTCCAAGATAATTTTATTGCATTTGATGAATTTTGATGCAGAATATGGTATGGGACAGAAACCATCAACGGCGGGGGATGTGTACAGCTACGGAATCACGTTGCTAGAGCTTTTTACTGGAAAGAGCCCAACCCATGAGAGTTTCGCAGGAGATTTAAGCCTAAAGAAATGGGTGCAAATGGCCTTCGCCACCAACGTAGATCAAGTGTTGGATCCTGGTCTGATGCTAACCAACTGCAGTCTCTCTTACGATGCTCAGTCCATCACTCCGGAAGCACAGATGGATTGCTCGATTGCAGTTCTTGGTGTTGGTCTCGCTTGCACTGGTGATTCGCCGGACGGACGCATTAGCATGAGAGATGCACTTTGCAAGCTGAAAAGCATCAGAGGAAACCTTTTCAAAGCTGATCATGCGTGAAAAATAAAGCTTTGAGTAAAATTCCGGGGAATGTGATTAGGTGTATGGTTTGATTGTGAGAAGAGTTGGTTGTCTCTTGCTACTTATGTTTGTTCCCGCTACTTGTGTTTATATTTGCTGCTGTTTTTAGTGCCCTTGGAATGGCTTGCTACTTTTGTTGATTCCAGCTGCTACTAGTTCTTGGTCTAGCTAGGGTTTGTTTCAATGTATAGATTTTGGTTTTGTGACGGAAATGCCAAAGGGGGAGATTGTAAATGTTATTGGCGATTTCCGGGATTCGATAAACATTTTGATCATGTAATTAGTCTTTTCCTTTTGGGTTTGGGAGGTTATTTAATTTTGGTTTGTGTCTAAGACAATCCACCCATTGGTTGAAGCTATTGAGGATCTTTCCTTGCACGTGCTTTGGCTCGAATTCGAATCTTGAAAGGTATAAGGTTGCATTATCATGTCTTCATTCAGATTAGGTGTTTAATTTTTTTATGATGCATGATTTTTCATTTGAAGTCTTATATAGTTTGAGCATTCAATAAATTTCAAAGGCATGTACCTCTTTCATAAGAGATTCAGTGGATAGCTAGCGCTTGATGAGCTCTACCCATTGCGCTTGATGAGCTCTACCCATTGTTCTTGCTTTTCATCTGGCACTTCACTCCTGTTTGTTCCAAGTAGTTTAAGAGGATAGTGCTTGATTAGCGCCACCCATTGCGCTTGATATTCTACAAGCACTTTGTAGTAGTCTGTTTTTCTCCGTGGCGCCAATTAGCGCTTGTAGCTAGTTTACAAGCATGTTTATAAGTGCAGCGCCTATTTTCTTGTGTATGTGGCGTTTTCTTATTGGTCCTCACTAGGGTTCTGTCATTGGCACTTTATAAGCAATTCTCTCTCTTTTAGGGTGCCTACCTCCTTGCATCAGCAGAATATAGACTTTCTCACATTTTCTGCATACCTGGTGCGTTCTTGATGTAAAAACGATGATCTAAACTTGGTTTGATCAATTTTACGTGGCAATCTTGCTATGCTTTTGTTCGCCATGTATATGCTCTAGACTGATTCTTTTTCTTCAAAAAACCTTCATTAAGAATCATGTTTTTCGTATCATGTTTTGTTGTTGCTGCTCCTACTTGAGCCGAATGGGTGCAAACGTGCAGTGCCGATTTGTTTCAGAGATCAAGATGAGATTGTTTGAGGAGTCCATGGAATCAAAGAGGTGTACGGGACACTACATCAAGGGTTGGATTTAGGTGTCACTAGAAGCTTGTGGGTAATTCCAAAATTGGTAACTCTTGGAAACCTTTTGGTTTGTGGAATAAAATTGTGGAATACGGCCGTGGTTTTATGCTTAGGGTATTAAACCCTAAGTAGTTTCTACGTAATTCTCCAGTCTTGTTTATTTCATTTTATTTTGCATTATGTTGAGCATAGCAGATTGTGTTTATTGAGATGCCGTTTGGGTGATTGGTATCTTGTGTATGGTTCAAACTTTAATTTGCCGTCCTATATAGTATATAAGTTTCAAAACTCATTGGCGATTATGGCGAGGCAATCATTGTTGACACTGATTCTCCTCCTCCTTGCGTTGTTTGCCGTCGTGATGGTGGTGGTGAGCGGATTGGGAGGGGAGATGGTGGGAGGGAGGACGAAGGTGAAGGATGTGAACGCGAATGAAGAGGTTTAGGAACTATGGAGAGATCCCCGTTCGTTTTACTCTATTTCTGCTCAGGCGAATTGAAAGGTTGAGCCTCGACGAGAACGATCGAGTAAGAAGTAGGAAAATAGAAGAAAGTCACGCGTTAGGGCAGTTTCGTATTAATTATTTCAAATAAACTATCGTTTCTCCTTTTCTGTCTTTCCTCTAGTTAAAGAGTTCATTCAGGAGGGGAACAGTACTGAAAGACTTGACAAAAAGAGTAAAGGCGTCGGCTTTCGAGTGGAAACTCCGCTACCCTTCTTTGAGAACCAAGCTACAAATTCATTCTCCTTGACAACCGGATAGCGGAACAGCAGAGAGATCGCATTGGGCCTGGGAGTGCTTATGAAACTACAAGCACAGAAAGGAAGAAAGGGGTCATAGAATCGTTCTTCTCTATACTACGCTCTGGGCCTAGTACTCTATTTCTGCTCAAGCCAATGAAAAGGTTGAGCCTCGACGAGAACAATCGATTAAGAAGCAGGAAAAGAGAAGAAAGTCGCGCGAAAAGAATGTGTAAAGGCCATGGATAATGAAATGAAACCCACGCTTGGAATTTTGAATTGAGAAGCAAAGCAAAAGCAAACTACAAAGAAACCCACCCTTCTAAAATTTCTCAGATGAAGAAAAGAATGTGAGAGAGAGAGAGAGAGAGAGAGAGAGAGAGAGAGAGAGAGAGAGAGAGAGAGAGATTCTTGTGCCTCTCTACTTCAGTAAGGAATCCTAGCTCCTTCCCTATTCAGAAAACCAGAGTAACCTTTCCTGTGCACATTTCATTGGAAAGAACCAGCAAAAATGGAAGACTCAATCCATCAAGACCTAATTGAGAAAGGCAAAGACGACAAACTCTATTACCCAACAGAAGATGACATCGACGAATCCCGTTTCGTATACATCCTCAACACGATCCTCAGCGGCACCGCTCGCCTCAACGTTCTTCTCCCCACCGCCACTATTCTCAGCTTCACCGTTTTCACCCCTCTCCTAACCAACAACGGAAAATGCGACACCACAAACCGGTGGCTCATGGGCTTCCTCTCGGCACTCTCAGCCGCCTCTTGCGTCTTCCTTTCCGTCACTGACAGCTTCCGAAGCGCCACGGGAAGGTTATGTTACAACAATAGTCTACTATTTGGGGGGGGGGGGGCTAAAACTGAAAATGATAAAATGATGAAATAGAAAAGACCCACTTGAAAACAGAATGAAGAAAACAAACACATTTCTCTCACTTTTATTTTTGCTCAAGATTTACCAAAAACCCTTGTTCTAAAACCATTTCTTCTTACAACAGGTTACACTACGGAGTGGCCACGTTCCGTGGAATTTGGACTTTCAATGGAGGCCGGAAGAAGCCGCTCATGCCACCAGATTATAGGCTGAGGTGGTCAGATCTCTTCCACTCGTCGCTTTCGTTGATTGTTTTTGTTACCTTTGCAACTTTGCATCATGATGTTGTGGACTGTTATTACCCGGAAATGCCGAGAAAGGTGATCAACACTGTTCCTCTGGTGGTTGGGTTTGTGATAAGTGTCTTATTTGTGATGTTTCCCTCAAGGAGAAGGGGAATTGGGTATCCTTTCTTGCTGCAGAGGGATGCTTTATACAGCAGAAATTGAAACTCGTACACATGATATATCAACTTTCCATGCATAGAAGCAGAGTATAAATGCAGCTGTGGAAATGATAACATACTGCAGTAGTTTCTTTCTTTGGAGTCGATACTCCCTCCCAAAGTTTCAAACGATGAAAGCAAACATCACCACATCCTTCCGGTTGTGTTTGGATCAACCTCAGAGTGTATTTTCCTCCACAAACTCAGAGTGTATTTTCCTTATCTTTTCTTCTCCCTCATCAAGCTCCTCCCGAAATCATCGATCCAAATTCAGGGTTAAGTACTGTATGTAATTCGCCTCCAATGTGGAAATGTCATTTCAACAGCTAAAAGTTTGAAGCTAATGGATCACACCCCGCAAAATAAAATCAATTAGTATTTCTCTACCAGGTTAGTTGTACATCAGATCAACAAAGAAGTAGCCATTTACTAAAATGATGATCATGTTAGTCGTTAGTACAAACTGCAAATGTAAACGTAATTGATACAACCGGAATAGTGAATTGAAATGTTTTGAACTAAATCATGAACTAACACTTTGAGAAGAAAGGTTAACAAATCATCACACCACAAGATCCGTGAAAACAGCATAGACACAAAAAAAACAAAACTTTTACACGAAGAAATAAAAGACATACCACTGTGGCCTTTTACAGTCAGGTACAATGGCATCGAAGTGGAACAGATACACCCGGCGGTTTTCTCTGTTCCCGAATTATGGTTTCCTTAATCATGGGCAATTTTTGGTGGACCTTTCTCCATATGTAATTCACAGCACCATCAAACGGTACAGGCCCAATACCACCAGGATGGCCATTATCATACACGAAAACGGGCTGAACTTTAGCCATATTTTGGCGAAAAATATTCTTCTGCTTGTCTGAATAGCTCCTTAGATGACGCACAAGCCAGTTTGGTTGTAAAGCATCAGAAACTGCAACAAAAACAGAAAATTCGGAATAATCCACCATTCCTTCAAATGGGAGCTCAATATTGTCGCTGACAATCACTGGTATACAGAGGCTCTGAATGGCATCAAAAAGTCGACAAGAAGTTGGGGTGTCCCCAGATGGATGCAAGCAGAATTCTGAGGTCCTCATCCCTTTTATTGACTGCTCCTTTCCAGTAGCATTAGGGAAGCCTTCTTCCATAATAACCCCTGGTTCGTTAACTAGCAAGTCCCATAATTTTTCACGAACCATCCCTCCCTGTGGTTGGAATAAGAATTCTTTTAGATAGTTGAAGAGTGACATGATGTTGAGCTAGAGGTAAAAATCTACAGAACTATTATTCAATCTATGTTACATGGTCTCTTCCGAATGCATATAACATTACAGCTACCATTATTTATCGGACACTCGACAACTTGATACGTTCTGTGCAAAGGAGTCAGAGTCCCCAAGCATTTCTGGGCCAGCTTCAGTCAGTTGAGGAATTCGTTTCAAAGGTCAAGTGGCATCAAAGTTAGTTATGATTTCTGTGAGTAGGAATTATGACTCGTGAGGAAATACTAGAGTCGGTTAGAGGTTTAGGGGCATAAATAGAGAAGTCGGTGACGCTGAATTCAGTTGAAAAAACAGAATGTTTTAATTCCAGAAATTCAATGATAATCGTCCTCCTCTCTTCAACTTTCTTATCTTCTTCATTCTGATTTCACATTTGATCTGGTTTTACATCACCTTAGTGATTTCCACTGGCTGTAACTTCATCAGATTTCCATACTTTTTAAAAGCTCATTTGATTTGCAGAAAATATATCTATAATCGGTGGCATATTAATCCTAGTCCAATACATAATATATAACACAAGTGTTGAAGATGAGTCTCCGTACTGATACCTAACTTGCGGGCACATATCTCAATATCCTAAGACGTCAGCTAAAGAAGTTTTATACTTGAACATGCATATCCACACCAGATACAAATACCGAAACCCTGAAACCTAAATTCAATAACTGTGAGATAAAAATGGAGTCTAGAAATTGAACACTGACCCGATGCCGATGCTTAGCGCCTTTGAAGTACAGAAGGGTTCGGCGTTCCTGGTTTTCTGATATCAGCAACATAGGTAATAGATGTGTGTATGGCACGATCACATCTTTAAGCAGTGAAACCTGGGTGTGTTGTATCTTATCTGATGAGTTACTGCTTGAAGCTTTTGAGTCAAGCCTGTACCACCCACCAAAATCTACAACTAGGAGGACTGCAGGGGAAATCTCGGCTCTGACATGCCACATTGCAACGGGGTCTGCCAAAGAATGCTTCAAGGTTTAACATAACCTGACAATGCAGAGACTAAACATAAGCTGCTAAAGCATGCAATATGTTTCTTTTTCCCTTTCTTTTACAATTTTGGTAGTTGATGAAGTAGAGGATACTGTAACAAACACCCATTGATCTATCACAAGCAAGGGAGATCAACTAGTAGAATAAATTCTATTTGAAGTTCATACATCATAAGCTATCAAATCTAACATTTGAGTTGTTCTCATTGAATGTAAGGTCAAAGAAAATCATTTGCAATCCACAGTAACCCATAAAACAAAAACAACTCACTCACCAGTAAGAACAAAGACATGATCACGGCCGCCGGACAGCTTCCAAGCCTCACTCCGCTTGACAAAATCCACCACTTCCCTCTGCCTCTCATAATCCTCATTCCCCTCCTTCTTCCTAAACACCCCCTTCCCCACACCCAGCTGCACCTCCGCACTCATAGTCGCGAAAAATGGCACGAAAACCACGTCGGCCTCGGCCGAATCGAAAACCCTCCTCGCGAACGACGCCGTTCGTAGCTCCTCGGGCGTCATCAGATCGCCGGTGATCCAGTACTCCGCGCTGTACTGCTTGATTATAGGATTCTCTGGGTAATTAGGGTATTTAAGATTCTGTTTCCACAAATGGGTCGATCGGATTTGGTTGTCAGATTCGCTTCCCAGCCTGGTATCGGTTTGCAATGACCAGTATTTTTCCAAGAGGCCGTAGTTGAGAGATCTGGGTAGGTCTGCAACATAGACTTTGATGACGGAATTGGCGGGAGGTACGGGAGTAGTTTGAGGATGTGAGGGTGGGGATGAAGTGTGGGAAAGGAAGAAGAGAGAGAGTGAGAGAATGCAGAGGATTGAGAGAGAGATGAAAAGAGAAGGGACGGAGAATAGGGTGGTGGTGGTGGTGGTGGTGTTCTTTGGAGGCATTTCACGATTCACACTGCTCTCTGTGTTCCTTTGTGCTCTATTTTCTGCTTCTGTGTTCCTTTGTCATTTGGAAGTGATGTGGGCTTTTACCCGACCCTCCAAAAATTGAGCCAGATTCATCAAGGACTACAACCCAAGTAAACTGGGATTGGTAAAAATACATAAACTGGTTTTTTTGGATTATTCGTTGTTTTTATTTAAAAAAATTTACATTTTTTAGTTTTGTGTCAAGTTTTCGTGAATTATTGATTTATCTCGACGAGAGAAATTTAAAAAGTAAAATTATGGTCAAAATTAATTTTTTTTGAATAAAGCCAAAATGTATCGAATAAGTTGGTTTATTTTCGGCTTCGTTCAAAAAAAAATTAGTTATGACAAAATTTTTTTTTTGGTAATTCAGCTTGAAATTGAAAAGAAGATAACCGAATGTACATCCTACAAGAAGCATACCACATGGAGGAAAATAAAATAAAATAAAAATTAAGATGCCAAGAGGCTACGATACAAATGCTACTACTAAACAAAATCTATCTATCTATCTATCTATCTATCAATACCCTGTAAAATCCTCCAACCTCAAATCCTAATTTTCTAGAATTTTATTTTATTTATTTATTTATTTTTGAGAAATAGGAAGAAGATTCATTATATAATAACCAAGCGTACAACAGATAAGTGTTGAAATAAGCAACTACAAACAAGACAAAAACAGAAATTACACAACATTAGTGAGCATAGTAGCACTAGAAGGCTGAAAAGAAACTCTTTCGCCATTGTCCGGGCGAGGAACAAAAAAGTCCAAAGCATGCTTAGCAAGGATATGAGCTCGCTGGACATCATAACGCGCAACCTTAGTGATTTGACAAAAAGACAGTTTTGAAATTTCTTCATCTATGTTGTGCAGCAAAAACGTGTAATTTTGTAAAAAACCTGTAACCTCTTTTCCTCCCACTCTTACACCTATCCCACCTCATTTTTTTTAACTTCCCCGTTTTTGCTCCCAGTCCCCCCTTCCTGCAATCAATTTGTTTGGGAAAAAAAAAAAAGGCTTTCCTTATGCCCAACTTCCCAACCGTAGCAATTTTTATTAACTTATCAATGGTTCCAATTCTATTTTTGGTTCTGCTATGTTGTTAATTACCAATGATGCATTTAATTTGTGAAAGTCACTAAAAAACACACTAATGTATTTTTTTTATTAACTATTGTGCCCGTTAAAATTACGAGGCCAGAAAAAACAAAAATGTATTTTTTGCGCCCGTTCAATGCACGGGGCCAAAAAAATCATGCTGCGAATACATGGGGGTCAGAAAAAATACCACCGTCATTTTTTCGGCCCCATGCATTGATTGGGTACAACGCTAGTCAATACCCTATGGTAATGTGTGTTGCCTGAAAAAGCTTCCAAATTTCCATTCCTAATTTTCTAGATTTTTTTTTTATTCTTTAAAATTGAGAGAGAATAATGTGGGAAGCAGGGTGCAAACAAGCTGAGCCGAGCTTTTATAGTGTTCGAGCTCAGCTCGTTAAGTAAATGAGCCAAAAAATCAAGCTCAAGCTCGGCTCGGTCATAAATGAGCCGAGCCCTTAACGAGCTGAACCAGGATAATTTACTTAATGAGCCTCCTATGAGCCGAGTCTATACAATCGAGCCGAGTTTTTGCGAGCTCGTTAACTAAACGAGCCTAAAAATCGATCTCGAGCTCAGCTCGTTTACTTATCGAGCCGAGCCAAGTCTTAACGAGCCAAACCACGAGCTCCTCGCGAGCAGCTCGGTTCATTTGCAGCCCTTGGGGGAAGTTTTGTTGTCCATGCCCACAACTCAACACCATGCCCACTCCTCCATCTTTCCCACATGTTTGACAAAATGCTTAGCTCAAGTGGGACTCCAAGGTAATCCGAGTTTTTTTCTTCTAGTATATTTACACTTTTGTCTTCTTTCAAGTCCTTTAGATTGCTCACATAAATAACCAAATGGGCAGATTGCCCTGCCTCCACAATAGAATTCCGTAGGATCAGACCTTCCATGCTCTGAGATGATCCAAGTCATGGTCCAACGAAACTGTATGGACGCCTACGGACGAATTTAAATTGTGCGTAGAGGAGTTCAAGATTACCAAAAAAAGTTGTTCCAACACCATTTCCGTTTCCAGCAGATAACACAACAGGGCGCGGCGACTGCTCAATGGAATTTGGACTTTCAACAGAGATCTGAACTCTGAAGAAGCCGCTCATGCCGCCATATTATAGGGAGAGGTGGTCTGATCTCTTCTCATCGCATTCATTGATTGTCTTTCTTGCCTTCACAACGTCGCCCCATCATGCCGTGGACTGTTATTACCCAGAAATGCCGAGAAATATCATCAACATTGTTCCTCTGCTGGTGGGGTTTCTGATAAGTGTATTATTTGTGATGTTTCCTTCAAGGCGAAGGGGAATTGGGTACCGTTTCTTGCTGCAGTGGGACGCTTTATACTGCAGAAATTGAAACTCGCGTATACAATCTCTGGGATTTGGTATAACTGGTTTCAATATCCATATACAGAAGCCGAATATTCATGTAACTGACAGAAATGATAAAGATAGCATGCTGCATTAGTTTATTTCGAGTAGATACCACGACCAATACCCTTACAGCCGTGTGTTTGGATCAACAATTTGTGTAGAGAAAATAAAAGGGATTTGTACTCCACAAATTCAAAGTGTATTTCCCTAATGTGCATTTCCCTCATTTTTTCTTTTCCCTAAACAAACTTCTCCCCAAATCATTGATCCAAATACAACCCAAGTATTGCAATTCACCTCCAATGTGGAAAGCAATATCCACTGAGAAGTGTAATAGCAAAAGAAATTGAAATTTTCAACAGCTATGAAAGTATGAATTGACTAGATCTCACAGAAAATTACTAGTATTTCTCTACCAGCTTAGTAGTACAGCAGAGATCAGCACAGAAATACTTATTTACTAAAATGATCATGTCAGTACAAACGCCAAACGCCAAAGGGTATGATTTATAGGAATTGTGAATTGAAATATTTCCAACTAATCAAGGACTCTATTTTAACACGGTTTTTTTTTTTTTTTTTTGAAAGGCCAAAAAGATTTCACTAATCTTGAAATTATTACAAGACTTATAGGACAGGGAAATGACAAACAAGCTCAAAGGCAAAAAGGATTCTAACACGTACCGAGACATGTTAACCAATAGTCACAAAATCTCTGAAAACATCATAGACAGGATGAAAACAAAAAACAAAGACATACCACAGCATCCTTTTAAAATCAGGTACAATGGCATTGAAGTGGAACAGATGCACCCGGTGGTTTTCTATTTTCTCGAACTATGGCTTCCTTAATCATGGGCAATTTTTGGTGGATCTTTCTCCATATGTAATTCACAGCACCATCAAACGGCACAGGTCCAATACCACCCGGATGGCCATTATCATACACGAAAACGGGCTGAACTTTAGGGGTAGTCCCTTTGGTCAAGTGTTCGATTCCCCACAGGGTGAGTACCTGTGCTAAGCGAGGGGCCGTGACTGATGTGGGTTGCGCCAGCTCCCTCCGAGGTTTGGGTCGTGCAGTGCGTCCAATTAGTGGCCTATTGTAGGGCTATTCCTCGGTTATCCAAAAAAAAAAAAAAAACTGGGTTGTGAATAAGCTAATATAATGACAAAAAAAAAACAGAAACTCCAATGCAGTTTTTACACTTTCCAATACACTTTTTTTTTTGCTAAGCAAAGAATTTATTAATCTTTGAAAACGAATTACAAAGATTAAAGGGACCTGAGACTGAAAAAGCCAAGGGCCCAAAGGGAAAAAAACAAAAAGGGTGGTAAGATACTAACCAGCCTGAACCAAAAATCAGAAAAAAAGACATTCCTGAGACACCCCAAAAACTACAGCAAGAAAAAAGATACATCGAAAGAGCTCCAACTCCCAAGCCAACCAAAAAACAAGCTCATCCAGAAGCTTCAAAAACAACCAGAGAAGCCGAAAACCCCCAATCGAAGAAAACTCCCACCCCCAAAAAACGGGGACAACGCCAGAAAGCTCCCACAACATGCAAGCAGCAGATTAGAACTCCATAGAAATGGAGGTATCTCCCTCCAAAATATCAAGAGCTTTAATTTCCACATTAATTTCCTGTTCTGAAATTTCGACTCCCTTCAATTCTAAAAGCTTCTTAATATTAAAGCTCTCCCTTCCATGAAATTTTACACCAAAGCGAACACTCATCTTCACTTTCCAATACACTTACACACACTCTAATACACTTTTTACGCTCTTTAAACCTTAACAATAGCCCAATGAGTTGTTCATAGCATTTTCCAGTATTAAATTATTTCTAGTACAGTACAGAATATATAATACAAGTGTTGAAGATGAGTCCCAGTACTCATACCCAACTTGCAGACACACATCCCAATATCCCAAGATTTCAGCTTAAGAAGGTTTATACTTTTAACTATTTTTTTGGTGCGGGGAACTTCTCGTAAATCCTTTGATTTATGCCGATTCCGTCATGAGATATATCCACACCAGATACGCATACCGACACCATGAAACCTAAATTCAATCACTGTGAGATAAAATAGAATCTAGAAATTGAACACTGACCCGTTGCCGATGCTTAGTGCCTTTGAAGTAAAGAAAGGTTTTGCGTTCCTCGTTTTCTGATATCAGTAACCTAGGTAATAGATGTGTGTATGATCACATCTTTAAGCAGCGAAACCTGGGTGTGTTGTATTACATCTGATGATTTGCCTGAAGATTTTGAGTCAACCCTGTACCACCCACCAAAATCTACAACTAGGAGGACTGCTGGAGAAATGTCAGCTCTGACGCGCCACATTGCCATAGGATCTGCCAAAGAATGCTTCACGGGTTAACATAACCTGACAAAGCAGAGACTAAACTTAAGCTGCTAAAGCATGCAAGATGTTTCTTTTTTCTTTTTCCCTTTCTTTTTCAATTTTGGTAGAAGATAAAGTAATGGATATTGTACAGAAAAACCATTCATATATCACAAGCAACTGTGCAAGGGAGATCAACAAGTGGAAAACATTCTATTTGAACTCTGTTAACATAAAAAGTCGAAAAACAATGACAATAATATTTATAGGAGGACAAGTACCCCCAGAATAGGAAAAAGAAGAGAAGTTCCTCACACTCCAAATAAAGCTCTCCAACTAACGAGTGGGTTGACCATCCTTCAGAAAATTCAGCCAATCTCGGACTTCACTTTTCAAATCAGTTAAAAACTCACTGAACTTTCTTTTTACTTTTTGAAGATACTCAATGAACTTCTTAATGCTAAAAATTTCCAAGGTTTTGCATTGTCTCATTAAAAAGGAAAACTACAGTTTCATAACTTGGTTTGCTTACAACAAAGGCAGGTGGAAAGGAGAGACGGAAAAATTGGAAAGACGAGTCATGAAAGAATAACGACTAAATTTACCCAAAAAAAAAAGAATAACGACTAACCATTAGAGTGGAACAACTGAACAAGGAAATATCAGAGAGCTCGTTATGTTCCAAACCTTGCACTTGTTTATGTTATGCTGCCTTTTTGGTAGGAGTAGTACTTAGGGAACATTGCAATAAGGTCCTCTTTTTAATTTCTATTAGGAAGGCAATGACATCGAAATCTCACTTCAACCAAGTTCAAGTATGCACTCACAAAGGTTTGAGCCACACCATGCTTATCAGAATTAAACCCAAAAAAAAAAAAAAAAAAACACAAGGGAGATTCACTAGCTTGTTGCTTGCTCTTTCTCACTTTTAAACGATATCAGCACGGTGGTCCAATCAAAGTATAATAACCACATTAAGAAGTGAGGAGTTGAGTTGCTACTGTGATAAATAGGTGTGAAACCACATTTAACCATGTATGCACAGTTTTTGACGGCTTTTATGGTCCAATTACATGATGAATGAAAGAGTGACAATTGAGCTGCCACAAAGGGATGAGTATTTGGCAGAGTAAAACACATAGTGTCAACCCAGTAGCTGCATTTGACATCTAGGCTAAATTTCTATTGGACATAAGGCTTCGTTTGAATATGTGCGAATTCCAATCGAAGTAATTTTACATCCAAAGCCTAGTGAAACTAAAGTCAAAGATGGATTAGAGGTAGAATAGCTGTATTTTGTTGAGATATCTGTAGAACTACCATCTTTAATATGGAAGATATCGCATCAGTCATACTGTGCAATTATTCATGTTCATCCTAATAAAGCTCACAAATTATAATGTTGCAATCCACACATGAGCTATCAAATCTAATTTTTCAGCCATTCTCGTTCAATAATAATGTCAAAGAACATCATTGAAATGGCATAATAATCAAGACCCATGAAACAGAAACAAATTGTCCTAACAGAAGTCATTAAATTCAAAACTAATCCACTAATTCCAACAACTCACCAGAAAGAACAAAGACATGATCACGCCCGCCAGACCGCTTCCAAGCGTCACTACTCTTGACAAAATCCACCACTTGCCTCTGCCTCTCATAGTCATCATTCCCCACCTTCTTCGTAAACAGCCCCTTGCCCACACCCAGCTGCATTTCCGCACTTAAGGATGCAAAAAAAGGCACGAAAATGACATCAGCCGCAATGGAATCAAAAACCCTTCTCGCAAACGACGCCGTTCGCAGTTCCTCAGGCGTCATCAGATCACCCATGATCCAATACTCCACGCTGTGCTGCTTGATTGATGGATTCTCAGGGTAATTAGGGTAATGAAGATTCTTTTTCCATGAGTGCGTCGATCGGGTTTGGTTGTCAGATTCCCTTCCTAGCTTGGAATCGGTTTGCATGGACCAGTATTTTTCCAAGAGGCCATAGTTGAGGGATCTGGGTAGGTCTGCGACGTAGACTTTGATGGAATTGGAACTGGTTGGGGATAGGGGCGTAGTTTGGGAATGTAATGATGGGGATGAATGGTTGGAGAGGAAGTAGAGAGAAAGTGAAACAATGCAGAGGAGTGAGAGAGAAGACACAGAGCATAGGGTTGTGGACCTTGTGGTGGTGTTCTCTGGAGGCATTTTGGGTCACAATTCCCACTGCTCCGTGTGTGTTTTTGGTGCATCATTTTCTGACCTCTGATTTGAGAAGATTCTGATTTGGAGAAGAAGATTAATTTATTAGTCATTTGTAAGTGATGTGGGTTGACCTGACACTCAAAAATTTGAACTGTCAGATTCATCATCTAGGACTACAACCCAAGTTGAACGCCAGACTCGAGGAGCGAGTAATAATTTCCCGCCGAAAATAAAGCACTGCATACTTGGAGGTAGGGGTGTAGTCGGTCTGGTTTTTTGGCATTTTCACGCACCAATCGGAACATTTTGGTTTCTGAATGGCTAAACTGAAACCAAACCGTTTGAATATTCAGTTTGGATGACTCCACTTGTGATACTTAAAATAAGATCAGCCATAAAATATAAACACCAATCGAGTCCATCTATTCAACTTCAAAATATCGAGTCCATCTAGTCCACTGGTGTTTATACCTAAGCTCACTAACATCAGCCAACATATATAAAAGCATCAGCCATAAAATATTTCTCGACGGCATAAAATAGGATTCTAGCATTGGGGTTTTCATCTCAGCAGCACAAAAAACGGTTTCAACAATATAAAATGATAACAAGAAGTCAACAACATCACTAGGTTCGACATAGAATTGAAAAACATTAGGGTTTCCAAAATGATGCAGACACCCACGTATATATATATACATTGATACAGAGACGCAGAGAGAGAGAGAGAGAGAGAGAGAGAGAGAGAGAATTTACCTTCGAATTAGCGATATGTGAAGGAATTGAGTCTGAGAGTTGAGAGGAGAAGTAGAACAGAGAGCAGTTTTTTAACGGATAAATGAAAAAGTACGCTGATCTCTCCTGAGGGAGAGAGGAGAAGAACAGGTCCGTGTATTTAGAAACTTTTTGAGCCACTTTGTTCACTTCACATTTCCAAAAAAAATTTCAAAAAGATTATTTCCTCATCTCTCCAATCATTAATCACATTTCTCTCTCTACTCATACCCGTCTTTCCAATCATTATTCTCATTTCTCTCTCTATCTCTCTCCAATTATTACACATCTCTCTAATTATTACTTTTTTCAAAAACTCATCCAAACACTATCTCAAAAATATTTCTCAAAATATTATTCTCAAAATTATCAACCAATCACATTTAATTGTTTCTTCTTCTTCATTTTTTTTTTTGTACTTGAATACTCCTCCATATATATTTACACCACAAAAACACCACGAGTTTATAAAAGCCCTTTTGCCGTTTTTTGTCAACCATAATTTCAGCAAGTGAGTTCTCTGGGTCCTAAAATCATGGTTGATTTTAACTAAAAGAGACCATGATTTTAGCACCTGGTGAACTCATTTGCTAAAATCGACTATGATTTTGGAGCTTTATTGTACGGTTTTTTAAAATTCTCTCTTAGTTTCCTTTTAAATTAGGGTATAATTTTTTGGGCCACTTAGCCAAAAATCCAAAACATTTGACATTTTTAAAGGGAATGAGAATTTTTGCAATTGAACATAAAATCAAAAAACATTTCAAATTTTTAAAGGGAAGGGCAAGGAACTCTTGCAATCGAATATAAAGACAAAAAGAAATTAGTGACATGTTAGTAATTTTTAAAAGTTCTAATTTCATACAAAAAAATTCAAAAAAATAGACTCCTGCCTCCTGACCGACCACCATCCCACCTCTGGCAACCACTTCCGGCGACCCAAAAATTTAGTGAGATTTCACTAATTTTTAAAAGTTGTAATTTTCTATAGAAAAAAAAAATCAACTCCTACCTCGAGCGGACCATTACCCCACCTTTGGCTGACCACTTCCGACAACCCAAAAAATTAGTGAGATTTTACTAATTTTTAAAAGTTCTAATTTTCGAAAAAAAATTCAAAAAAAATCAACTCTTAACTCCCGCGGACCACTACCCCACCTTCGGCCGACCACTTCCGGCAATCCAAAAAATTAGTGAGATTTTACTAATTTTTAAAAGTTCTAATTTTCTACAAAAAAAAATTCAAAAAAAATCAATTCCTAACTCCCGCGGACCACTACCCCACCTTTGGCCAACCACTTCCGGCAACCCAAAAAATTAGTGAGATTTTACTAATTTTTAAAAGTTCTAATTTTGAATAGAAAATTCAAAAAAAAAAATCAACTCATGTCTCCTCTTGCCCGACCACCACCCCACCTCCGACTGACCATTTCCCGCGACCCAAAAAATTAGTCTATTTTGAAACAGAAAATTCAAAAAAATCAACTCCTACCTCCCGGTGACCACTACCCCACCTTTGGCCTACTAATTCCGGCAGCCCAAAAAATTAGTGAGATTTCACTAATTTTTAAAAGTTATAATTTCGTACAAAACATTCAAAAAAATCAACTCCTACCTCTGGCCACTACCACCCCACCTCCGTCCAACCACTTCCGCGCGATAAAAAAACTAGTGAAATGTCAATAATTTTTAAACTTTTAAATTTTGTAAAAAAAAAAAAACACCACCGCAGCAACCTTTTTCTCGAAATTAAAGCTATCAAAGCAAAGTCGGATGATCGGAAGCCTCCATTGGTTACTGACACCCATAGATCTATGCAATTTACATGTTTTTTTTATGCAGGAAAATTTCTCTAAATGGTCTCTGTAGTTTCACCCGAGTCTCGATTTAGTCCCTCTAGTTTCAATTGCACTCCAACAAACCCTGTAGTTTCAATTTGGTCAATTTTGGTCCAATTGATAACAGACGTTATCAAATTAGACGGAATCCCCAATTTGGGGCTTTTTTAGGGGGTACACCAGTCATTTCCCCTTCCTCCCGCCCTTTACGAAAACCCTAACTCCCATTGTGCAAAAATAATCTCTCACTCATTCACTCACTCATTCACTCACCTCACTCTCTCACTCGTTCACTCACCTCACTCTCTCACTCACCTCACTGCTCTCTCACTCACCTCTGACTCGTTTGGACGCACAAACTGGAATCGATGGTTGAGAGTTGGAAATCGACATTGAGGTACTAATTTGACAAAGATCAAGATCAAGAAGTTAGGGTTTCAGAATCTGGAAGGTAAATACGAAGTGACCTCACCCACATCAAGGCTTACGTACAACCCAATGTGGTGCTTTAGAGTTGGAGACCAGGAACCCGATTACGGTATGAAAATCGATCTTTGTTGTTTATGGTATAAATTTCCCCTTTTGTTAAGGGTTTTGTGTCGTTGTTTAGGGTAATTTGTTTTGTTTAATGCTTATGCCTGGTGTTTACTCTGAAACAGTTTTTAGTTTACACTTGTCTATGTATACATAAACAATCACAATCTGTGTTTCTCTGATTTTGATAGTGGTCCCATATGGGATTTTGTTTGTTTTTCATACTGGTCCCATATATGTATACATACACGTCACTCCTTGCATGATTGGTTGTATATTATGATTCCTTTGTTTGGTTTTTTAGTGGTCCCATGTGGTATCTCCCCTTTGTGTATCAGGTTCAGATAAAAAAAAATACACCATAAGGATGCATTACAATGGTATGCTAAAGACTGGTTTAAATGCTAGATGTTATGTTGGGGGTAAATGCATTTTCATTGATTGGGTGGATGTTGACCAAACAAGCTTCATAGAAATAGGAAACATGGTCAAGGAACTAGGTCTCTCTGGGGATTTTGTTTATCACTACCAAGTGCCTGCTAGGGATTTATATAATGGGTTAAGAAAGTTGGATGATGATGATGACTACCTTGAAATGGTTAAGTGGGTAGCCCTAAGCAACAATCTAGATGTTTATGTACAAAGGGTACAAAGGGTGGTTAGGGAGGAAATGGATGAAACTGATGAAGATGAGGAGAGAGAGAGAGAGAGAGAGAGAGAGAGGCTTTGTACATGTATTATGTCAAATGGGAGGGAAATATGGTGATAAAGGAGTTAGGGTTTTGGTAAAGGGTGGGAGGAAGGGGAAATGACTGGTGTACCCCCTAAAAAAGCCTCAAATTGGGGATTCCGTCTAATTTGATAACGTCTGTTATCAATTGGACCAAAATCGACCAAAATTGAAACTACAGGGTTTGTTGGAGTACAATTGAAACTAGAGGGACTAAATCGAGACTCGGGTGAAACTACAGGGACCATTTAGATAATTTTCCCTAAAAAAAAACTGTAATATTATTGCATTGGTGTAGTTTGGTGTCACTTTGTTTAGAAGGAAATTATATGCAATTCAGATCCTGTTGTTTCAAATTGTATACCAATTTCACCGTTGCAAAATGTTACCCTCAAAAGTCAAAAGTAATCTCAAGAGATACACATGTAGAGAGGTGATGAACAGACCTTCGACTGCTTAGCAGTGGAAGATACCGACGCCATTGGAATCAACTTGAAGTCTCTATGGGAAACGAAGAATAAAATAGATAACTACAATCAGAAGTAACGAATCCGTTATTTTCAAAATTAAGAAGAGGAAATTAGAATTGTGAATTTGTAGGGGACAAGGAGTTTTAGATGTATTGAACCCATAAAGGGAGTTTATGTCAAAAATAAGGAGAGAATGTGTGTTTAGTCCTTTTTGCTAAATGAATACTAAAATCAATGTCTTTATTTGATTGCAAAAGTTCATTGTCATTTCTTTCAAAAAGGCAAAATATGATGCATTTTTATGACTAATTTTTTCCTAATTTTTACATTGGCTTGACAAGAGAAATCCACGATAAAAGTATAAAATTGTGGACCAAAATTAATAAAATTCACTTAATATAATGAAAAAAAAACTCAAAAAATCAGTCTTGTATAGATTAACTTTTAATATAACTAGAGCGCACCAAAGAACACGGGGAAGAAACAAAAAGCTTGCGGCCCTGGTGTGCACATCTAAGCCGTTGATATCAGCAATCAACGGCTCGAATTTCAGCTTGGCTATAGACAGCTCGAATCTGCAAAGTGCCAAAATAAAATCAGAACCATTAAAGACACATCCAATGACTCATGCCGCACACCAAAGAGCGCACATGAGGCTTCCTGTTTCCCTTTATAGATTACAATGAATTTGATTACATTGAATGAGAGATCTACTGGTATGAATTGGCCAAACCATTCGAATCAAACAACTATCGCTGATTACGTATACCAGAACAAATGCTAATCTATATTCATTAGAAATTGGACAGGTAAAAATATCTCTTAACAAACCAACTGTTCTATACTTACAGACCGGCGGGCACCGACCACGCATAGACAGCGCCGGGAAACCCTTTGTGGGTCCTAAACGGTCAATCCAAACCGTTGATTCATCTCAAAATCAAATTTGCCATTGGCCCTCGCGAGAATCGCTTCTATCAAACGGTCGTATGTGCTCGATCCAAAATCACCCCATTTCATTGAATAACAATTGAATGAAATCAGGTGATTTTGGATCAAACACATAGGGCCATTCAATGGCAGTCATTCTTGTGCGGGCCCACTTGGAATTCAATTTTGAGATGAATTAACGGTTTGGATTGACCGTTTGGGACCCACAAAGGGGTCCCCGGCGCCATCTGTGCGTGGTCGGTACAAAGGGGGTCAGTGCCCTGGATTTACCGCTTACAAACTATTCATACATGACCAAATTTATGACCAACTAATTTCTCTAATATGTTGGTGGGAAATTAGTGGAGGCAATGGCTTCCATTCAATCCAAGACAATCCCGTCCAGTAATTTAAATTTATTGGTCACCAGATGAAATTTTGGATGATCGGTGATGATCCTCTTTTAGGCCCAACTTGACTTTAGAAGTCAGGAGTGAAAACTCGGGACTTAATAGAGATGTAAAGAATAGGAAGAACAGAACGTCGATCGAAAATTATCTGCACTGTAGACCATCTAAATTCACGTTCCCACAACCAGAAGTCGATGAACAAAATTTTGAACTGCAAATGGGTGAAGCATAACATGAATTCACAAGGGCAAAGAGTATACAAATTAAAGAAAATATAAACAGAGTTCATCTCTCCACAAGTTTCACAGATGCTCAACCTCTCATTACAGGACAGAGCCCAACTGCAGACCAAAAACATAAAAGCTCTCTCTGAGACAGAGAGAGATAGAAGAGTCCCGTCTCTTCTCCTCCTGAAACCAGAAGACTACCGCTCCACCGCGACTTCATCGAAATTCCAATCCTGCACAATATCTCTTCTAACAGCACGACTCCGGACTAGCCGTGGAGGCCCCACAACTCCATTATTTGAAATACATGGTTGTGGCGTCACCTTAGACGTCGATGCTAGGGAAGTGTTGGCTGCCGGGTGTGCAAGAGAGATCTTCCTGATCAAGCAGTTTGCTATCACTGAACATCTCCCCTCATTTTCTGAGCTTGAAACGGAGTAACTCCTGAATGAGTGGGAAGGACTTTCTACACTTTGGCATACGAGACATGCCAGACTCATATTTGGACGTTCTTTGGGCAGTTTTTAGCCACAAGAAGCTCTTTGCTGCAATACACACACCAAAAGTGAGAGTGAGAGAGAGAGGTATCATATGTAGATACCGATAACTAGGAATGATCAATTCGCAACTAAAATTCAAATTTCCAATCCCTTCAACTTCGCAAACTGAAAAACAAACATGTAATGATACAAAAAAAATTGCTGTAATCAAATGTAGACAACGCCTGTCTGCCAACATGTGAACCAGCAAAGTAATGAAAATATCAGCGTAAGTACAACCAAAGCACTATGAGAATGAGGCAATGAGCAACATGCCAACATCCAAGAGCTGGCTGTCAATAGAAAACCGAACTCAAGGCGGAACAGGTAAATAAGACAGAGTTATCTGCACATTTCTGAATGATAGCGGATACATTGCCAGAGGCAAATTGCATGGGGTAAAACGGATATCAACTATTTCCAAGAAACTCTTGTGATTTCAGCAATTACTAAGTTAAATTCTCCCAGGTGTCTTTTCTATTCTGTTTTTCAAGTCAAAATGTATTTGACACGGAATAGTTGATGCTAATTCGAGATTGGAAGCCACTTGATGTGTTCTCTTTCTTCTCCCTTCACCACACACAGGGACAGAGTTATGTAACTATGGGTGTGGATGCCCGGGCCACCCCCCACCTCGCTAGAATTACCCTATAATTATATAGCATAGAATGCACATTAAACAGTCAGTGCTATATGTCGCCCTTCAAACTAAAATAAATGTCGCATACAAAAATAAATGGGTTAAGATGTAGTGGAAACTAATTACTTCATTTTATGTGTATGCATGTGTTTTGCCAAGTATGAATAGAAGGTGGCTACGTATTTTCCTAGCAGTATATTATTCATTAGATTTCTTGCTTGAATTTCAAACTACATGTAAAATTCAACGACCATGTGAATATGTAGATTCCAAGCTCTACATATTCACATGCATACACATAAAATATGTCTAACGTAAGCATAATGGTGAAAATTTCAACCCGTAAAACCATGAATCTGGTAAAAGGTCACAGATAAAGGTGTCACCATCCTGACAAACCCACATACAAAAGAGCATAGACACATGAATTAGGTATTTTTCCCTTTCTAGATAATGTGTATGTCAATACAGCATTTCAAGCAGCAAACCATACACAAGCAAATTGCATTGTTACTATTCTGTATCAATAAGAGAAGCAAATACATCAATAAGAAACTCACGTGGCTAGATAATGTGTATGTCAATACAGCATTTCAAGCAGCAAACCATAAACAAGCAAATTGCATTGTTACTATTCTGTATCAATAAGAGAAGCAAATACATCAATAAGAAACTCACGTGGCTAGCTAGTTCCCAGTTCAATTTTTTGCCTTTGATAGGCAGTAGAACAAGCAATGCGAAAGAAACACTTCGAAAATATTCACATACAAGAAATAAACAAGCAATAATATCAGAAGATAGCCATAATCAATTGTAAACAGTGTGGTTATGTGTATAAGTGAACCAGCAAAGTCAATTTGTGAAATGTGTAGGCGTAGCAACAAAGTCAAGAGCCCCGTCAATAAAGAACCAAATTCAGGGTGGAACAGCTGGCTAACCACAGAACTAGGAATCCGAAATTTTAATTGGCCATTAAGCTAAAGTATTTTGAAATGCAAATTAATACTCCGTATATCGGTATATGCGTTACAACTACTAAACATTATTGTAGGAACTATTCCTTTTGTTTGATGCAATTAGTAAGCTAGAAAACTTAAAAGGTATTCAGATTCTGCTTCTTTATTTCAAATCAATAGGTATTTGACATGAAATATTTCAAGTTGATGCAAGATTGGCAGCCAATTGACATATTACTGTTTTTTGCCCTGCATAAACATGAATCTCTTCAAAAGTCGTAGGTAATGATATTCATGTCCTAGCAAACCACAATCCACTAGATCATAGAGCCATTGACACATGAATTACAATACTTTTCTGTTTTTAGTTCATGTCATTGTCATCCATAAAGCATGTCAGACAGCAACCTTAAAAATAACTGAATTACAGAGTAACTCTTTTTTGATAGGCCTGAATTTCAATGCATCTATTAAGGAAGATGATGGGAGTGAGAAACTCAACCACTGAAATTGGTAAACCTCTAAAGATCTTTAAAAACACAATATATGGGCTTATGAGAGAGCAAAGCCAAAGCAAGGGGATATAACAAGTGAAACAAAGGGAAATTAAAAGCTGGTAAGAGGATATATTTTTTTTCTATTAAAATATATCAAGCTCTATATGATGGAGGTGTTCATCACATAAGCCTGCAAAAAATGAAGCAAAAAAAGAAAACAAAGGGTTTGATCTGCTTATACATAATGATGCGAGGACAAGGAAAAGCTCAAGCCAGTATAGGCACCTTATAAACATTTTATTACATTAATAAGTTGAAATGCTAACCTTCATAGAATTGATGTGCATTTCAGATGATCTAGCTTGACCCAAAATAAAAAACTTTCATTGCAAGATCACAAAACTCGAATAACCATTTGGGAAAAAAAAAAAAAAAAAAAACCGAATGAATGAAGCCATAATACCCTTAGAAAGAAGTCCCTGTAGAAGACCATCTAACCTGGATAAGCCTCTACTTCCACCAATACATACACTATCTCCAAAGTGATTCTTTTTTACTATAGGAGCCAAAAATTCAAACTATAGAGCAGCTACGTCTAGACAGATATGGGCTTGTCTCAGAAGGCTGACACTTCGTGGCTCAAAAGCATTCATTCATACATTACCAAAGACCAGAATTTACGGCACATGAATAATCTTGCATCAGCTTCATGGACCATCAAGAAAGGAGTATGGTCCAGCCTTGGATCAAGTATGTCATAGGAAATGGTACACCTTTCTGTGGTTTGACAATCGGCACACTCTGGGCCCTCTGACTAACGGATTTGGTGAGAGGATTATGTTTAATTTGGGAAGGTTCCTTCATACCAAAGTGGATACAGTCATAACGAATTAACTATTGGTGCTGGCCCAGAAGAAGAAATGGAGTCAATAAGGAGTTAATGGAGAATACCCCTGGCACTTTATTCCTAATTCTTCATTGGATGATTCCCGTTCAAAGGACTCTAAATGCTCAGGAGTTCTCTATTAAGTTTGCTTGGGAGCTATTGGGGTGAAAAAACCTGTGCCGAACTGGGGCCAAGTGGTGTGGTTTAAAAATCATGTTCCTTGGTGGTCTACGTGCAGTGGACGGCAATCCTAGGAAGACTATCAACTAAGATAAGAGTTGGGGGGTAGTTCATGACAGCACTTGTGTGCTCTGTGTTAGTGATTCTGAGAGTCATAACCATTTATTCTGTCAATGTGGCTTAGCTGCCCAGATTTGGGATGGCCTTTTAAGATGTGCTGTTATTAGAAGACCCTCTAGTTTGGATCAAGAAGTCGAGTGGGCTAGTCATCACACGAGTGGAGCAACCTTCCAACATTCTAAACATACAAGTCGGCATTTGCTGCAGCCACTAACCAGTATGGCTTGAAAGGAATGCTAGGATTTTTGAAATGTGCAGAGGCAGGTGGATGATTTCTGGGATTGGTTGCTGCAGACTTAAGGGCTTGCTTCACTACTTGGAGGGTCAAGCAGAGCTCTAGGAACCAGATGCTGAGCTCTAATTGGTTGTTTCTCGTTGCATTTTTTCTGCTTGAAGTAGTTGTCTTTGTTTAATGGTTTTTTGCTTCCTTGTAAGCTAGGTTGTTTAGGTTCTGTTTTTGTCAGAAGCAAGGGATAGGAAACCCCTTAAGGTTGGTGCCTGGGGTCCGCATGAGATCGCCGGAGAATAATTATCAAAGTTGCTTGCCTCACCCTCAAAGTCATTCTACTTGCCCAATCTTAGACAAAAGCCACTGAAAGAATATCATACCTTGGCTAAAGCACTTGATACCTAGCAAGGCCCCTCTGAAGTTATCCATCCCATACTGCTTGTTTTTCCTATTGGTATGGTCAGTACCGACACTGACGCATTTTTGTGTACCATTTCGGAACTTACCACGATATCTATTACTAAAAATTTACATTCCTTGTAGTATTGAGTGCACCATTTATGGCAAAACCTTAGTAGCAGGATGCCTATCGGGCCGGAAATTCACCTCATAACCTCGCTCTGCACTCCTGAGTCAGAATCCCTAAGGAACCTCACTCCTATCGAGAAAGAAGCCTGCTCCCAACTAGGATGGGACCCATATAACTCTCAAAAGAAACAAACGAAAAGCTACCAAAGAAGAGAAAATGCGTAATAATGAAAAGAAATTAGAAATATATTGATTCAATTTTTTTCAAGAACTGAATACAAATATAATATTCACTCATATTCACAAAAAATATACAGACATTTGCAGATGACACTAATTACGAATTGACATGCATAGTAGGACTTACAACACAATAACGGTTTACATTTGCATACATACACAGATATATAAACAACTGCTCCTATGGATGCTCCTAACCTTAAATTCTTCAATACTCTCGCTCCCCGCCTCCCGCTTCGTGCAACTAAGGGTAAAATTGTAGTTATCATATCTGATACACCAAAAGGATTTATGTTCTACTTCTACATAAGTAATCAAGTAAATTAGAATATGCACCAACTTAAAATGCATAATATATACCTCAAATAAAAAGTGTCCATAGAAGATTGATAAAACTAGCTGGTGGGGTTAAGTCACACAGGGGGGCCCGGACTGACTATTAGTGAAAATATCTTGAGAGTTGGAGCGTCTTTAGAGCGTGTATACATAAATTTGCAAAGATGCATATACATATCATAGAAAATATATCTGCAACTAGTTTTAAGCTGTTACGCATCAATTACTTCAAAGAAAAGAAACAAGTAATGACAACATGAAATGACTGAATAGAAAATACACAGAGCATTAGAAAATCAAAGTGGGTTGATGGTTCCATGGTTTAACAGGTCTTGTCCATGCTCCTGATTTTTAAAATCCCATTGCCATCAGTTTTTACATCAAATACTGGTTCATTGGTAATGCATGAAGCAATGGAGGCAGAAGACCCCTGTTCTGGGGCATGCCACCTGTTACAATATGAACTCGTGGATTTGAAAACAATTTGCAAGTTTGACCACAGCAGTCAGTGGAGGACCTGAGTTTGATCACAAAAGTGCTAAATTGCGCACTGGAGCATGATTCATTGACCCATTTAGGTGGATTGAGCAACCAAGGGTGGGGACGATGTGGGCATTCAAACACCAGCAAAAGAACCACAACGTGTCAAATCTACTTAAAAGCTTAGTTGCACGGAGCGGAGGCGGGGGTGGGAGCGGGGGTACACAGAAGCACCCTGGGTTGGAAGCGGCGAGGTAATATTTAATGAATAAATATATGTGCATTGTACGTATGTTTTATGGTTGCAAAGGGACGTGTGTGTGTGTAAAAAAAACATGATTGGGGAATGACATCTCAATAAAAATATTTTATGCCAAATATATTGACTAAACACATAGATAAGTCGTAGAATACAAGACGAGAAAGAGAGAGTCCTAAATATCTCTTACTTCTTTTTTCTTTTTCTTCTTCCTTGCATATATTCGGAAAGAGAAGTGAGAATTACATCCTTAAGATTAGTGTGGAAGCTCCCATCTTGGGAGTGCAGATTTGAGCTCCCGTCTAGGGAGCACACCCATTTTAGAAGGATCCTGCTACTAAGCTTAAAAGTAGTGACATGAACTGGCTTGTAATGGACTGTTCAATCAATGTGGATATCTGTTTTTACTAGACATCAACTGGTATTTGAGTGAGTTACAGCTGAAACTGGCTGATAAGGCCGAGACCCGCTTAAATGGTATGATAATTTTCTAGGCAGGGTTGATTGTGATGCAAACATGGATCATGGATGTTTCAGACTGTAATGCACTATTGTACGGGATTCCTAAAGGTGAGTGTATCAAACCTATCCTAAAGGTGAGTGTATCAAACCTACCCATTGTAGCTTCGTTGATCATTGTAGCAATTGAACCAAGAATTATGAACCGTCTGTTCCAAAGCATGGGACATTGTGTGAAGGTACGCTCCTACCTAACGACATGTGTATACTGATATACACATCAGACCTGTGCTCAACACTTCTAGCAAGCGGTCCCTCACCATCATTCTTTCTCCAATCTAAGTGAAATTTCTTTCCTGTAAGTATTGCTAGCACAAAAATGCTAAGGAATTTTGTAAAATTGGTGTTCAATGCAGAATTAAACACCCAAGTACCAATGTAGTGCTAGGTCTACACAAAACAAACTCAATTAATCCAATTCACTAACTATACTACCAAGATTCACAGAAAATTCCACGCAGTCAATCAAATTAAACACAAGAGAAGAGGAACATGATAACAGAATGGTGAGAAAACCCAGGCAAAGTAAAGAAATTAAATATCAAGCTGCTGAAAGAGACTCTTATAAACCAAAGTCGAACACATACACCATGGACTCAAGCTTCCCTCGCCGAATCAAGTCTTGTAAAGTGTGATTTGCAAAACTACATTTGGGAAACGAGGACCCAAGACCAAATAATATGGTTGACTCATTCTCCCCTCTCCACCTCCAGCAGTCCTACCGACCTACACCATGTCAGTGCCTTCCATAAATCCCACAGAACCCTCTGGTATCCACATTCTCATAGACCACCCACACAAACAAAGGAACTTGAGGTACAATCAAGCAAAACAAAATCCATTAGGCTTCTGGAATTTTCTTACCCCTCCATTGTTGCTTCTAAGCAACAATCAAATTTCTCCATTCAAACAAATTCCAAAAGTCAAGTTTTAAAAAATAGCTCGTGCTGTTGTGCATGCTATGGTACTGCTTGGTATGCCCACTATCAAGTATCAGAAATGCGGTCAATAATGGTGCCTGTAAAGAGGACTTTCTTCTTTTTGAACAAAAAATAAAGTAATATTTCATTATTGATAACAAATATTACAAGAGGAGCCTTTAAAGAGGACTTTCTCACGACTAAAACATAGTCGTTTGTGTCACAGCCAGATTTTGTCAACCGATTGCTATTTGAAGACCAAAAATGCTAATAACGATATACAACAGCATGCAATTCTTTCAATAGGGGGTAGGAAACACAAAATCATCAATTGTTCCTTTTATTTGTATATCTCCAATATTTGTTTTACCTTTTCAAGAAGTTCCAATGGGCTGCAACCAAATTGTTTTGCATAGTTGTCCAGGCAACATACTCAAGGAGTAAAGGGGTTAGGGGCTAAATTAACTATTGTAGATAGACAAAATACAGACAAACCCAATAACTTCTTGACAATCTAAGTAACCCTCCTAATTATAGACTAAATCCATAACCTAGCTGACCATAGATCCTTGCAACATCAAACAGAATCCTGAAACCACTTACGACCCAATCAAGAAGCGCAATTACATATGCAGAATCTGTAAGCATAAATGCCATATTCTGAAAAGTTCAGAGAAACCAGGTAATAGGTTCGAACGAAACGGGGTTTTATCTACAACACACAAACGTATATATCAATATAATCTAAGGGGTTCTTCGACTTCTCATCACAAACGATCTCAACAAAAAGAGTTTCGATAAATGACTCAAATGAAGCCATTAATATTCACCACGAAAATAATATCCACCACGAAAATTAAGAGTGAGATCGGAGAAACTAACCCTTTTGTCTATAATGTTCTTCTGTCTGCCCGATGAAGAACTGATGCTGAGATGTCTGATGAGTGTGTGATTATTCCTCGGAGATTGGAAGAAAGCAGGATCTTCGAAAGGAAAGACAAGGAGAAACAAGGATAGACTGCTTAATTAAGCAAGAGAGATTGTTCAAGTGCTTTGTAAACTCTACTTCAACGGATTGATCAACAAAAAGACGAGGGAAAAAGCAACTTCAACAATTATCAAAATAATCTCCCAAAAGTGTGATGTTGGATTACTAGTTCATTCACTAGTTAGTAGTATCACAACTTCCACACACATAAGAACATCAATTTTGAAATAAATGTGTCAGATTAGCTACAGATATTCTAGGAGTAGGACATTTAAAATTTCTATTATGCTTTGAACATTTGTGCCTAAAACCTTAAGGCCTCGTTTGATTCGGGTATTAAGTACCTGGGATTGGACTATTTGTATCCAATCCCGCGTAGTCCCTTGTTTGGTTCCTGAAAAATCGCATGGGATTAACAATCCCAGCACAATTTTAGTCCAATACGTATGGTATTGTGTAATACCTGGGGGGGTGTGGGACTAATTAGTCCGGGACAAGAAAACACGCGTATGGAAGGCTCCCCCTCTCTCTTCCATCGTCTCTTTCATTCTACCGCCTCCCCCTCTCTCTCTCTCTAACTATACCCAGATCTGCAGGTACTCCTCCTCCTCCTCCTCCTCTCTCTCTCTCTCTCTCTCTCTCTCTCTCTCTCTCTCCGTATGGGTTGAGTAAATCATCTTGATTGATTCATCACGACACAACCTCATCAGCAAGGAAGAGCAGCATAGGTGGCGATTCGAGAGGGATCTTCCGGCTGCGAGCGCGATTGTGACTTTTTGAGTTTGTATGGGAGATAATTTATAAAGTTTTCTGCTTCTTTTTTCCCGATCGGCTATAAAGTTTTCTTCTTCTTCTTCATATCAGTAGTATTGGGTCTATAGAACAAAGCACTAGCTTATTCCGAGTAGAGGAGGAGATGAGGATGGCAGTCGCCACCTATGCTGGATTTTCTGGGTTTTCGATTTATACAATTGGGTTTTCGATTTCTGGGTTTTCGATTTGGGTATACTAGTGCTACTCGATCATGATTTTCTGAGAGATTGAGAGAGAGTGCTAATCCCAAAAATTAGTTTGGGGAACCAAACATGGGATTGACCGAAACACGGGATATCCGATGTTAATCCTACACGAATCAAACAAAGGATTGAGTGAGATTCAGTACTAAATTAGTCACATGACAAATAAACCCGGACTATTAATCCCAGGACTACCAATCCCACCTATTTTAGTCCGCGAATCAAACAAGGCCCAAGTCCACAGGATGTGATCAATAAGAAAAACCATTACAATTTGAGCTTGGTACCAAATGAGTGGTGAGATTGGCAAAGTAGTGAACTACAGAGCACTTCCAATCATGTGTCCACCATTGCATTTCATTACTTTGCCCAAGTACGTTGATCAAATTACATATAGACGTTCTACACTTATCATCTTTGTCTCGCCAATTTTTTCAAACCAACTAGTATTGCAGGAAAACAAGGACAAATTCATAAACTGAAATTCCAAAATGCTACATCAATTTAGGGTTTAATTTCTAGGACCAATTTAGAGTCTGAGAGAGAGAGAGAGATAGAGTGAGAAAAAGTCACAAGTTAGGGTTTTTGAAATTCTAAATGCAACAACAATTTAGGCTTTAATTGCTAGGAACGATTTAGGATTTTCAAGAGAGATCGAGCAGCGTTGAAGAGAGAGAGAGAGAGAGAGAGAGAGACCTTCGTGGTGGCTATGGCGTTGGGGTCGCGTCTGGGTTCAGTTGGGTTGCTGCAGGCTTTGGTGGCCGCCGGTGGTGGAAGACGATATGGCGTCGGCGCTGGTCGCCGGTGGTGGAGGACGTCGGGCGGCGGGGGGCTGGGGTGGTTCTTTCGTCGTCTTCGTCTCTCCCTCTGTTTGGAAACGTAATAGAGGGGCTGGAGGTGTGTGCCTCGAAGTTTCATTTTGTGTGTTTTTTTTTTAATTAAAAAAGTGTAGGACCCACGGATGTGTGTGTGGTTTGTGGTGTGACAATGTGTGTGCCTGTAAATATCTCAACTATTCAATTTTAATACTCCTGCTAGCACCCAAAATTTGAGATCTACTACTAAATTCTCATTAATTGTAGACAAAAAATGAAGTTGTTTCGTTTATTGTGGTTTTTGAGCTTTAGGGACTTTGATGTGATGAGAGATTTTGGGGACTTCTTAAATTATTTGAGTAAAAAGTTGAAAATATGAATAATAATAATAATAATAATAGTCGATAACGTGTATCACCAGATAATTCAAATTTTAAAAATTGTCATAGGAAAAAAATGTGTCACCGCAAGAAACCGAGAGATAAACAACACGATGTTAAACCGAAAAGGAGAAGTCTGTGTGCATAGATTTTGATCCGAAACCACTGGATGCATTATAGTTCAATAAAAGCTCCATGCAATTTAGAGTCTGAGAGAGAGAGAGAGAGAGAGAGAGAGAGAGAGAGAGAGAGAGAGAGAGAGAGAGAGAGAGAGAGAGTCACAAGTTAGGGTTTTTGAAATTCTAAATGCAACAACAATTTAGGCTTTAATTGCTAGGAACGATTTAGGATTTTCAAGAGAGATCGAGCAGCGTTGAAGAGAGAGAGAGAGAGAGAGAGACCTTCGTGGTGGCTATGGCGTTGGGGTCGCGTCTGGGTTCAGTTGGGTTGTTGCAGGCTTTGGTGGCCGCCGGTGGTGGAAGACGATATGGCGTCGGGGCTGGTCGCCGGTGGTGGAGGACGTCGGGCGGCGGGGGGCTGGGGTGGTTCTTTCGTCGTCTTCGTCTCTCCCTCTGTTTGGAAACGTAATAGAGGGGCTGGAGGTGTGTGCCTCGAAGTTTCATTTTGTGTGTTTTTTTTTAATTAAAAAAGTGTAGGACCCACGGATGTGTGTGTGGTTTGTGGTGTGACAATGTGTGTGCCTGTAAATATCTCAACTATTCAATTTTAATACTCCTGCTAGCACCCAAAATTTGAGATCTACTACTAAATTCTCATTAATTGTAGACAAAAAATGAAGTTGTTTCGTTTATTGTGGTTTTTGAGCTTTAGGGACTTTGATGTGATGAGAGATTTTGGGGACTTCTTAAATTATTTGAGTAAAAAGTCGAAAAAGTTGAAAATATGAATAATAATAATAATAGTCGATAACGTGTATCACCAGATAATTCAAATTTTAAAAATTGTCATAGGAAAAAAATGTGTCACCGCAAGAAACCGAGAGATAAACAACACGATGTTAAACCGAAAAGGAGAAGTCTGTGTGCATAGATTTTGATCCGAAACCACTGGATGCATTATAGTTCAATAAAAGCTCCATGCGATTGGAAATTTATGTTTTATGCCATGTGCGGTTAATTGTTCTAGGGTTCAGAAGTGGGAGCTTATTGGGCATTTAATCCATGTTAAAGTTTTACAAGGTCTAAGGTCCATGAATTTTATTTTATTTTTTTTAAAATTTAGGCACTTTCAAAAGGTACCCTAGGGTTTAGGTTTTAGGGTGCACTTTCCTATTATAGTGGTTTAGACACTTTCGTAGGGTACCCTAGGGTTTTAGGCACTTTCGTAGGGTACCTTAGGATTTTAGGCACTTTCATAGGGTACAAATTTTTTGGCACTTTCATAGGGTACAAACTTTTTTTTGGGTAAAAAAAAAAAAAAAAAAAGATGCCAGCGTTAGGACTGGATAGGTTATAAACTTGTTTGGTGGATTAACGGAGTTACAAATTTTTTGCCTATGACTTTTGAACAAGTCGCCCATCTTTAATTTATAAATTTGTGTACGTGGCATTGAAAAAAGAAAAATAGTAGTATTGTCTTTTTTTTTTTTTTGAAAATGTCAAGTCAATTCCATTCAGGAATATGCCCGAGGGCAGTACAGATTTCATCAGAAACAACAGGAATGAACCAAAACTATCAAAATCTAGACGGTGGCACCCCTGCCCGAGGCAGACCAACAACAAGGCTGGGCTAGGAACCTGTCCACGATCTGCTAGTAGAGATCCCAAAGGAAAACAGCTCAAACCCTAACACTAATTACAAGATGAAATCTTAGAACCAAGCTTATTGTCTTTTCAAAGTTGTATACATTGACCTGGTACGAAGTTGACCAAATAAAAATCTTTAAGTCTTACGATTTCACAAATTATGCTGAGTTCACGTTAACGGCCCTGTTCGTTTCCCAGTTTAGTTTTAGTTTTAGTTTTGATGACATCATCATTTCCCTCATTTCTCTCTCTATCTCTCTCCAAACTATCTAACCAAACACAGTCGTTATATTTTTGTCCTGGAATTTTTTTACTAGTAATTTATTTTCATAATTATTTTTTTAGTTTTCTTCGTTATATTTGGGATTAATCTTTCATCTCCACGAGAAGAATTAGAAAAGTAAAAAAATGTGGAATGAAGTTGAAAAAGTTCATATTAAACGACCTTGTAGATAAAAAAAATAAATTACAAGCTGTTTGGTTTTTTTTTTAATCTTTAATTAGTGATTTTTTTTTTCTTTTGGTCATAACTTTTTACTTGTAAGTTATATTATCAAGACAGGTGATTAATCTAAAAAAAAACATGAATTTACCGATAAAAAAAAAACATGAATTCAACAAAAATTCAAAAAAAGATGAACAAAATACCAAAGCGAAAAATACAAAAAATATTAGCATAAACTCAATTCTTATAGGTAAAATGAAAAGTAATTTACAGGTAGAGATCAAAGAGCAATTCTATAAATTTAAGTATACTTGTTTAATGCACGTGACCGTAAAAAAGATACAGGGACGGAGCCATAAATTTTACTACGCAGTGGCGAATTTTTTTTCCCAAAAATACTTCGCAGAGGAGAGCCTATATTCAATATAATACTAGAGATTTTTTTTTTCACCTTGCATGGGCGACCGCCTCTAATAGCCCTCTATGACTCCAATATCCATAGTAGAATACCAGTCTACCTACTAATACCGTATGTGCCCGATTGGCTGCAGCATTAGAGGGGGTATTAAGTTATACCTCCTCCCCTTATCCCGGTCCCACACTTTTATCCTTGGTTTGGCAAAAATTTAGAACCCGGATAACTTAATACCCCCACCCAAATAATACCCCTTCCCCCTCACTAATTAATAACACCCTCCCCCATTACTAATTTATACCCCTTCATACCCCCTAGGAAATTACCCCCATACCCTCCATTATACCCCTCCCCTAACCCCCAGGTTTTTTTTTTTTACTGTTTTTAAAAGAAACCAAATGGAATTTTAAATGTTTAACGAACTCTTGCGATTTCCTTCGGATAAAAAAACGAAGTACTTTTGTGCATAATTTTTTAAATTTTTTTGCACCACATTAAACTACTAATTGAGATCTTTAATTTGATACAAAAAAATTTGAAAAATTTTATACGTTAGAATTGACATTGTTGGCTTGCTTTGCAATATCCTTTGGATAAAAAAATAAAGTATTTTCACATTAATTTTTTTACTTTTTTAGCACCAAATTAAACTACAAATTGAGATCTTTAACTTGATACAAAAAAATTTAAAATTTTTTATACTTTAGAATTTGACATTGTTGGGGAATAACATAAAACATTTACCATCAGGTCACCCTTGGATCCCATAATTACCATCAGGTCAAGCCCAACTCTGAAAAATTCCCATAAACTCCCCAACCCGTATAAAAATGCCTAAATCATAAGGTACCCTATGAAAGTACCTAAAATCCTAGGGTACCCTATGAAAGTGCATAAACCACTAAACCCTATTAATAGGAAAGTGCACCATAAACTCTATGGTACCCTACGACTAGGGTACCCTATGAAAGTACCTAAAATCCTAGGGTACCTAAAATCCTAGGGTACCTAAAATCCTAGGGTACCTAAAATCCTAGGGTACTCTATGAAAGTGCATAAACCACTAAAACCCTATAATAGGAAAGTGCACCCTAAACCTAAATTCTAGGGTACCCTATGAAAGTGTCTAAAATCCTAGGGTACTCTATGACAGTGCCTAAATCACTAAAACCCTATAATAGGAAAGTGCACCCTAAACCTAAACTCCAAAAAAGAGTGACTTACCTTAGTGGTAATTAAAAAAAATGACTTACCTTATTGGTAATTAGACATCTCTTTTCTAGACCTAGAGGTAATAATCCCTTGAAAACAAAAGTTGTAGGATTGTTCTGGTGGTGTTTGGCGACGCCAAACTCCTTTCCCGGCTGAGTTCGAGTCCCAATGGTAGCGCCTTCTTTGGTGTTTTTGTTTCTCACTAGTCTGGCTTTTTTATATTATTATTAGTTTTTATTTTAACATCATCAATTCCCTCTCTTTTTTGGTACTTTTTGTTTCTCTCTATGCTAGCCTTCTTTCTTTCTTTTTATTAGTTTTTATTTTAATATCAGCAGGACTCCTTCCCCTTTCTTTTAGTCCCTTTTTTTCCCCCAACGAGTCTAGATCACACTCAAAATATGCACTCAAATATACAAACACCCTAATTGGGATTATTGCCTCTAGGTCTTGAAAAGAGATGTCTAATTACCAATAAGGTAAGTCATTTTTTTAATTACCACTAAGGTAAGTCACTCTTTTTTGGAGTTTAGGTTTAGGGTGCACTTTCCTATTATAGGGTTTTAGTGGTTTAGGCACTGTCATAGAGTACCTTAGGATTTTAGACACTTTCATAGGGTACCCTAGTCGTAGGGTACCCTAGTCATAGGGGTACCCTAGTCATAGGGGTACCCTAGAGTTTAGGTTTAGGGTGCACTTTCCTATTATAGGGTTTTAGTGGTTTATGCACTTTCATAGAGTACCCTAGGATTTTAGGCACTTTCATGGGGTACCCTAGTCGTAGGGTACCCTAGGATTTTAGGCACTTTCATAGGGTACCCCTAGTCGTAGGGTACCCTAGGATTTTAGGCACTTTCATAGGGTACCCCTAGTCGTAGGGTACCCTAGGATTTTAGGCACTTTCATAGGGTACCCTAGTCTCATAGGGTACCCTAGTCATAAGGGTACCCTAGTCGTAGGGTACCCTATAGTTTAGGTTTAGGGTGCACTTTCCTATTATAGGATTTAGTTGTAACGACCCAGATTTTCGCTCTATTATTTATTTATTTATTTATTATTATTATTCGCGTGTTGATTTTTAATCCTTGATATTTATTCGCTAGTTACTATTGAGCTAGGATCCTAACTTAAATATTTTTTTTCCGTTCCTATTGTAACTATGCATAGTATATACATAGTATATAGTTAGTGTCCTAACTATTTTTCCTAAACTCCATTTACTTCCCAACTAAACCCAAAACCCATACACATCAAACTCAATTTTTCATCACATCTATCCATCACTCTTGTTTAGCCATTTTTGGCCATCCCTTTATCTCATCCAATTAGAGTTTAACACACTCCCTAAACACTTTCCTCTAACCCCTAGTCACAAGCCCTCACATCTCATTTGTTTACCCATGAGTTTATTCCTAAAAGCTAAATCTTATATTGCCCCTCCCCATTTGTTTGGGCAGAAAAACAATAGAGAGGAAGAAAAGAAGAAGAAAGAAAGGAGAAGAGGACAAATGTTTCCATGCACCCACACCACCAATTCCATTTTCGGGTAGCCCATGTACCCTTCATAAAACTTCATTTCTCTCCAACTTGGAGTGATTTTCAGGCTTAGGTTTCTTCATGAAAGTTTTAGATCACTTCGAGAGCTAAGTTTTCGACACAAGAATCATCCAAAACGGTTGAAGTTTGACTGCTCTATTGCTGTCCGAAGTTCAGTCCATTCGACGCGACCGAGGCCCATCCAAATCACTTCGGTTTAGTGTAGACACCCCGATTTTGAACCCAGGATGCGCTCGAGCATTCCCGATGATGAAATAGACCAATCATGCATACCTCGAGGCTAAGAACAAGGCTTGAACTCACCGAACCACCCTAAACCATTCTAAACCCTCCTAGAACAACCTTAAACCAACCAAAATGACCAAAATACCCTTCAAACCATCCATAAACCATTTCAAAATAAACCCAACCTTGCACCACCTTCTAGTACATTCAAAACCCTCTTTTTTTGATATATAATATGTCCCAATCCGTTTTGAAATGAGGGAGATGTGTCTGTTTTACCAAAATGACTTGTTTTCCCGAGCTTCTGAGGGTAAAATGGTCACATACTTGGATGTACAAATTATCTTGGGTTCAAACCACTTGGGTTAGAAAGTACACTCGACAAGCTTTCCAACGCTTCAAACCACGCACGAAACGGAGTTCGGTAGCACCCGGGGCGGCCCCGCAAAGTTTTAGCTTTTGAGCAACGGCCTTGAGCGCTCAAGCCCTGGACCTTGAGCGCTCAAACCCAAAAATCAGCCTTGAGCGCTCAAGCCCTGGACCTTGAGCGCTCAAACCCAAAAATCCCACCTTGAGCGCTCAAGCCCATGGCTTTGAGCGCTCAACTCTGAACCAGTGAAGAATCTGCAGAGTATCTCATCATGAGATTTCTTGCAGGGGGGAGCGTCTAACTGATTGTATACGTCTTGTACACGTATAATACATTCTACATTGCCCTATTCTACTCCTAAAACTACTCCTAACCCATTCCAAATACAAAACCCACTCTCTCTCTCTCTACACTTCCCTCCCACTCTCCCTTCTATATAAACCACCCATTGCCCACTGATTTCAGGACAAATTCCGACTCCAGCTCTCTCAATTCCTCCAGAAACTATCCCCTCTCTCTCTCTCTCTCTCTATAAAACCACCCATTCACCACCCAAACCACTTGCAAAAACCACCTCTCAAGCTTCAAATCCGACCATTGATCATCAATTAACCATATATACTGTCTCATTCACCTAGAATACCAACCAAAACCTCTAGAATCAACCACCATCAAGCCCAAATTCAAGTTCAAGCCTTGATCAAGCCGAAAGGTAGTTAAAACCATGTGAAAATCACTGTTTTGGTCTTGCTGAGGGAGACCAGTGGGCTCATTCAAGTTCCTCATACTTGAAATGAGCCTACAAGGTCTGAAAAGTATCATAAAATAGCAGAATTTGACGATCTGGGAAGGGCTTGAGCGCTCAAGGCCTTAACCTTGAGCGCTCAAACCCCAACAGAAAGTCAGTCACAGTGTTTCAGCCATAACTTTTTACTCCGAACTCCGTTTTCAACGTATTATATATCAAAACGTAGATAATTTGAAGGGCTACAACTTTGTAGTTTTATGTTTTTCCCATTTCTATATCAAAACCCTCCAAAACATGCAAATAGTGTCGGAAAGATAAATAATTTTGTTCAAAATGGTGTTTTAAGTTCTATTTTTCTCCTTCATTGTCATTTTCCTTGTTTATATCATTCTGTAATCGCATTGTACACTTCACACAAGCATCCACCATCACTTAGTTTGTGTTTTAATATTCATTTACGTGTTTGCCATTCCCGTATCCCCTATTTTGTGTTTAAAATCAAATTTCAAATATTTCCAAAATCCCACAAAATGTTGAGTAGAGACCGGTTCACGGACCGGGCGAGAGGGGTGCCGTAAAACCCTTCCCCTCTCGTAACCAAACCTCCGAATCCGAGAAATCTTTGGTTCCGCCATGATCAGTGAAATCTTTTTCAAATGGGCAAACGAGTCATGTTTTTATCGGTTTCTCGGGTTCGGACCTCAAATCCAGGTGGCGACTCTAACAATCTTCAATCTTTTCAAACGCCAAAACCGAACCGTTTTCCAGTGGGCCGTCCACAAGCTGGCGACTCTGCTGGGGAATATTGGTTAATATATATTTTATTTAATTACACTTGTGCAATTTTTATTACACTTGTGTAATTTTATTGAAATATGTGTTAATCAAAGTGGGTTTAATTCGAAAGATGTTTTGTGGGATTTTTCAAATGTTTGAAATTTAATTTTTGCATTGCATTTGCATCGTTCTTAGCCCCGCTGGCATGTTTTGGCAATCCTGCCCGGTTTGCCGGTGACAGGGAATCCCGAAATGCCCAGCATCCCTCGACCGTGATAAATCACATCGTCACTATCGTTTTTAACGGTAGGAGGCGGTTTTGATTTTGAGTCCGGGGTACCCTCAGTGACCAAAACCGGCCTTTGCATTTAGTTAACCATAGAACCCCACGTTAGATAACCAACCAATGTGTTAGGATTATGTGTTCCATCCTGTTACGTGCTATGTGTTACCGTCTTTCCAAGCATGCCATACTGCATACATGCATACACTTGCATCCGTACATATTCTCGTCTTGTTACGTTGTCAGCATAGCATAAGTTAGGTTCCCGGCAGTTAGTAGGAGGTTGCCTTGGCCCGATGATGAGTCGTGCATCCCACATGTGCGTTATTCTTACGAGTTAGCCTTTAGGATGACCGGACATGGAAAAATTTGGATCATCAAATTCCTAAACACTGATCTAAACGGGTTTAAGGGACATTGGCCCGAGAAGGATCAATCGCCCTTAGGCATCTGATCTTAGATCATTGTCGGAATTTGTGTGGATCAGAGTTTCCCAAATCCGACCATCCGATATCAAGGACTTGTCACTTAAAAGAAAACTTGAGGATTGGGGCAATCTTCCAAAGCTGTCGAATGCAGTCGTCGCGAGCGTCGTTTGTATAGATATTTCGTGTAAATATCCCGTTTTGTTTTAGTGCCTCTGCGGTTAGTAGGAGGTTGCCTTGGCCCGATGATGAGTCGTGCATTCTGTATGCGCGTTGTTCTTGCGAGTTGGCCTTTAGGATGACCGGACGTGGGAAAATTTGGATCATCAAATTCCTAAACACTGATCTAAACAGGTTTAAGGGACCTTGGCCCGAGAAGGATCAATCGCCCTTAGGCATCTGATCTTAGATCATTGTCGGAATTTGTGTGGATCAGAATTTCCCAAATCCGATCATCCGATATCAGGGACTTATCACTTAAAAGAAAACTTGAGGATTGGGGCAATCTTCCAAAGCTATCGAATCCAGTCTAGGAGACTTTAAATCCACGGACTATGAGATACCTCCGGTGTTGGCCGTGCCCGAACGGCCGCTCGTGATTCAAACTAGCCTTGGAGTCATTAGTATCTGGGTTGCACACCTATATTGCTTTGTCTCGGATGGTCAAGAAAGGATAACGGTTGCGGCTTCAACATTTAGGCTATAGGTTGAAAAGCCGTAACTGCCGAGTAAACGACCTACCCGTGGTGTTGATTCAATCTGCTGTGCAATGGCTCTAAGTGAGATTTGAAACCGGTAGACTAACCGTAGGCTAACCTCAGCATAATCTATAGGATAGATGTCAGTCTAGGAGACTTTAAATCCATGGAGTTTGAGATACCTCCAGTGTTCGCCGTGCTCGAACGGCTCCCCGTGTTTCGGGCTAGCCTTAAGTGCATTTGTAACCGGATTTCAACAACCTTATTGCTCTGTCTCGGATGGTCTATAAGGAGATTGGCTCTGATTCCACGACGATTGGAATTTAACCTGCCTGTCACGACTTACCCGTGGTTGTTGTTTCAAACATCCGTGCAATGTCTTAAGTGAGACCGAGACCGGTAGTCTAGATCTTAGGACGACACGATGACAACGACACATGCACGACATTTCCTTCAATAAAACCAGGGGCACGATCTGAATTTGACCTTTTTGCTTTACTGTCAGTTCCGAGCCGTTCGTCCCAAAGAAACCTTACAATTCCCCGAGCAAAAGTTGACTCAACCCAAACCTCAAGACATAGATGTTCCAGCTGAAATCGAAGGACTCAAGATAGTTGTGAACAACCTGGGCAATCAAATCACCCAGCTCATGATCATGGTGCAAGACGTCCGTGACCGTCTTCCAAAGTTCCAAGAGAACCTCCAACTACCCGGAAAAAGCCCAGAAATGGCTGCAGCTTTGGCCAAGATCTCTGAACTAGAGGAATCTATCATGGAAGGATTCAAACCTATAGAGATGCACCACTGGGACGTTGAAAAGGAAAACCTCAGTCCAGAAAGCGAAATGACTTACTCCGAGAAGGACAAAACACCATTTACCAACAACAATGCAAAAGCCACCCCCAGCTCCACAAATATCAAACCCAACTTCACAACCAGCACCATCAGCAAAGCCAAACCAACCACAACCATAATCCAAATCAACCAGCCTAAAGACCAACCAAGAAAATTCTCCCAATTCCCCACACCCCTGTCCTCGGTCTATGAGGAGCTTCTCATGGCCGGTCTTCTTAAACCACTCTCTCCAACTCCTTTACCTTGAAAGCTCCCAGCTTACCACGACCCAAACGCCTTCTGTACCTTCCATCAAGTGCCCGACCATGCTACCGATGATTGTCAACGCCTTCGTCATGAGATTCAAGATCTCATTGACGATGAAACCATCTCTCTTCTGCCACTCGAGTCCAACACCATATTAAACCCCATGCCTCAGCATAAACAAAACCTCGGCATCAATCAAATCAGCTTCACTTCCACTAAAAATGCTGCTTCAAGCTTCACCAACAATGATCCCAACCAAACCGAACTACCAACGAAGTCACAACCCAAATCAACCGCCCTCAAAGCCGACGAAGAAAATTTTCCCAACTCTCTGCTCCTTTGCCCTTGGTTTATGAAGAGCTTCTCATGGCAGGTTTCCTCAAACCACTTCAACCAACTCCACCCCCACAAAATCCCCCACCTTCCTACAACCCAAATACCTTCTGCATCTATCACCAAACACCCGGTCACCCTACCAAGAGATGCCAACGCCTCCGCCACAAGATTCAAGATCTCATTGACAACGGATCCATCTCTGCACCACTGGCAAAACCAAATACCACGCCAAATCAATGAACCAACAATGGCCATGCAATAATTCAATCTTCCACGAGTCTTGGAAGTCTTCAAGTGTCGAGTCAAGTTTTCACTTCAAATTGAGTCAGTTTGCGTTTCGAGTCTGTTTATGTTTTGCTTTCCTCGTCTATGTGTTTTCATGTTCGAGTCTGTAATGTCTTGTTATTATTGTCAAAAAAAGAAAAACACCAAAAATAGAGTCAACTTTGTAGTCCTGAACTACGCGCGACCTGATTCCTTGCAAAGGGATACGTAGGCAACCCTTCGCGGTTCGGTCGTAACTATCAAAAATCAATGTTGTCCCCCGTTGTGTTAAAATTGTCAATCATAAACTTGGATTTTTGTAATAATACCTCAACTTGGAATTGTTTTTCACCATCATTTGAGAAACATGATAATCACTTCAAAACACAGATGGATTTGGATTGAACTCTCGCCCCGTACAAGGAGGATTTTCAATGGACCATTCCCCAGCGCCATCAAGAAGCAATGCTTTGACACAGAAAAAGCCTGCTAGGTCGAAAACCCGTAAGGGCGGTCTAGGCAAAAGTTAAGGCAAAAAGCTCACTAGATCAAACTTCAAAATGAGATCTAGGCAAAAGTTAGAGCAAGCATGAGTTCTCCACATCAAGTTGCACAATTCAAAATGAAGAAAGGCATTCTTTGTTTGATTCCCCACATAAATATCCATTGCAAAGCCCTTTTGAGCCTGAATCAATTTCCTTGAAAAAGAACCCAGCTAGGCAGCTATCCCCCACACTGGGGTGAAACAAGAAATATGAAAGTGTCAAACACATGACAGCCAGCAGAATAAAAGGGCCAAAGATACAAGCGTGTGAAGATTCAAAGTATCATAACAATGAAAGTGCCAAACTCATAGGCTTGTCAAATACATGGGTGCAACAAGATGAAGAACACTGAAGAAATTTGAAACGAATGAAAGGAAGTGCTCATTTAAAGCAAGAAGAAGCACGTGAAAGCACCCATCAGAAGCAAAAATGGCACAAAAAGTCCAAGATAGCTGCTAGCTCAAATAACCCCGAGGAAAAATAAGATGTTTTGACCCTATAATCCTTCTTTTGTTAAGCCCATAACTTTGGCCCCATCATAACCTAAATAAAAGTCCTTTTAGATTGGAAAGTGCAACTTGATAGTGAGAATTCAAGTCAAAAGGGAACAGTCTAATCTCCCTTGAAAAAGTCAAAGCATTGTGCAAACACTGGCGTCATGCAAAGCAAAAATCCAAACTGGGGCATATCAACGAGTCTTCATCAGCAGCCCTCTAAACTTGGGCATTTTGAAGGAAAATCAATGAAGCATCATCAGCAATCTGGGGCATGGGTTCACGACAAGAAATCTTGTGTTTTATTGTAGATTTGAATGAACGTCACTTGACGGAGTAAAACAATCACAAAATCAAAATCTAATTTTATCATGACAATTTCGACATCAATGGTGAAGCATGGTTGCCATCTTTCAGACACTTTGGGTCAGCATAGTCTTCCATACCCTTCGAGTTGACATGTTCTTCCGTATCAACCTTTGCTTACTCGGGGCACCCCAATCAAGCCATTCACATAGTTTCTCATATCCGTCATGTCAACATGGTCAATCAAATTCCCCAAGCCTTGTCTGTCACAATCCACCCCCTTGTCAACCAGGTCAATCAAATTCCCCAAGCCTTGTCTGTCTTATCAATGTCCATCCTTTTGTCAAAAAGGTCGATCAAATTCCTTGGCCTTGTCGGTCTCATCAATGTCCACCCCCTTGTAAAAAAAAGGCCGATCAAATTCCTTGGCCTTGTCGGTCTCATCAATGTCCATCCTTTTGTCCAAAAGGCCGATCAAATTCCTCGGCCTTGTAAAAATCCACCTCTTTGTCAAACAGTCAATCATGTAGTCTTAATCTTGTCTATCCTTGACTCGTGGAAACGATTTCAATGCATCAAAGAACCCGTGTTTGGGTACATGGTCAATTGGTTGTCAAAACCATCAGCAGAGCCGAGAAAGAAAATCAGAATTGAGGATCATCATCTATGGGGCGTGTCAGCCTAATGCCATTTCTGGGGGAAGCATACACCCAAATCCAGGACTGGGGCATAGAAGCCTAAAAGCCTCAAACCAATCCAAAACCCAAGTTTTGCTAAGCTCCAACCCAAACCTTGGCCTCAAGGGAAAGACAGTAAAGCAAAAGAGCCACCCATTGAGCCTCCTACTTTTGAAAGAAGGAATGTTGTCATTGTTGTCGTCGAGTGTCGATGCACGAGTCGCATGCAATCGTCCTGCGGGATAGTTTTCAATCAATCGTCCTCAATCGTCCTGAGGGATAACTTTTAAATCAATCGTCCTGAGGGACAACTTTTAAGTCAATGATCCTGAGGAACAAGTTTTAAATCAATCAATCGTCCTAAGGGACAGTTTTCAACCAATCATCCTGAGGGACAACTTTTTCAATCAATTTCAAGACCAAAAATGGTCACCTTTTCAAAATTAATTTCAAGACCAGAAATGGTCACCTTTTCAAAATTAATTTCAAGACCAGAAATGGTCACCTTTTTCAAAATTAATTTCAAAACCAGCATGGTCAAGTCATTTGGGATAATCATTGAAAAGCCGCCTAGCTAGTGCATTCAATCAATCAATCAATCATTTATTGTGTACATCAATCATGTCAAGTTGTTTGAGTATATTTGTTTAACCAGTTAGTGCATTTAATCAGTTGTTTTGAGAATTTGTTGTTGATGAACCATTGTGCCGCTAAGACCATCACATTTATGTGTTTGGTTCAATAGCGTATTGATTGCCTCTTTGCTCAGTAAGCAATCACATTTCCTCGATTGTCTCGTTGCTCAGTAGACAATCATCTTATCATTGGTTATCTTGTTGCTCAAGGGATAGCCCCATTAAATTTAGCCTCCCCGTTGTTCAGAGGGTAGCTACACTCAATCACAATCACAATCACAATCACAATCACAATCACAATCACAATCACAATCACAATCACAATCACAATCATAGTCGCCATCATTTGCTTTTAGTGTTTCGACTCGGGAAGGCTTGACGATTCACGTAAAATTATAATTTGTTTGTTTGGCGTTTCACGACCCGGGAAGGCTCGTTGATTCGCATGTTTGTTTGGCATTTCACGACCCGGGAAGGCTCGTTGATTTGCATAATTCGTTTGTTTGGCGTTTCACGACCCGGGAAGGCTCGTTGATTCGCATAATTGTTTGGCATTTCACGACCCGGGAAGGCTCGTTGATTTGAATAATTCGTTTGTTTGGCGTTTCACGACCCGGGAAGGCTCGTTGATTCGCATGTTTGTTTGGCATTTCACGACCCGGGAAGGCTCGTTGATTTGCATAATTCGTTTGTTTGGCGTTTCACGACCCGGGAAGGCTCGTTGATTCGCATAATTGTTTGGCATTTCACGACTCGGGAAGGCTCGTTGATTTGAATAATTCGTTTGTTTGGCGTTTCACGACCCGGGAAGGCTCGTTGATTCGCATGTTTGTTTGGCATTTCACGACCCGGGAAGGCTCGTTGATTTGCATAATTCGTTTGTTTGGCGTTTCACGACCCGGGAAGGCTCGTTGATTTGTATAATTCATTTGTTTGGCGTTTCACGACCCGGGAAGGCTCGTTGATTCGCATGTTTGTTTGGCATTTCACGACCCGGGAAGGCTCGTTGATTTGCATAATTCGTTTGTTTGGCGTTTCACGACCCGGGAAGGCTCGTTGATTCGCATAATTGTTTGGCATTTCACGACCGGGAAGGCTCGTTGATTTGCATAATTTTGACGTTTCACGACCGGGAAGGTCGATTCGCATTATATCAATCGTCGAGGACAAAACTTTTATATCAATCGTCCTGAGGGACAAAACTTTTTATATCAATCGTCCTGAGGGACAAAACTTTTTAAATCAATCGTCCTGAGAGACAAAACTTTTTAAATCAATCGTCCTGAGGGACCAAACTTTTTAATCAATCGTCCTGAGGGACAGGAGAACCCGTTGCATTTGTTTGCATATGCCCCCAGGAACTACGCCGGTCTGATCCCTACAATGGGGTACGTAGGCAGCCTGAGTGGCACGACCGATTGATCTTTAAAGTTTTCCTTTGTGACTTGAGATGTATCGCGGGGAATGAGTCGGGTTGTCTATGTCTTGGACGTCACTCATACCAAATCAATGGCATCGAGTCCCGTCCAAGAGGGGCAACTGTAGACACCCCGATTTTGAACCTAGGATGCGCTCGAGCATTCCCGATGATGAAATAGACCAATCATGCATACCTCGAGGCTAAGAACAAGGCTTGAACTCACCGAACCACCCTAAACCATTCTAAACCCTCCTAGAACAACCTTAAACAACCAAAATGACCAAAATACCCTTCAAACCATCCATAAACCATTTCAAAATAAACCCAATATTGCACCACCTTCTAGTACATTCAAAACCCTCTTTTTTTGATATATAATATGTCCCAATCCGTTTTGAAATGAGGGAGATGTGTCTGTTTTACCAAAATGACTTGTTTTCCCGAGCTTCTGAGGGTAAAATGGTCACATACTTGGATGTACAAATTATCTTGGGTTCAAACCACTTGGGTTAGAAAGTACACTCGACAAGATTTCCAACGCTTCAAACCACGCACGAAACGGAGTTCGGTAGCACCCGGGGCGGCCCCGCAAAGTTTTACCTTTTGAGCAACAGCCTTGAGCGCTCAAGCCCTGGACCTTGAGCGCTCAAACCCAAAAATCAGCCTTGAGCGCTCAAGCCCTGGACCTTGAGCGCTCAAGCCCTGGACCTTGAGCGCTCAAACCCAAAAATCAGCCTTGAGCGCTCAAGCCCTGGACCTTGAGCGCTCAAACCCAAAAATCAGCCTTGAGCGCTCAAGCCCTGGACCTTGAGCGCTCAAACCCAAAAATCCCACCTTGAGCGCTCAAGCCCATGGCTTTGAGCGCTCAACTCTGAACCAGTGAAGAATCTGCAGAGTATCTCATCATGAGATTTCTTGCAGGGGGGAGCGTCTAACTGATTGTATAAGTCTTGTACACGTATAATACATTCTACATTGCCCTATTCTACTCATAAAACTACTCCTAACCCATTCCAAATACAAACCCACTCTCTCTCTCTCTCTCTCTACACTTCCCTCCCACTCTCCCTTCTATATAAACCACCCATTGCCCACTGATTTCAGGACAAATTCCGACTCCAGCTCTCTCAATTCCTCCAGAAACTATCCCCTCTCTCTCTCTCTCTCTCTCTATAAAACCACCCATTCACCACCCAAACCACTTGCAAAAACCACTTCTCAAGCTTCAAATCCGACCATTGATCATCAATTAACCATATATACTGTCTCATTCACCTAGAATACCAACCAAAACCTCTAGAATCAACCACCATCAAGCCCAAATTCAAGTTCAAGCCTTGATCAAGCCGAAAGGTAGTTAAAACCATGTGAAAATCACTGTTTTGGTCTTCTTTTGAGGAGACAGTGGGCTCATTCAAGTTCCTCATACTTGAAATGAGCCTACAAGGTCTGAAAAGTATCATAAAATAGCAGAATTTGACGATCTGGGAAGGGCTTGAGCGCCTTAAGGCCTTAACCTTGAGCGCTCAAACCCCAACAGAAAGTCAGTCACAGTGTTTCAGCCATAACTTTTTACTCCGAACTCCGTTTTCAACGTATTATATATCAAAACGTAGATAATTTGAAGGGCTACAACTTTGTAGTTTTATGTTTTTCCCATTTCTATATCGAAACCCTCCAAAACATGCAAATAGTGTCGGAAAGATAAATAATTTTGTTCAAAATGGTGTTTTAAGTTCTATTTTTCTCCTTCATTGTCATTTTCCTTGTTTATATCATTCTGTAATCGCATTGTACACTTCACACAAGCATCCACCATCACTTAGTTTGTGTTTTAATATTCATTTACGTGTTTGCCATTCCCGTATCCCCTATTTTGTGTTTAAAATCAAATTTCAAATATTTCCAAAATCCCACAAAATGTTGAGTAGAGACCGGTTCACGGACCGGGCGAGAGGGGTGCCGTAAAGCCCTTCCCCTCTCGTAACCAAACCTCCGAATCCGAGAAATCTTTGGTTCCGCCATGATCAGTGAAATCTTTTTCAAATGGGCAAACGAGTCATGTTTTTATCGGTTTCTCGGGTTCGGACCTCAAATCCGGGTGGCGACTCTAACAATCTTCAATCTTTTCAAACGCCAAAACTGAACCGTTTTCCAGTGGGCCGTCCACATTTAGCTTAATCTTCGGAAGAGAGGTAGGTTACATCCTACTGAACCCATCGGTATATAATAAGTTGATTTTCGTTGAGTAGAAACAAAACCCGAGCATTTCGTTATTTGCAAGGTAGTGTAAATTTGTTTTTGACATTCTGAGCTACTGGGTCCCACCCAAAACAATCCGGACCCAACTTTTTCCGTGATAGAAATGTAGTTCATTTTATAACGAACGTTTTGATATATAATACGTTAATTTTCGTTGAGTAGAAACAAAACCCAAGCGTTTCGATCGTTGAGGAGCAGTGTCTATGCGTTTTTGAACTTCTGAGCTGCTGGGTCCCGTCCAAAACAATCTGAACCCCAACTTTTTCCATGATAGAGTTGTAGTTCATTTCATAACGAATGTTTTGATATATAATACGTCGATTTTCGTTGAGTAGAAACAAAACCCAAGCGTTTCGATCGTTGAGGAGCAGTGTCTATGCGTTTTTGAACTTCTTAGCTGCTGGGTCCCGTCCAAAACAATCTGAACCCAACTTTTTTCGTGATACAAATGTAGTTCATTTCATAACGAACGTTTTGATATATAATACGTTGATTTTCGTTGAGTATAAACAAAACCCAAGCGTTTCGATCGTTGAGAAGTAGTGTATATGCGTTTTTGACTTTCTGAGCTACTGGGTCACGTCCTTCAAATCCAACTTTTTCTGTGATAGAAGTGTATTTCATATCCTAACGAACATTTTGATATATTATTTATAAATTTTCATTGTGTATAGACAAAACGCGGACGTTTTGATCGGTGGAGTGCATGACTATCACCTGACTCGGTATAGCCACCAACTTGTAATCAAGTGAATAGTTTGGACAGTCAACTACGCCAGACCTAATTTTTGATTAATTACAGTTTGACCCCTAAACTTTAGATTTATTATTGTTGGGTCCCGAAACTTTAGATTTTTTACATTTTAATCAGGGATTTTGGTTACTTTATATTTTAACATTGTATTGCAAAATTTTGTATCACATTAGATTAAACATGATTTAATTTAATTACCAAGTACATGACCATACTAGGAAATGTGCCCGTGATTATCTCTTGACCATTTTTGCAACCGTACTTGTTTATTTATTAGACATGTTGATTATTATTATTGCAAGTATCAAGATTTTAGAAAATGGTATACAGTTCTTATATTATCACGTGGGTTTTAATAAGGTATTTTACGTGTTTACCTTTCGTTGTGGCAAAATTACAATTTTACCCTTGTATAAAGTTTTATTTGCAAAAGGCCCCCTAAGTTAGTAAAATTTTTGCGAAGGACCCTAGAACCGTGAAATTTCTTTTGTTACCCTTATACTTACTTAAAATTTCGAGGGCGACCCCTTATTTCTATAAATTACATTTATGACCCTATACTTTATTTAATTACATTAAGGCCCCTTGTTCTCAATTACTTTGGTTTGTGATGACTTGTGAATCGTGTTATTTGATTTTGTGACCCTTAGAATATCGTTATCGCTTTGCTTCTTCTGTTGTGCGTACTTATCATGAAATCGTTGAATGTTAGAATGGACATTTAGGTTCCCGGGTTGGGTGATCGTACGCAGATTTCACGTAAACGTTGAGGTTAATGGAAATTGGAAATGAATTGATTTATGGGGAGTCACCCCGAGATTTGTTGAATGGCAGACAACCAAGTGATTTCGGTTTGGAGGATTTATTTGGCAGCCTGCCAGTATTTCGAAACCCTAGGATATGACAATCTGTGATTACTTCATTTGAATTCTGAGGCGTTAAAAGGGTGGATGTATTATAGACCGAGTTACGGCTATATACCTACATGAGCTGACAGTTGTCACTCGTAGCCCAGTGGTACAGTCAGTCCCTGGGAAATTCATCCTTGTGAGGCGGTTGACGGTTGGATTAAGTACGTAACTTATGCCTTTCGTCAGGGCTCCCAGTCAGGGCAAGCAAGGGGGGAGTTTAATCACGGATTGGTCATAGTCCTTAGTGGTTATTTGGGAGGAAAGTTCTCTAGTTTGAGAACTTAGATGAAAATGTAAGTTAACGGCTAGTAATGAAATCAGTTATGTGTTTACTCTTTTACGTACTGTTTTTCAATCATATATGTTGTTCTTGTATATATGTTATGTAAGTGTTGCGGGTTAGAGTAGCTATTGAGTGATTTATCGCTCACGGTGTTACACTTCGTGTGACCCTGGTATAATACCATGATGTTGCTTTGCGACTCGGACGTATTATGCCAGATTGTGATCAAACAGGAGGTGTAGGTGTCGTGGGCGACGCTTATTTTGGAACATAAGGTTTTCCAGTGGATCAGGCTCAAGAGGAGCATTGAGATCAAGATCTCAACCTTAACCTGTAGAGCCAATCTCCCTTATTTTTGTGTTGGAAAACTGTAATCTAATTTCCCAACAAAGTACTATGTTATTGTTGTAATCGAACTAAGACAATTATGTTATTTCCGCTGCTTAATTAATGAGATCCTTTTTATTTATATTAATCATTTATTAAATGATTTAAATTAATGCTTCCGAAAATCGGGGCGTTACATTAGTGGTTTAGGCACTTTCATAGGGTACCCTAGGATTTTAGGCACTTTTGCAGGGTACCCTATGAGTTGGGCATTTTTATACGGGTTGGGGAGCTGATGGAAAATTTTCAGAGTCGGGCTTGACCTGATGGTAATTATGGGATCCAAGGGTGACCTGATGGTAAATGTCCCTTGTTTCAAATGGAAACATTTAAAATTTATACATAACTTTCGGGTTTTTTTTTTTTGGGTTGCCCCAGCCCGGATGTGTTGCCCAAGCCCGGAGGCTTGCTAGGCTTACTCAGGGCCGGCCCTGGTGACAAATGAAATAATGATAATTTAGAACGTAATTTCGCAACGGTAAACAAGAAACAAATAAAGTAGGTGGAGAGAGGAGGCGGGGATGCTGCTGTAGGCTGTAGCAGGTTCTGTGCGCCCTTAAAGCGGCGTCGTTTTGAGGCCAAAAAGCTAAACCAATTCGGACTTTTGTTTGTGGCCAATCCAACGATTGGGAAAGGGAACTCACTTAAATGAGTTCGCGGGTCATGATTTCCGGGTAAGTCCAGTTCGCAGGTCACCAATTCGGGTTAAACATCCCCGGGTCAACACCCCCTTCCCCTCTTTCGTTTCGTTTTTTCATTTGACGCTTAAACAACAGAGCTAGAGAGAGAGAGAGAGACAGGAGAAGAATAACGAAGGAGAAGAAAATTGAAGAAGAAAAAGAAATCAACAACCAAGGTCCTTCTCCCTGGTATAATACCATGATGTTGCTTTGCGACTTGGACGTATTATGCCAGATTGTGATCAAACAGGAGGTGTAGGTGTCGAGGGCGACGCTTATTTTGGAACAACAGATTTTCCAGTGGATCAGGCTCAAGAGGAGCATTGGGATCAATATCTCAACCTTAACCTGTAGAGCCAATCTCCCTTATTTTTGTGTTGGAAAACTGTAATCTAATTTCCCAACAAAGTACTATGTTATTGTTGTAATCGAACTAAGACAATTATGTTATTTCCGCTGCTTAATTAATGAGATCCTTTTTATTTATATTAATCATTTATTAAATGATTTAAATTAATGCTTCCGAAAATCGGGGCGTTACATTAGTGGTTTAGGCACTTTCATAGGTACCCTAGGATTTTAGGCACTTTCATAGGGTACCCTATGATTTAGGCATTTTTATACGAGTTGGGGAGTTGATGGGAATTTTTCAGAGTTGGGCTTGACCTGATGGTAATTATGGGATCCAAGGGTGACCTGATGGTAAATGTCCCTTGTTTCAAATGGAAACATTTAAAATTTATACATAACTTTCGGGTTTTTTTTTTTTGGGTTGCCCCAGCTGGGATGTGTTGCCCAAGCCCGAAGGCTTGCTAGGCTTACCCAGGGCCGGCCCTGGTGACAAATGAAATAACGATAATTTAGAACGTAATTTCGCAACGGTAAACAAGAAACAAATAAAGTAGGTGGAGAGAGGAGGCGGGGATGCTGCTGTAGGCTGTAGCAGGTTCTGTGCGCCCTTAAAGCGGCGTCGTTTTGAGGCCAAAAAGTTGAACCAATCCGGACTTTTGTTTGTGGCCAATCCAACGGTTGGGAAAGGAAACTCACTTAAATGAGTTCGCGGGTCATAATTTCCGGGTAAGTCCAGTTCGCGGGTCACCAATTCTGGTTAAACATCCCCTTCCCCTCTTTCGTTTTTTCATTTGACGCTTAAACAACAGAGCTACAGAGAGAGAGAGAGACAGGAGAAGAATAACGAAGGAGAAGAAAATTGAAGAAGAAAAAGAAATCGACAACCAAGGTCCTTCTCCTGTTTTTTTTTAATACTAAAACCCTATAATTCTTGGTTCAATTGCTACAATGATCAACGAAGCTACAATGGGTAAGTTTGATACACTCACCTTTAGGAATCCCGTACAATAGTGCATTACAGTCTGAAACATCAAACATCCATGATCCATGTTTGCATCACAATCAACTCTGCCTAGAAAAATTATCATACCATTTAAGCGGGTCTCGGTCTTATCGGTCAGTTTCAGCTGTAACTCACTCAAATACCAGTTGATGTTTACTAAAAACAGATATCCACATTGATTGAACAGTCCATTACAAGCCAGTTCATGTCACTACTTTTAAGCTTAGTAGTAGCAGGATCCTTCTAAAATGAGTGTGCTCCCTAGAAGGGAGCTCAAATCTGCACTCCCAAGACGGGAGCTTCCACACTAATCTTAAGGACGTAATTCTCACTTCTCTTTCCGAATGTATGCAAGGAAGAAGAAAAAAAAAAGAAGTAAGACATATTTAGGACTCTCTCTTTCTCGTCTTGTATTCTACGACTTCTCTCTGTTTAGTCAATATATTTGGCATAATTTTTTTTATTGAGATGTCATTCCCCAATCATGTTTTTTACACACACACACGTCCCTTTGCAACCATAAAACATACGTACAATGCACATATATTTATTCATTAAATATTACCTCGCCGCTTCCAACCCAGGGAGCTTCTGCGTACCCCCGCACCCACCCCCGCCTCCGGTCCGTGCAACTAAACTTTTAAGTAGATTTGACACGTTGTGGTTCTTTTGCTGGTGTTTGAATGCCTACATGGTCCCCACCCTTGGTTGCTCAATCCGCCTAAATGGGTCAATGAATCATGCTCCAGCGCGCAATTTAGCACTTTTGTGATCAAACTCAGGTCCTCCGCTGACTGCTGTGGTCAAACTTGCAAATTGTTTTCAAATCCATGAGTTCATATTGTAACAGGTGGCATGCCCCAGAACAGGGGTCTTCTGCCTCCATTGCTTCATGCATTACCAATGGACCAGTATTTCATGTAAAAACTGATGGCAATGGGATTTTAAAAATCAGGAGCATGGACACGACCTGTTAAACCATGGAACCATCAACCCACTTTGATTTTCTAATGCTCGATCTGTGTATTTTCTATTCAGTCATTTCTTGTTGTCATTACTTGTTTCTTTTCTTTGAAGTAATTGATGCATAACAGCTTCTAACTATTTGCAGATATATTTTCTATGATATGTATATGCATCTTTGCAAATTTATGTATACACGCTCTAAAGACGCTCCCACTCTCAAGATATTTTCGCTAATAGTCAGTCTGGGTCCCGCTGTGTGACTTATAACCCCACCAGCTAGTTTTATCAATCTTCTATTGACACTTTTTATTTGAGGTATGTATTAACAGAGAGACAGGACAAGATTAACCAGTAGAAAAATTGCAAAAGCTCAAAGATGGTGTGAGTCCATTTGTTATTACCATCTGGTAAGGCAAATCCAAATCCGTATGGAAAGATGGTGCTTACTTGGGAGGAAATCTAAATCTAATCATAATCGTTTATTTTAATTTATGTCATTGAACTTGTGTATAAAGGGTAATTAGATTAAAAAAAATTAAGTAAAAAAAAACTGGATATTTAGTTACGAAACCATCGAATTTTAGTTAGTATATGGATTAATTAAATAAGTGATTCAATAATCTGCCATATCCACGTGCTATAGATACGCAGGGGCAAATGCAGGATTTATTATTAGTGGAGTCAAGAATCTACGACATATCTATCCCATTTTGGTAGCCCTCTATGAAAATACGTGCAATTTTTAAATAAAAAACTAAATTATTTTCGCACATGATTTTTTGAGTTTCTTCACATTAAATTAAATATGTCAATTATTTCTATAATTTGGTGCAAAAAAATTCAAAAAATTATGGACGGAAGTACTTTATTTTTTTATCTAAAAATTACACGTTTTTTCGTAGGGAACTATTAAAATGGGACGGATGGAGTACTTTATAATATATACTAAACCGAGAGAGAGAGAGAGAGAGAGAGAGAGAGAGAGAGAGAGAGAGAGAGAGAGAGAGAGAGAGAGAGAGAGAGAGAGAGAGGAGTTAAAAATAGTGGGACTACAAAAAAGAAATTATATGCTATGATTGTGCTCCACCTTTTCGCATAAAAGTGAGAGAGTGTTAAAAAGAGGTGGGATCAAAAAAAAAAAAAGAAAAGAAAAGACCAGGGTCTTTCGGTGAATTATTTGGCCAAGGAGGTTGAGAGATCTAATACATTCTTACCTCTTCTAAGCTATTCCATCTAACCTTCAAGTAAGACAAAAGGAAGATTCTAATGCGACACGTTGCCTGCTCCCAATTATATGATCAACGGGATCAGTCGGCTAGAGAGCGGGGCTATTCTTCTTCCGGGGAGACAAAGTAGTCCCTTCTACTGATCGAACCCTCAGTACGGAGGTCTACGTCAACATGTTACGAAGCTCCAATCTTCGATGAGTCACCATTACTTGACTTAGAAAGGCGAACATTTGGGCAAGGGAAAGCGCAGTGCGCCTGGTGCAAATGGCTTTCTTTTTTTTTTCCATGATATACCGATCAGAATCGAGGGTCCTACCTACATACATAATTGAAAGAATCACTACGTAGGGGGGCGGTAAACTTGATGCGGGAGAGGCATGAGTGCAGTTCGATCTTTGTGGTGTATTTGTCTGTTGTAAATAAATATGTTACTTGGATATGTCTCCAGCTTGTGTTCAATGACAGGTAAGGCGGTCAAGCTACCTATGCATGTCTGGTCCAATCGTTTGGAAGCTCTTTCTAAGAGACAGGAATGTATATAGAAAACATCTCTCGGGAAAGCATGTATAGGATCTTGAGGGAAGATTACCAAAACGTCAAAAATATATACTATGTAGGGAATTTTAATCAAGTGGGGTCAGTTGACCACCTTTGCCTCTATTTTTGTCCGCCCATGGATATACAAACACACTAAAATTTACTTATGTACAGAGAAAGAAAAGGAAGAAAAAATGTTGAAAGGAGATTACATTAACAGACCTAATTAACATCAATACAACAATCCACACTGAGCCAATAATAGGAGATTGAAGTGAAGTCAGCCCTCAAGTTTTTGAACAGAGATCCAACAAAGATGTGAGTTAAAGAACAGAGAACAGACCGAGAGAACCATAACATAAATACGAGGGAAACAAATACATACTAAGTTACGAAGCCTGGTTGGTTGGGGTAATTGTTCTAGGGTCCAGAAGTGGGGACTTATTGGGCCATTTAGTCCATGTTAAAGTTTTACAAGGTCTAAGGTCCACATTTTTTTTTTTTAATTTTTAAATTTAGGTACTTTCAAAGGGTACCCTAGGGTTTAGGTTTTAGGGTGCACTTTCCTATTATAGGGTTTTAGTGGTTTAGGCACTTTCAAAGGGTATTTTTTTTTTTTTCATTTTTGACAAATGGCAACATTTCCTCCTATATTTGACAACCGGTGTTGTTGCTCTAAATAGTTGTAGTCCTAGTATTTTTTTTATATTAAGGCATACTTGGCAGGTTTGCTTTTTCATTTTCCATTTTCCACATTTTTTTTTATTTTTACTGGTTGAGAACTGATTGTGGAATGACGTCCATCAAAATACAAATTTTTCATAGTGCTGTATACAAATTTTTATATAGTGTTTTATAAAAAAAATTTGTATATATTTTTGTCACCGCTGAGTTGAAATCTTGCCCCCTGTAAAAAGCAATCAACAATATTTAAAGGGAAATGATTTTCACACCCCCCATTTTACAATCCACACTCCATTTTTGTCTTTATCTTACATGAATTTACAATATTGCCCTTTTTCAATACACTTTTTTCATACATCCAAGGGTAATATTGTAAATTCATGAAGATAAAGACAAAAAATGGAGTGTGGATTGTAAAATGGGGGTGTGAAAATCATTTCCCTATTTAAAATCTTGACATTTACCCACCCCACTTCATAGCATCAACGGTAGACAGACAAGGCTTGGTGTATAAGAATTTGTTTGTTTAATGTTTGGAACGTAATGTTAATGTTAATGTTTAGAACCTAATGTTTATGTTTGGTTTTGGTTCATTTTTCCGTTTGGAGTGCCTTAGTAAATGGGGAGATAATTTGGGTTGGAGTGCCTCCAGTAATTTTTATATCTTAAAATGGGTAATTTTGTAACTTCATTAAATATTAAAGTGCCTGCATAAAAAAAAGAGCCCTAAATCCAGCACCCTAAAAAAATATACAAAGAAAAAGTTTGGGAGGTGTAATCAAAAGAATACTTTGAAAAGTAAGGGAGGAGAATAATATTCAGAAAAAGTGAGGAAAGATTTCTACATTTATCAAGAACCTCGGGGGGGCAAGTGAATTCTTTACTTTTCCTCTCCAAAGTCCAAATCAAAACAGCCAGCCTTTACGTACTTCCCCAAAGTGCGTAGCATATTCGTTTCCTCCTCCTCCTCCATCCCTGTTCTTTCTCTCAATGCAAAATTAACAAACCCACCGCTTTCACGTGTAATTCACCAGACCCAACTGAAACCCTAATCGGAATCCCCCCCCTCATTTCAGGTGACTTGCATGCCGTTGTTTCTTTCTCAATTGATTTGTATGTATTCTCTGTATGATACACACGGGTTTATAATTGATTAAACAGTTATACGGTTGAATAACGTGTTTGTTAAGTAATTGCAATAGATTTTTGTTTGTATGTCTCCAGTTTGGTTAGCTTTCTTGAGAAATTAACCCGATGAAGAAAGCTAATGACTCCAGTTTTGATATTTGTCAATGTAATGCTGTATAGTCAATGATACAAGACAATGATTTAACCCAAATCAGTTGTAAAAACCCTCTTTAAACGAGTCTAAATGTTTTTCTTCTCGTTGGTTGATTAAGGATGCAACTCTGCAAGTACTCACTGCCACAAAAGAAGTACCCCTTGCATTTTCTTTTTATTTGATGATCGAGTACCTCATAGATTTATTTGCACCACTTTGGTACGAAATTGGATGGACTGTATCTTTGCAGGGCCTTCAGCAGTGGCGGACACAAAATTATTGAGTTTGGAGGAATTATGGTACGACAAGTTTGATTTTTGAAGGGGCTAAAGTACAATTTTAAGAATTCTGAGGGGGCAAAAAAACTGAATTTTATTGGAAAGAACAAAATATCCAAAGAAAATGCCAGTGGCCCCTGGACGCACCCCCTTGGGTCTGCCATAGCCTTCATCAGGGATTAAGATACCTTAGTATTATGTGCAATTGTGCATGCATAGTATTTTTGTGTTAGATTATGATAGGATAGGAGAGTGAAACCGCCAAGTCAATATAAGCTCTCTTCCCTTATAAGCTGGTTTTCATTTGAGTTCTGCACTAATGAAAATGTTAATTTCCTTCTATTATTCTTTGACATTTCATACTCATAGATTCATAGACGGTCTTGATCTCAAGGAATTTAATCTCATTGCACTTGCATAATTGGTTTTCATTATAGCATTCTCGCACAAGTTTGCTTCCATTTTTATGGGAGTTTTGTGTCGTTTCAATCGTTTCTTGTAGCTTATTGTGTCATATATTGACTGTCTATTCAATTATTGGACTTTTTCTTTTGGAGCAGATAACTTAATGCTATTCTCTATGGTGATACTTGTGCAGGTTCATCATACTTTGGTTTGATTCTTATCTCACCACAGAATTTTCTTATAGAGAAGTGTCAAGTCTCTGAATTGGGAAATAACCCGTCCATAATTGGACATGCAGAATAATTGGTTATTTTTCATGGATCCTGACTGGGGATCTCCGTACATATTCCCAGTAGATTCATCGGGGCCCCAAAATTCTGGCGGTCATTTGTTGTCGCAGTTTAGTTCATTTCTCGATAATAATTTTTACACCTCTAGATACTTGTTTGTCCCTGAAAGTCTTGTTCTTGAGGAAGCTTTTAACTGCATTTCAATTGCTACTGGTTCCTTAATATTTTGGTTTTCTGGTGGGTCAAATTCCAACAAAAGTGGCAAACAATCGGGAAATTCACATGCTTCAAATCCAAGAAGGTGGAAATATCCTGTAAAACGCACCACCGCAAGTAGACATAACCTTGCGGAATTTTCCTTCAGTTCTAGTTCAAAAGGGAAACCTGGTACCCCAAAGATTTTTGAGAAGATCTTGAGTTTCACTATGAGACAACTGCTCAATGCAGCCGAGGAACTCTTATCAATTGCGTCGCTGTCATTGCCTGCTGCTCTGGTACCACAGTTCAACAATTTGTAAGTCATTGGCACCTTCCCCAACACTTGTGTGTTAGGAAAAAACAGTCACACTATCTTCACTACTATTTGGATCTTATTTTTTTTGTTTATTTTGAAACTATTTTTACATGCATTGGAGAAGTTGATTTAACGTGCATCGGGAATTTGTTTACAGGGCTTGGTTTCTTTACTTTTGCATAAGTCTTGCTATCTAAGTTTCTTTCCTTATGCATGGTTATCAGGTCTGCAACGGCTTTAGGTGCTCCTTTGGAGAGTACCGATATGAGAATACAGAGATGCATGAATGAAAGCCCCTGCGAGGTTGAGCCTCATGGATGTGCTGATCTTTCTTTGCCTGACTTGAACTGGACTAGGCATGCAGTTGAGCCCAGAACTGGGATCAAGTTTCCTAAACTATTGGACAACCTTTTAGCTGGAGGGAAAAATACCAACATAATGTCAGAGGTCTACATTGAAAACTTCAAACTTGTTTCGTACGTGCTAGGGATGGTGTTCTTGCAAACATAGAATAGCATTGTTAACTATGGATATGCACTTTGACTTTCATTCTGCATCTGCATAGCTGCTACATATTATCTCATTTTCATCAGTAAACTAGGAGTTCCTCCTTACCCTTTTCTGGGGGGAGATAATTTTCGTGTCTATTCTGTCGTTTCTTTAACCTGAAATGGCTAGAATAAAACAAACTTGGTAACGTAGGAAGATGCGCTTTTTTCTGACACATCATTCTTTTTATTATTATTTTGGGATCAAACCTGATGCATCAATCAATCCCTCAGAAAGCATAGAAAACATGCTATTTAATAAAACTTGATGCAGTTGCATACTGACGGCAATGTTTTGAAACCTGTACCGTTGAACAAACTGGAAAATATGGACAGGCAAACGGATCACCAGTTCAACCAGTATCGAACCGTGATCTCATAATTATGTCCAATTTTATTAATAATCATGTCAAAAATTATTAATTAAGGATTACTACTATTATTATGATATAAAAGAATACCTGTATAAAAAAGTGTATGTAGAACCCTGCATCATTTGATTTCAAAGATGAGGGGTTAAGCCATTCTTCACTAGAAATGCAGACAACACTTTTGGAACAATCCCACATGGGTGAGAAAAAGAACTTGAGGCAACCTTTGAATGTATAAAAAGGTCGGAGTGCTAAATTATAATGAGCAGCAAATGGTTTGATAGTGAGTGCCCGAGCCGGTGGTCCCCTGCACGGTGCCTACCGTGGTTGTAATGCAGTAATAAAGTGCCCTGGGGTTTACTTCAAATTTTATCCTATCCAGTTCAATCAATCCATGACTGATTTTTATGGGTTGCCGGCTGAACAGCTAAATATGAGCGGTTTAAAAAAATAAGCCAGTCTCCGTAATGTTATGGGTATTGTTTTGGTTTTTTAGCCGATAAAAAAAATGTTATGGTTTTCTAGGTAATCCGGACAGGAGCAAGTGCCAGTCCGCAAGTGCCAGTCGATCCGGTCCGGTTTTTAAAATATTGATTTGACTGTCTTACTTAGCTGTGTGCCATGTGGCTTAGTACTTCGAAGAGAGAGATGCCAGTTGAGAGATCTGTAGGTTGACAGTCACCAATATGGTGGGAGTTAGCATGATTACGTCGTAATTTTGCTTTGAGAAGTAAAATTATTTCAGTGATCCATAAAATCCTGCTGACTTGTTAGATGTTTACTTTGTGATTTGCAGTTATTAAGTAAAAGCTACCACACATGAGAAAAATGGGCTTATTCTTTTTTACTCTTATAGTGTTAGTAACATTACTGGAAAACTTCATGAGACTTAGGCCAGCATACATCAATGACGCTTGTAGTATAATTTCCTAGGTATCACTGTGTCTGTATATGGCTATAAGGATTCGTTGATCCCTGTCTACATCCAGAGTTTGTTTTTTTTTTTTTTTTTTTTTTTTGAGCGGCAACTTTGGAGTTTGTATCTGCCTACGGCCACTGTATGAAGGGGAAAATTTGCTTTACCCCATTGTGGATTGGCCTCGGGGCCTTTCACCACCCTGTTATTGAAAAATACATTGACGATTTTGATTTTCCATTTTACACCCCTACCTTCACGCTATTTAATTGATGGAAAGTGCATCACATCGACCCATTTTTTGGACAATTGCCATGAATAAAAGTTTTAAGTTGACGTCGAAAATGCAATAAGCAGGATATTAAACCCATTCTCCTCACCAACATCCCCCGAACCCATTCAGAATCCTAACCTTAACATTATTAAGACAAATCCCAACCTGCACCACCTCATGTTTTAGAAGCTCCTTGATTTGTTGTTTGATCTTTATTCCAGGTCCTTGTTGGAACTGGATCCAGAACGATGAAAATTATCAAAATCAAGTCTTTGAAGGTCTATGCATTTGGTTTTTGTAAGTATTCATGGATTTGCTCAGTGTTGCCAGGTTTTGATGTATCTAACGTTGGTAAATCCTTACCTGAAGTTTAATTACTGTTACCTTCCGTTGCAGATGTTCATCCTTATGATGTCTGTGCGAAGTTGGGTTCAAAATATGCTTCAATTCTAGCTGGTGAAGTTAACAAATGCCATGATTTTTACAAGGATCTTCTGAGGTATTTGAACAATTGTTCTGAGACCATGTCAAGTATGCTTGAAACAGAAGTATGTGGGTGTGTGTGTTTTGGGGGGGTTGGTTGCAGCAAAATTCTTGTTCTCTTTTGCCCATCCTCTTTTTTGGGTGGGTTGCTAGTAGACTTCCCCATCAATTAGCACTTCGTGTGTGTTTCTAAGTAAAGAAGGCTAGAAGAGCTTGCATTGTTTATTTTAGTTTATCCTGTGTTTTATCTGCGCCATGGCTGGTTGGACCTTTCCTTTAATTACCATACCTGTTGAATTGTTACCGTATCATAATCTGGTTCACATACTATTCTATTTCATATAGATGAGAAAATGTTGAACAGTTCCCAAAAAAAAAAAAAACATATAGTGGAATGGTGAGAGAACACTTGCCTCTGAAAGACTTTGAAAGTAAGGTTGCCTCCGAAAGACTTGGAAAGGAAAGCTACATTAGGTAAGGTGTGATGACCTATTATATATCAATTACTAAGTTGTTAAAGTACCATGTACCTTAAATCTCTACCTATAGGCTACATGATCAAACATGTGGTAGGCTGGTAGCTTATTCTTGAGGTTCCAAGTTTTGTTTTTGTCCTTTGGTTAACAGCAAAGTGGCTGGAGCCTTTGGCAACCCAATATGCTGCTGACAATGTTTTCAAAGCATAGACCAGCAAGCTATGATGGTTCAGCCACAGCTCATACGGTTTTAAACCATGGACATGAAGATGATGTCATAAACTAAAGCTTCAGCTTCAGTTCGGTCATATAGAATGTACTGAACTATAAGGAACAACATTTTGGTGTTTTTGAAGCTATGCAATGCTGTTTTTATTTCAAATTTTTTTTTTTTTGTTTCCTAAACTGCTTCAGTTGTTTATTTCTCAACCTCTCTGAAAATTTTAATGTCTCCCCACTTTTTGTTTTGTTTTTTTTTTATCTATGCACTATTTGCAGTTCCAAAATTGCGCCTGAAAACTCTTTTTGATTTCTCAACCTCTCAACTTCTAAAATTTTTAGTGAACTGTTTCAGTTTTTAGTTCTTTATACCTTTTCAATCTCTCAATTGCTTTGATTTTGACTGAGAGCAATTACGGGTTTGGTTAATGAGATTTCATAGCACAGCCATCAGGTGTGCACGCCTTAGTTTTAGGTGTGGGGCATGTCACAATTGGGGGTTTGGGAATGCTTGACAAACAGTTCCTCTACGTTCTGATATTAAAAAATAAAAAAAAAGTTCCTCTACGTATTGTGTTGCTTATATGTTGAGAGGAGTGATCTTTTCAGGATGCGAGAAGTTCTTTTGTGTCTCTAATAGGGACAAAGTAGCCTTTTCTTATATTCTCGGCTTAGGTCGACAATTCTTGCTTCTTTCTTACAGGATTTCGATTCTCTTTTATTGAAAAAAAATAATTTTCAGTTCATTGAATTTTAAAGCATATAAAAGCTGTGGAATAGTAAAACAAAGTCTATTGGGAACAGATAATGCAAGGAGACTATTTGGATGGAATGAAAGTGTGGTGGATTGTTTATAGTCTTAATTAGTACATTTAGAGTTAATTTAGTCATTTTATTAAATATTTATACTTTCGTGGCCATAGATGTTTTTGTAATTTCAGCATTGTTGGACTTGTATGGAACTGGCCCGACAAGCCTGATAGACAGAGTGAGAACAAAACCATAGGTAATCCTTGTACCCAAGGTTGAATTGAAATCCCTGTTCCAACTCGAGAATGTATTTTTAGTAATTCCCTCAATTATCCTAACAAAATATGAGTGTCACTATAAATAGGCTTCCACCGAGTTTTAACAACCAAGATAAAGATAAAACTAATATTAATAATGCAAGATAAAATCCTAAATTTTTGTTTCCTCTGGAAAAGGAAGAAAGTCAGGCAGAATTCACCAGTGAAGAGCCATTGGTCATAAAAATCTAAGATGTATCCTAAATAAAATTATCTAATAGGGTCTTTTGCTGAGACTAAAAATATCATCACTAAATACCCACGACTATCTTTCGACGCCGGCGCTGGTAGTTGCTTGAGAATTGGGTGCCGTGGTGTCTGCATCTCTCCGTCATAGGTTTTTTTAGGCCTTTTAGTTCTTTCGAGCTCTCCATTTGAATGGAATGCTCTTCTGGGTTTCACGAATTTATCTAGTTATTTTGCTTAAGAAAAACAAACTAAGGACTTTAACTTATGAGTTAGTTACTCCGATCAAGAGAGCATATGAAGTTCACAATAACCTGAGACCCGGAATGAAATCCATGGGTATGATTACAAAACCTGTATAAAACTAGCATGATTCATATCTAACTTAAATAGTCATAAATAAATACACTGTACTTGGAGTAAAAGCTGGACAATGCCTCTTATAACTAGACTTTGTCCCCAATGTCATGCTGATTTCCAACTTTAGCTGTTTTTTTTTTTTTTTTTTTAAATTTATTCCACTCTTCATTGCTCTCTCTCAAACTAATAGCAACTCCCAAAGTACAGTGATGAGGTGGAATCGAGTGGAAAATAAAGAGGTTCTCATGGTTTCTACTTTATGGATTCCTTCAGTAAAAATCATTGGGTACTTGTGCAATTTTAGATTCAATGTTTAAGCATTCAGCTTTTGAAGGTTATATTTAGATCGTAATTCAGCTTCTGAAGTTGGAACTTTGAAGATATAAGATATATCATCACTTAAAGATTAAATTACAGAGCTATGTTTTATTGCGAGTATGACAAACTAGTCAGAAGGAAGATGTCTTTGACTCAATTTCATGACCTTGTCGAAGTGAATTCTCTGATTTAGTAGTTAGCCAATAATTCATTACCAGATGCCCTGATATTTTTGGATTTTATGTATTGAAATAGCCCTTAATGATCACAAGCCAAAGAAAACAATTTTGTTTCTGTTAAGAGTTCCATCTTCCCTACTACTGGGATGAGGAAGTAAGATACCTAAATGTTTTATATTTGGATTTCCATACAAGAATATGAATTAGAGCTGTGTCCCTAAGGCTTTTGTATGTTTATATTTTTTGAGTGAATGATTCTTAGCGATTTTACTTACTGGTAATGGTCCACAGTGTTTGAAGTTTATCCACACAAATCCGAGCCTCTAACTATTTGATTGTAGACTGAGAATACAATTGTTAGAAGGTGCGATATCTCAAGAAAGTCCACCAACTGAGAGTTAGAGCAGTTGAACAACCCGTCTCTTTGCTAGTAACCTTGCAACTGGTCTGTTGCTTTTACTTGCAAGTTTCAGTATTTGGAGATTCGACTCCCACGAAGGTCTTCTTCGTGCCCTTTAACATTTTTAGAGCAGGAATACTTAGTAGACTAGATGAATAGTGAGACAGAAAAGAACATTAGATGCTTCCTTTTAACTTGAAATGCCTACGATACAATATTGGCTTAATCAATTTTTATTTTTATTTTTTGTAAAATTAGCTTACAGAGTTGAAACAACGAATTGGTATGAAAGGACAATCAAGTTTGCTTGCCTTTGCCACTATACGATCAAAGTAGCTGCTTTTAGGCTTGAAACTCTATTGGCACACACTCACACTTGGCAACCCTTTTTTTTACCTTTGCACCAAGCAATGTCCTGTGTATGATGTCTTCTACTTTATGTTCTATGTTAAATATGTCAACACATAATACATAACCGTTATTCTTTGGATTCAAATATCACTATCAGAGATATAGTTTGGATGTGACTAAATACTAATGTTTGCCAATGCAGTTGAGCATTAAAAAAACCAAACTTGAATATTATGGTTCTGTCTGCCAGGCAATTTATGTGAAACTATAGTTCCAGGAACAATCCTTTGCGGATTGGATTGGATTCATTTTATTGTGGAAATGCCATAATCTGGGACTTTTCATTTGTGAAATGTCATCCTTCTGTCTCATCATATCACGATGTAAAGTTTAACACTCATCTAATCTTCCAAGGAATCTTTTCCTTTTGTTTGGATGACGCAGGGAGGATATCAGTATGACTGTTAGGCTTGTGGTTAATTGCAATGGGATGAAAATCAACACTGTGAGGGAGTAAGTAGTTCTTCTTCTTCTTCCAGATATTCTTTTGACAATCAAACCTTCTATTGAGCGATATGAATATGCCATGAAAGTACTTCATTTCAATTTTTGGTCGATGCCATCTCTAACTCTCTCTCCCTCTCCCCATTGTGGTGGTCTTGATATTAAGATTATTTGTATGTAAAGATAAACAGAAGTGTTGAAAATAAATTTTTCCGAAACCTTTCCTAGACAAACCTTGAAGGGCGGACCTGGTGCAGTGGTGAAGCTGCCCCAAAGGTCACAGGTTCGATCTCGGTAACAGCCTCTCTGCTTGTAGGGGTAAAAGGCTGCATACATCAACCATTCCCCAAACCCAACATATGCAAGAGCTTCATGCAATGGGCACGTGCTTTTCGAGGCAAAGCAAATAAGAGGGGGGTGCGCTGCTTCTGCCTGCTTTGACCTTTCATAACAAGAGAGGTTGATAATGTGGTTTGAGCTGTTGGATTAGTAATTAATGCTTGATCTAATGGTGAGGGGATAACAATTGTTCCTACTATTTTGGAAGCTCATTTGTTTTCCTCATTTTGTCCAAGCCCTACATGTGGTCTTCTAGTGAATCCATTGGTTTGAATTCGTTTGCTTGGGAATTCCAATCACTTTGCACTGGGCCATTAATATAGTGGCTCCTAATTTTTAATTGGAAAGATAAAAAGCCTTAGTGTGGCTGCAAAAATTGAGCACGTATTCGATATGAACCCATTCATGCTGTTCTCTGGCATTGCCCCTGTCCCGATGAACGGTACAACCACTACTAAGTGTTTTCATTTAGAGCAGTTCCTAGATTATACTCTGCCATATTGTTTCTCTGTTTTTCTTGTTGAAGGAATGAGTAGTCATTAATAAGATGTTTTTACTTGGAGCAAGCAAACCAAATTTGAACTGGTACCATCTCTTGAGAATGAAATCAAAGTCTAGTATAATGGGAATATCTGATTACCTCTTCAACTCAACTCATCAAAGTTTTGCAGCAACTAGTCAGTCAATGTAGAATAGAGTATCTTACTACGTTTATAGGAATGTAGAAACAGTTTTAACTTCAATTTAGTGAGGTCGTTTTTTGCTTGGCTTGGCTTTGGAACACACTCTTTTTAAAAAGGAGAGATGTGTGCGACATGAATGCTAACGATGAAGCCTAAACTTTACTTTGGTTATTGTTCTATGTGGTACAGATCTTTTGAGAAATCTCTGCGAGCTCGATTGGTGAAGGTAAGTTCATGTCTATGTGCTGCTTCTTCCATGACTGTATTCCACAGTTGTACTCCTGACACTTAATCTGATTGTGTAGACGAACCCAGACACCGACTTTAACTGCCTAGCAACATTTGGTTCCCTTTTCGCTCAAGATATACCTTTACATGCTGTAATGTCATGTCTCTGTCAAATCAATTACTTTTCTGTTACTTTTGGGTGTGCCATGGAACTACTTCTGACTTAGGTTTGATTCTACAGGGTACAACAATTGATTTTCGGCAAACAGCTGATGGACATCTAATTACTGAAAGTGAGTGAGTAGCAACTGATAGATTAAAATTTGATAAGCTGATGTTATGAGCAAGTCCGATTTTGTCCACCTTAGTGAGACGTGGTGAATAAATATACTCAATTTCATTGGTGAGAGGGTTTAGGCTATGGGATCGACACACTTTTTGGTGAGGATGGGGTTATTTTAGTGGGACCCCACACCCTGACCACCAATGCGAGAAAGGGTACTACTCACTATCTTCATATGAGGGTGAACGAAATCAAGTTCTGCAGGACGGAATTCGAAACCCTGGAGGGCGCCCCTTGTAGGGCGGCATCCGAGCCATTGGATATGTTTTCAACGGTCCCGATTTCATCTCGGCACTTTGTTGATCTGAGTAGTCCATTACCAAGATGAAATCCGAGCCGTTGATTGCCGAGATCAACGGCACGAGAGTCGCCCTACAGGACCCCCAGGTCCCTGTAGGACCTCATCCCTCCTTGTTGTAGCTCTCGTCTTTAGTAGGGGGTTCATAACTTGCATCCCTATAATCTGGTCCATTGTTTTACTGACCCAGGTATACTTCAGGAGGATGGACTCCAATAGCACCATTTTCTCTTCAGTTTCCCCCCTTTGTCCTTGTAATATTCATGTCCAAAACTTATGGTAGAATGTTGTTTGTGCAGTTGGAGGTAACCAGATTGGAGCTGTTCATAGCAAGGAATTGTGCAGTACGTGAAATACACCCATTTTCTTATATTTGATATTTTACTTTGGCACGCTTATGCCTTCCTGTTCAAGATTCTGACCTTTATGTTGAATTTCCAGCTGCTTTCTTTGATATGTACATTGGAGATGTTCCCGTTTCTGAGCAAGCGAAAGAAGATATTGGTCGAAATGTCGCGAATATCATAAGGAGGTGCTAAGCTAGTTCATATTATGTCACTGTTGTCCCTACTTTTTAGGGGACAGCTGGTTGCTTATATAGCTGAAGTGTGCGATGCTGACTTCGCGATTGTGTTGGAGTTACAAAGCAGCACAAGGGTTAATTGATATTTAGGGTCTTGTTGGATTAGACAAATTTGATGCTGGTCTCTCCTTCGATGCGACGGGATTGCCAGCAATTTAATGGTTGTATTCATCAAAGGGAAAATTATCGAAATGGTCCCTGTAGTTTCACTCGAGTCTCGATTTAGTCCCTCTAGTTTCAATTGCACTCCAACGAATCCTGTAGTTTCAATTTTGGTCGAATTAGGTCCAATTGATAACGGACGTTTGTAAAAATAACGGAAATCCCAATTTGGGGGGGTTTTTTGAGGGGCAAAACTGACTTTTTAATCCTCCTTCCCTAATTTGAAACCCTAACCCTAATCATTTGTTTTGCAGAAAAAAGAAGAAAAGAAAAAAACATATATTATCCATTCAAAAAATTAGTTCTTCGGTTAAACCAATCTCCTTGGATTTATGGGTTTGTGATGACGTACAAATTTTGCGATTGCAGATGCTACCTTGGCAAATACACGTTGTCCATGTACTCCATTGTCTTGCCAATTATGTGGACGTTCTTGGGATTCATGATGAAGCTACACTTTCTTTACTCTGCATTTAACTTGCCTAGGTACATAAAAAGTGAAAAAATCAATTCCACCCCATTTCCCCACAAATCCACAGTAGTATTACCACCCCTGTTTCTCATCTCTCTGCTTTCTTCCCCAGTTATCGAAATTGGGGCTTCCTTCTCATCCTAAAAAGTGAAAATAAAAATAAAAAAAATTTTTCAAATTCTTTTCAAATTAATATTGATTTTATGTAGGGAGGAGATGAAGTTCATTCGACGAAATGGTGAAAAATCCATGTAGAGAAATGGTAAGATTGTCTACAACAATTTTGACAAGATTTTTTCATAACGTCTACGATAATAAAAGCTTTTTCTTTGCTTTATTGTCTCCATCCTTCCACCCATTTTAGATGCAATTTTTAAATATTTAATTTTCTCTTATTTAAGTCGCGTATCTCCGTCACTTGTAGTGATTTATAATTCAATGAATGAGTGACAAACAATCCACCAATATTTATCCAATTCGAATCTTTATTACTTTCTAGTTGTCCATAAAAAAGCATTTAAAACAGTCCTTACTCTTTCTATTTCTAGCCATTCCGAGGATTCATCCTATATTATTCTAGTAAAATTTTTCCAGTAAATAATCGCAGAATCGTGGATAAGGAACTAAACTAACGACCTACCCAATTTATTGTAGAAATTTTCGGGATCAATGGTTGGACTATGCAAACTAGAAATACTTTTTCTTGGATAAAAGAACAGATTACTCGATCCATATCCATATTGCTCATGATATCTATCATAACTTGGACATCTATTTCAAGTGCATATCCCGTTTTTGCGCAGCAGGATTATGAAAATCCACGAGAAGCGACTGGGCGTATTGTATGTGCCAATTGCCATTTAGCTAATAAGCCCGTGGATATTGAGGTTCCACAAGCAGTACTTCCTGATACTGTATTTGAAGCACTTGTTCGAATTCCTTACGATATGCAATTGAAACAAGTTCTTGCTAATGGTAAAAAGGGAGCTTTGAATGTGGGGGCTGTTCTTATTTTACCTGAGGGTTTTGAATTAGCCCCTCCTGATCGTATTTCCCCCGAGATGAAAGAAAAGATAGGCAATCTGTCTTTTCAAAGCTATCGCCCCAATAAAAAAAATATTCTTGTGATAGGACCTGTTCCGGGTCAGAAATATAGGGAAATCACCTTTCCTATTCTTTCCCCGAACCCCGCCACTAAGAAAGATGTTTACTTCTTAAAATATCCTATATACGTAGGTGGAAATAGGGGAAGGGGGCAGATTTATCCCGACGGGAACAAGAGTAACAATACAGTTTATAATGCTACAGCAACGGGTATAGTAAGCAAAATCATACGAAAAGAAAAAGGGGGGTACGAAATAACCATAGCGGATGCATCAGATGGACGTCAAGTGATTGATATTATCCCTCCAGGACCAGAACTTCTTGTTTCCGAAGGAGAATCTATCAAATTTGATCAACCATTAACGAGTAATCCTAATGTAGGCGGATTTGGTCAGGGAGATGCAGAAATAGTACTTCAAGATCCATTACGTCTTCAAGGCCTTTTATTCTTCTTAGCATCTGTTCTTGTGGCACTTTTTCAAATCTTTTTTTCCAAAAAGAAAAGTTCGAGAAGGTTGATTGTAATCGAAATGAATTTCTGGTTCAGGGGTTTATCAACATCAAGTTTGTAAAAAGAACCTGAATTTATTTGTATAACCAATCCATCACTGAAGAATATGAACTTTGGCCAATAATGAAAATCGTCACGAATTGAATTAGAATCGAATTGTTTTGGGTCGATTACCCCTTTCAGTAATTAGCAATTAGACAATTCGAACAGTTTTGAATTTGCCTCATCATGATAAAAGGCAATGGAATAAAGCATCAAGACTTATTCATCCATAATGAAATGGATCTGTTCATGGAATCAAACAAAAAAAGTCATCAATAAAATGACTGAGATAATTAAGTTAATATATTAATATCTTTGGTATAGATAATATCTATGGTATAGAAATATAAAAAACTATTCCACTTAAAGGAGGTTCAAATATGCGGATAAAAGTATTTTTTAATAAACTACTTAATACAATACTAAATTCTATTATGGGATCATGACTCTTTTAGGGATTTATGATCACATCCACTGTAGGTATCGGCTATGTCTTCGTTGTATACGGGTTCTTACAAAAAAAAAGACAACCGGAGACGGGTAGCAACGGTGGCTGGTTTTGTTACGGGACAGTTCGTGATGTTCGCATCGGTCTATATCTATAATAGGCTGCTCCATGAAGGATTGGTTCAACTCCATCGCATAAAAATGTTCTTGTTCTTTCTGTCATTTTTCTTGCTTCAGCTTTTATGGACCAGTCTAACAACTTTGCGCAACTAGCCGCTTTTGGATCCTAACGATAAAAGAAAGCCCGTGATAAGTAAACGAAGGCGTGTGGTAAAGCGCCTCTTCTTCCTTCAATTGGAATTTATGATGAATTTCTTTGTGCAATTATGCAACCCGTACCTTAAACCTGATTCAACGATCCCCAGATTAGTCAACTTTTGTCTCTCTCGCTATAACAACGACAACGAAAAGAAGATCTTATTTGTAAGAAGTAGTTTGGCTGGTTGGTTAGTTGGGCACATTTTCTTCATGATTTTCTTCATGAAGTTGTTGGAATTCATAGTGATCATAATGATTTGGGTAAGAAAGAACTTTTTTGAATCTTAAGTGAAATTAAATTAAATAAGTGAAATAGATAACGGTTGATCTATTTCACTTATTCGACTGGATCTGACGGAGCCGGCTCATGTACGACATGATTCGTATCGGATCATAGATTCTCTTCAAGTGATCCAGTCTATCTTTTGTATGACGCTTACACGGTGGTTGGAACAAAGACCCATTTGATTATTAATTCCAATGTGACAGATAGAGATAAAGGCATCTATCTGCACGGCCCAACCAATCGTTTAAGTCAGAATCAAAAAATGAAATTATGAAAAACCTTTTGCTTGGTTCTATTCTTTTTCTACGAGATGGCGGAAATTCCTTCGACCGCATTCCTAGTTATGAAAAATGAAAAGAGGTCTTCAATCTAATCAATACCATTCCATTATATTGACAATTTTAAAAAACTGTTCATACTATGATCATAGTATGATGGCAGTCAGATAAGTATGCCCCCATCGTCTAGCGGTTCAGGACATCTCTCTTTCAAGGAGGCAGCGGGGATTCGACTTCCCCTGGGGGTAGGGTACTAGGAAAGTAAGTTAATCATGAATTACCAATAAGCCTAAACAGAATTCTTCCTGGGTCGATGCCCGAGCGGTTAATGGGGACGGACTGTAAATTCGTTGGCAATATGTCTACGCTGGTTCAAATCCAGCTCGGCCCAAAAATTCGCCAATTTCCCATGAGATAGTATAACCCCTTACCCTTCAGAAATACCTGATACAGGGGAATAAAAAAGAATCCAATTTTCGGATATATCCTTTCATTTCCCTGGGATTGTAGTTCAATTGGTCAGAGCATTGGTCAGAGCACCGCCCTGTCAAGGCCGAAGCTGGGTTCGAGGCGCAGCCTCCCCCGGAGGATCCAATGCCAAAAGAGAGAGAAACCCCATCCCTCTCTTTCCTTTTCTATGAAATGTGGCATAGTCGGGCATTCCTAAGGGGACGTAAAAATGCTTTCATTTGCATTGGAATCTCCTTCAAATATTAGATGAGGTTACTTCAGATAGAACCTTTATCTACCTATTGATGGAGAAAGACATGTATATTTTTCCTCCTTTCTTATAAGTGGAATAGTTTTTTCTATTTTATAGATATATATTAACTCCGATTAAAACGCCCTTTTTTTCGATTCCCGGATTCATTTCATTATGGATGAATAAGTAGGCCATTTTCATCCCAAAGCCAACAAATGGGACCTATCGTATCGATAGATTATAAATCTTATATTCATTATAAACAATGCTAAAACTAAATAATAAGCAAGGCTAAATAATTCAACTATCTTTTTTCTATTTTTGAATTTTTTTGGAACCTCAACTAATTTGAAAAAAAATCAAATTTTATATGAAAGCAGAATTTTTTTCCTTTGACAATCTCATCATTTTTCTATCTAGGAAGGAAGATAAATTTTAAATTTGACTGTCTTACTTGGACTTTAGACCTTGTCTTTTTGTGACGAAATGCCCAATAAGTCCCCACTTTTGGACCCTAGAACAATTAACCGTTATATATATATTTTTTATTTTTCTTTTTAACTAATTAGTGGCTTCTAAGAACTACCACATGCATCTTTCCTTCGGCTTGGTCCCTCGTTGAATCAATAATTTTTTACTTTCTTTCTAATAGCACTTGCTAGAAGGAAGAATGATCTGTAATGTGATTTTCATGGGAAACGACAGAGTACAGACTATATTTTACATCGAGTTGAGTTTTTTTTTTTTTTTGTTAGGCATCGATGTTGGTTTTATTGATTGCGGAAAATGACATCTATACTTCTAAATAGTGGGAAAAGGATGATCCATAGGTGAACTGAGGCATGTTTTATAGTAATCCTTTTCGTCCCACATTATCTGTTTTACTCTTTAAATTGCATAATTTTATGAAGTAAAAAAGACATATTCGTGCGCTTTTTTTGGCAAGATTTTAAAGAGTATAATTATTTATACAGATTACTACCAAAAAAAAAAATTAAACCTAGAAATTATTTGTACAGTGTTTTTGATATTTTTGTTGAAAGAGAATACGTAACTCATTTCAAATCCAATGTAGATAGACTTCAGGAAAAAAATATTAATTACTCCTGGAGCACCGCTATGCGGTGTTTAAGAAACTTTTTTCACCACCAAGTGTCGACTCCCACACAATGTGTGACAAAAAAGGCCCCTCGAGAATCATTGACGGTGCTTCAGAAGCACTAAATAATCACTCCCGACTCTAGTTAGAAATCAAGGCCTAGCTTGTTTTTTACTAGGGCCATAAAATTAGGCCGTTGCTCATCACCCAGAGAGATACTGCTCAAGTTCAACTAATTATTCCGCCTTGGGCCTCCAACTACTTTCCTTCAAGAGGTCCCGAAAATTAGGCTTGGCCCTAAATTAGCCCCGTGAATTACATGAATCGTTGTGAAGTATGCACAATTCACATAGCCCCATCACACACTAAAGTACACAAGTCATATAGACAGTTCACATATTCTTATCATACATAGTTCACATTTCACATAGCCTTACCACACACTTCATATGGCTCAACCACACAGTTTATATAACCCCACCATACACTAATATACACAGTTTACATAGACGTATCATACAAAGTTCACATAGTATTATGTAGTTCACACAGCCACCCCATACACTAATATACACAGTTTACATAGACGTATCATACAAAGTTCACATAGTATTATGTAGTTCACACAGCCACCCCATACACATTTTACATTGCCCAATCACACAGTTCACATAGCCTCACAACTGTTTACATATAAAATTAGCAAATTCAATAATTAATTGACACGTAATCAATTATGCCAAACATTGGCAAATCTGTGTCAATGAAGATGCACTGGATTACTGATATAAAGATGGATTAATACGATGTCGTATTAGTTCTCCTGTTTGAAAAGCAGTTATTGGCAGTTAGAAGTCAAACTGATATAATAAATTGACTTCGAAGCCTCGATTTCAACTGCTAAATGCATGAACTCCATGTGTAAACGTATGAAACAAGGTAGTTGACAGTTAAGACACGTGGAATATATCGTGCAAGGCAGTTATTTCCTTAACACTTAATCATTTGAGTTGGTTAAGCAACTGTGCAGATTCAAATAAAAGCTTCTGAAGGAAGATTAAAGAAATTCAAGTTCAGATCTATTGGAGGGAAGAAACTGCCAATTTGAAGTAGAAAGATGGAGTTCGAAGCAAGCCAAGTTCAAATTCTTTGAGCGGGAAGTTCAAATTGCAAGCAGTGCCTATAAATAGAAGAAATCGAAGAGTGAAAAAGCCCCCCGGACAAATCTTCAACAAACAGCTATCAACAAATGATGTTTGGTTTGTTCATTGGCAAGTAGAATTAGAATTTCGACTCAGTTCGAAGTAGGTTAGGAAGTAGATTAGGAAATAGTTTAGGAAGTAGATCTCGGTTGTTCTTGTAACAATCAATTGTTCGAAGTTCTTGTTACCTATTTGTTTGAAGTTGAAGACAATTTCAAAGTAAGTTTATCTTTGATTTATCGATCAAAGTACCTTGTTTCCTTGTTGTTCTTTGATTTCCTAAGTATATTGGTTTGTATTTCTTCACTTTGAAAGAAAATCCTCTTAATTGAGGTAATTGAACCATAAAAATATAATCGTCTGATTAGATTTGATTTTCCAAAGTTAATCTGAGGGAGGAAATTGAAAACTCTCTCTGGCACGCTCGCACACAATTATTTTCCATTGCAAAGAAGTAGAAGAACCAAACACATTTTTTGGCATGCCTGATGGGACCGCTGAAAGTGTTGAATGACTCCAAAACTTAGGAAGCAAGCAGATGATTTTCAAGTTGGCCAAACGCCAGAAGATGAGAATAATGTTAACCCTAGAGAGAATGAACAGATCGAAGGCCTTCAAACAGGCCCAAAAGTTCGTGTTGGTCAAGAACCAAATGTGGGAATTGGCCAGACTTCTCGGATGAATACTAGGAGTAATAAAATAGTGCATGTTGATGGCACAAAGAATCCAGAAGTTGGAGGAAATGTGTCATCTAGTCAATTTGCTGAATTGATTGCTACATTTAAGGAGTTGGCTCAGACCCAGAAACTTATGTTTTAAAGGTTGGAAGAATAGTCAAAACTTAGGAGTGAGCTTGTACTCTCTTCAGAAAAAGATAAGGGAGAGGCTAGTACAAGCAAGCATAAGTCAAGGCCTGAAAAAGAGCCTATAAATGTAGATGATAGACCAGAGTCTTGGTATGAACCTGTAAAGACTTATGATCCTAAGCCTAAGAAATCATTTAAACAAACTATTAATGTCCCTTTCGAACCCAATTTTGATGGTTTAGATGGGGATAAGGGTTTTAAAAATGACGATTATGGGTTTGATGAGTATAATTTTACCCCAGGAAATCATTTTCCTGATAGGACTAGTTTAAGGAGGCCTAATCCAAAAACTGGAATTCCCAAGTATCTAGGAGTACCAGAGATGGGTAGGGTGCATTCGAACCACCTTTATGAGCCTTTTGGGAGGCAAGAAGGAAGTTTCAAACAGCCTAGACCTTTTGATGGTCCTTATGAGAGATTTTCAAAGGACCACATGCCTAGGAAAGTGAATTGGGAACCACCTACCAATCCAAGAGTTCCTTTAGGAGGAAATCCTACCCTTCGAGATGAAATACTAGGCATTATGCAGGAAGTTTATGGCCCTCTGAACCGGGGGGTACAAACTCAAATATACGGAAAATCTTATCCAGAATGGATAGATAGGCAGTTCGAAACCCCTAGGGGGTTTAAGATCCCAGATTTTACTCTATTTCATGGGGATGAGAAACAATCAACAACTGAACACATTGCTAGATTTACTGCTCAGTGTAAGGAATTAGGTAGTAATGGGTTTATTAAGTTGAAGTTATTTTCTAATTCATTAACAGGAACAACCTTTGAATGGTACTCTAATCTGCCACCAGAATCAGTTCCAAATTGGCAAAGGATGGAAGAATTGTTTCATGCTCAGTTTTATCAAACTGAACCTGAAGTTACCATGACTGATTTAGCAAGGTTGAAACAAAAGCCTGATGAAAAGGCTGCTCAATTTATTGCTAGATTCAAAAGGGCTAAGAACAAATGTAAACTTCAACTACCAGAAGTTGAATTTGTTAGAATTGCTCAAGATGGTTTAAGTAGGGAACTTAGGAAAAAGTTCGATTCTACTGAATTTAGGGATTTGGTTGATTTAACTTACAAAGCATCAAGATATGAATCTTTGCTAGAAGAGGATATTGATAGAAATAACTCTTCTTACTTAACATATTATAGAGATCCTACCTATGAAATTGATGTTGCTGAAATTGTTGAACATGATCCTTGTGTATGTAAAAGTTTAGTTCGAAAGGATTCTTCTATAGCACCAAGGATTAAAAAGAAAACAACTAGTAAAGTATATTCATTTGATGTTTCTAAGGCAGATGAAATCTTTGATTATCTGTTAAAGAAATTTTTTATTAAGCTTCCTGAAAATGTTAAGTTTCCAACATTGGAAGAAATGCAAGGGAAAAAATACTACAAATGGCATGCTTCTTGGACTCATTCAACTAAAACTGCAATGTTTTTCGTGACAGGATTCAAGAGCAGATTAAGAAAGGAGGATCATGTTTCCAGAAAAGCCTATGGGTATAGACACAGATCCATTTTCAAAGATAGAAGAAGTGACTGCTAACACAAATGTGCCAACATCTTTGGCCAAAATAGTTCGAGAAGTGTGGCAGAACAAGCAAGTGCATGTTGGGATGAACTCTGTGCAATTTAGAAGAGGAAGACTAGAAATTGCTCAACTTCGAAGTGGTGTTGGAAAAACTCACAAGCACAAATATGCATCAAAAAGTTCTTCTCAGAAATGTTTTAAGCAATCCCATCTTCTTATGCTTGAAGCATTTTTCTTGGAATGCTTGTGCATGGAATGCAGAGCCAATTACCTGATTTTCAAAGACCTGGACAGGCAAAGGGTTGATTTCTTTCCAAAAAGGATGGAAAGAAAGGTTTTAGATTAGAATAATGAAAGAAAATATTGGGTAAGTCCAAATCATGGGAAAAATGAGAAGCCTTGGTTGGTTTCCAAAAGAAATGTGCCTTCTAGTCTAGTTCCACCAGCTTCGAAGAGGGAGTATCCTCATTCGAAGAAGGTCAACACTGGAAAGGCTCCAATGGATCAAGAAAATGAGGTGCAGGAGGACCAATTCACTTTGGTTAAAGGAGTTCCTGATTGGTTTTTGAAAAAAGTAAAACCAGAACTTTTCCAAGGTTATAAGGCTGCTTCCAAGTTTGGAAATAGGATGATCAAACCTCCAAATGCTCCTATTGGTCAATGGTTTTAGTTCGAGATCCAAAGACCAAGACACCTCAAATGGTACCCATGCTAACAAGGACTCAAAAGAGGAAGTTGCAAAGGAGGTATACAAGCTTTCAAATGGAAGAATATGCCTCAAAGGAGAATTCTAATAGGGGTAATAACTTTAATCCAAGGTTTAACAGGCTTCAAAGAGAAGATTCAGAGGAATCTCTTGAAAGAGGGATTACACAGTCTGAAAGGAAAACATTGGAGTGTTTGGCTACAAGAATGGATAATGAGATGCATGAAAATAGTCATGTTTCTCCGAATTCCTTAGCAAGATATCAATATTCTGGCTTATTAAAAGCAATGATAGTAGAACAAGAAGAAGGAGAAGGAAATGCCTCTCCTATTGAAGCGTTTCCCCTTATGGAAATTTCTGCAATGGAATCTGCTGAAAAAGTAGAGATTGCAGAAAATGAATCAGAGCAACAAGCACATGGAGAAAGGACTATTTAGTTTGGAACTTTACCTGAAGTCCAAATTAACATGGTATCTCCTTCTCCTATGAATTTTGGACCATTTGGGCAAGATTGTTCATTAGTTCAAAGGGCTCTACAATCAGAAGTTGCCCCTGTGGAGATCAATGATGTTTCCAGTGATGATGAATATGATTTAACATATGATACCGGTTGGAATGAGGGATGGAGAGCAATAATTTCTAAAATTCAGAAGGAAGAAGAAGAAGATCTTCTTGTCATGGCTAATACAATGGAGGAACCAGAAGTAACTTCTAAGGAGAGAGCAACATTTGTTCCAGATTCAGATTCTGAGTATCATTTAATTGTTGATTTGAATTGTGCTGACATTTCTTATCCTTTCAAACCACCTTCAACTAATATGAGGCATCATTTGAAGCCATTATACATCTCTACTTCATTTGATGGAATCATGTTAAATAGAGTCCTGGTTGATAATGGTGCAGCAGTAAACATTTTACCTTGCAGAACTTTGAAGAAATTGGGAAAGGAGAAGGTTCAATTGATTCCAACAAGTACATCCATTGCTGGATTTACTGGTGAAAGTAAGAACCCTAAGGGAAATGTTTCCATACGTCTAAAAGTTGGCCAAGTGAAAACCGACACAGCATTCTTTGTTGTGGATACTTTCACAAATAAATATAATGCTTTACTTGGAAGGGATTGGATTCATGTGAATGGTTGTATCCCTTCTTCAATGCATCAAGCCCTAATGATTGTGAAGTATGAAAATGGAAAAGGAGTAGGGATTGAAGAAGTCAAGTCAGACCCTCATCCATTTAGTACTTCAGGAAATTGTGGAGAGACTGAAATGTATAAACCTGAGATCATCCCTTTAAGTGAAATAGCACAACTTGCCACCCCTCCATCCAGTGTGTTGGAAGTTGGAGAATTGGCAGAGTTAAAATCCAGGCTTAAAAAAGCAATTGATTATGAATCAGACAATCCACCAGATGAGGATGCTTGGATGTAAATCCAAGATAGAATTTGAAGAAGCCAACTCTTTGGCTTTGGTTAAATTTATGGCTCTAGAGATAGAGCAGAAATTGCAAGAATCAAATGATTGGGAAAAGTTATTGGCTGAAAAATCTGACTGGGGGTTGAGGCCAAGTATGTTCGAAGAGGCTTTTATAGGCCATGTGGATTCCCAAGATCCTTTAGAAGAAGTAGAATTGTGAGATGGAATTGTTCCAAACACTATGCACATCAATAAGGGGCTGGATACTACTTCAAAGGCCAAGTTGATTGCAGTGCTTAAAGAGAACAAAGAATGTTTTGCTTGGAGTTATAAAGAATTAACAGGTTTGAGTAGAGATTTAGTTGAGCATAGATTGCCTATTAAACCTAATTGCAAACCTTTTAAACAACTTCCAAGGAAAATGTCTCCTGAAACCATAATATTGGTTAAGAAAGAGATTCAAAATCTTTTAAATGCTGGTTTCATTCGAACGACAAGATATGTAGAATGGCTATCGAATATTGTTCCTGTTGTTAAGAAAAATGGGAAGATTAGGGTTTGCATTGATTTTAGAAATCTAAATACTGCAACTCCTAAAGATGAATACCCAATGCCTATAGTGGACATGCTTGTGGATAGTTCTGCAGGACACAAGATCATGTCTACTATGGATGGACATTCTGGGTATAACCAGTTTTGTATAGCTGAAGAAGATGCTTATAAATCTGCATTCAGAGCCCCTGGTAATCTTGGGACCTTTGAGTGGGTCAAAATGCCATTTGGGCTAAAAAATGCAGGTGCTACTTATCAAAGAGCAATGAACACTATTTTTCACGAAATAGTTGGGGATTTTTTAGAATGTTATATTGATGATATAATTGTCAAATCAAAATCAATGGATGATCATATACAACATCTAAAGACAGCCTTTTAAAAAATGAAGCATTATCAACTGAAACTGAATCCTGCTAAGTGTGCTTTTGGTGTCATGGTAGGAATTTTTTTGGGCTATTTGGTTCATAGCAAAGGTATTCAAGTTGATAAGAATAAAGCTAAGGCCATTATTGAGGCTAAACCTCTTTCGAACAAGAAAGAATTACAAAAATTTCTTGGTCAATTGAATTTTCTTCGAAAGTTTATATCTAATATTGCAGGGAAAACTAAAATATTTTCTTCTTTGTTAAAATTGAAGGATGGAGAGGATTTCGAATGGACAAAGGAGCATGATGATGCTTTCAAGGTCAGCAAGAAGTACTTGATCAATCCTCCAATTCTAATTCCACCTGAGAAAGGGAAGCCTGTAAAGTTGTACTTAGTAGCAAATTATGACTCAATAGGAGTTGTATTAGCTCAAGACAATGATGAAGGCAAGGAGCAAGCTATCTATTATTTAAGTAGGTTTTTAAATGACTGTGAAAGTAGGTATTCTGCAGTAGAAAAGTTGTGTTTAACTTTGTTCTTTGCTTTGAAGAAACTCAGGTACTATAAGATGCCTAGAGTAACTTATGTAATTTTCCAGACTGATGTTATGAAATATATGTTATCTCAACCTGTACTTAGTGGTAGAATTGGGAAATAGATTGTTTCTTTAATTGAATTCAACCATGATTATAATCCTAAAAAATCAGTCAAAGGTCAAGCATTGGCTAACTTTTTGGCTGATCATCCAAATGGAGTTGAAACTCCAGAAATAACAGATGTTGATACAGTAACAATTAAGCCATGGAAAATGTGGTTCGATGGTTTGAAAACATCTCAAATGGTCGGGATTGGAATTGTTTTGGAATCTCCTCAAGGTTTGAAAACCAAATTTGGATTTCAAATAAATGAAAGGGAATGTACAAACAATCAAGCAGAATATGAAGCCTTAATTATGGGTTTAGAACTTCTGCTCACTTTAAAAGTGGATATAGTTGAAGTGTTTGGAGACTCTCAATTAGACATAAACCAAGTAAATGGAGAATTTAGCTGTCATAGTATTGGTTTAAAGCCTAACTATCAATATGTAAAGCTTTTGATTAAGCAATTCCACATGATTACATTTACTTATGTTCCAAGATTCTTCAATGGAGAAGCAGATGCAGTAGCTCAAAGAGCATCAGGATTTAAGTTCATCACTGATGAGGGCAGAGAATTTTGTCAACTAACTTTAAGGAAGTCATTACCTATGCTTAAGGATAGAAAAACTGACTTCGAAATGTGTGAAATCACTGCTTCTTCTAGTCAAAATGATTGGAGACAACCATTAGTTGATTATTTGACAAAACCTGATGTCAAAACAGATAGAGCAACAAGACTAAGATCTGTTAATTACATTATATATAATGGAGAGCTATTTAAAAGGAGAGCAGATGGCTTGCTGCTTAAATGCTTGAATAAGGTTGATGCCTTTAAGGTTATGACAGAAGTTCATGAAGGTATTTGTGGAGCTCATCAAGCAGGGATCAAAATGAGATGGTTGATTCGAAGGTATAGATATTATTGGCCTACTATCCTTAAGGATTTTATTGATTATGCAAAGGGATGCCAAGCTTGTCAAAAGACAAGACCTCTCAAATGATTACCTGTCACTGAATTGCAATATGTAGTTACGCCTTGGCCATTTAGATGTTGGGCAATGGACATGATTGGCATGATTTATCCTACTTCTAGAAGTGGGGATAAATTTATTTTAGTTGCCACTGATTACTTTACTAAATGGGTGGAGGCTCAATCTTTTGAAAGTGTGTCTCAAGAACAAGTAATGGAATTCATTAAGAGTATTATCTATAGATTTGGATCTCCAGAAACCATAACAGTGGATAATGGATCAATTTTTAAAGGTAGAGCAGTAAAAGCTTTTGCAGCAACTCATGGGGTTTCATTAATCAATTCAACACCTTATTATGCTCAATCAAATGGCCAAGCAGAATCAACCAATAAGATCATCAAAAGAGGTATTCAAAGAATGGTTGACAAAAATCCAGACGAATAGCCAAGTATGCTTTCAAATGTGTTGTGGGCATAACGAACCACCAAAAGGACTAGCACAGGAACTACTCCTTTTGCTCTTACCTATGGGCGTGATGCTGTATTGCCAATGGAAATTGTAGTGAGATCACAAAGAGTTGCCTCTCAAAACAATATAGACATTGGAGCATACCATCAAGCAATGCATATGGTGCTTGAAGAGATAGATGAAGAAAGGATTAAAGTTCTGAATCAAATTCTACTACAAAAATCCAGAGTAGCCAGGAGTTATAATAAGAAAGTGGATGTTCAAAGCTTTGATATATGTGATTTAGTATGGAAAATAGTGCTGCCTATCAAAGAAAGAAAGAAAGAAAGCAAGGACTTGGAAAATGGGCTCCGAATTGGGAAGGGCCTTTCCAAGTACATAGAGTGCTCAAGAGAGGAGCATATCACTTGAGAGATTTAAATGGTTATGTCCATAGAAGAAAAATTAATGGAAGATATCTAAAGGCCTATGTCCCAACTATTTGGGAGTCCTTTAGCAAACGATAAAACTAAAAGTAGTTTGTCTTTTGTTTGCTTGTGGTGTTCAAGATAAATCATAGAAGATAGCAATTTTAGAGGTGGAAGCTCAGAATTCAAATGATGAAATCAACATTTTAAGCAGTTCAGATGAGTATGAAATTGAAATAACAAAGCATTTCATTCATTACTTAAAAACTGTACAATTGTATCTTTTAGGTCACTCAACACTTGAACACCTTTGTTACAAACAAATTCATAAATTTCTTCTTGATCAGTGGTTCATTGCAGTTGAGTTTCAAGGTCTCTCATATTTTCAACTGCTAAAGAAGCTTTGTTCATAGAAGCATGCATGTTAATGGTTGTTTGAGCAATCTCTCCTTTGACTTTAAGTAGAGCCTCTTCTAAACGTGCTTCCTCTTCTTTCAACCAATGTAGTTTGACAGCATCCTGATCATAATAAGAAATCACACTATGAGCTTCATCCGCTGCACTTGACAAAGCTACCTTCAAGCTCTGCCTCTGAAAGTGTCTTTCTTGAACTTCACAAAGTTGGTGGGCTTTCACCTAAAACTCAGAAGCCTTAGTCAAGAGTTGTTTGTGTAGATCTTGATAGGCAGGTTTCAGTACCCAAGCAGCTTGACAACAAATTTGTAACTGCTCCTTTAGTTCTCCTTCAGCAAGTCCTTCGAACTCCAACCCAGTATATTGACCAAGGATTTCTTTCAATTCCTGAGTTTCTTCATGAGAGAAAATAGGTTTGACCAACTCAGGAAGAGATGAACTGCGTCGAACTTTGAGCTAAGCTATAGGAGATTCAGGAAGATAAGTTGGAGCCCTTGGATTTGTGATCCTTTGAGAAATTACTGACTATTAACTTGAATTGCTCCAAAGGAGAAAGGCCACCAACAACAGCACTAACAGGAGCACTGGTTCCCTATTCAAAGAAATAAATATTCACCATTAGGTTTAATGCTTTAATGGAATTTGATAGCTACAAACCTAAACAATTATGGAGTACAATACCTCAACTGAATGGGTTTGTTCTAGAGGAACTTGTTCTTCTCTAGAGTCATAACCTTGTGGTTGCCCAAGAGTTGCTTGTTTGGTAACCATTTCAGCTTGCTTAATGGTTTTGACAATAACAATACTTGGCACAATCTTAGGAAATAAACTTTTGTCGTCCTTGGAAATAGAAAGCTTAGCACCAACTGGAACAGAAAGATCAATTTCAGCAATGTGGTCAATTCCAATATCCTAAGAATTTTCAGGGATGGTTTCCTTGGGTTTTGCTGTACGATGACCAAGAATGTCTTGTTCGATTTCTTCTTCCACTGCAGGGACTTGTTTTTGTGAAGGTTTTTTGCTTGAAGGTTCTTCAAGGTCTACACTTTCTTTAGATAAAAGTAAAGGGTTCTGCAGCAGGACCTGTGATAGTTGGTGTTGGCATTTCAATGTGTTCCCTTCGAACACTTTCTGAAACCAAAGCCCTTGCAATAGTACTGATGACAAGAGGAGAAAGATCTTGTAAGGTGACCTTAGGTTGAGTTTAAAGAACTTCAGTTCTTTCATTAATATTGGTAACAGTTGGGGAACCAGCCTCTTGTGGTACAACCTTTGAGGGAGATTTGACAGCCAAGTCAGATTTCAAAGTTTCAGTTGCAAAAGGACCAACTTTTGTTTGAACTTCTACAGGTGTATACTCAGTTGGCTCTGAATGAGTTTTTGAAGTCTCAACAGATTTCGACTTTGCCCTTTTTTCTAGAATTACAACCAAGGATAAATGGTATGAAATTGAGTGCGAAGGCCAAAAAGATACGGTATCTGAAGAAAAGATCATGAGGTTTACCTTTTACAAATTGGCCTATTGGAACATCTTCTGTTTCTTCCACTTCTGGTTCTTCAATCAGTATTTTCCTTCTCCTCTTTGAAGCCTCATAAACTTTAGGAAGATTGGCCTCCTTGGGATCAACCTCTTGCCCTTATTCCTTGGAATCTTTTCTTTTTCTAGCTGTTAAAAGGAACAAGAAGATGAGAATATATATCTAATAAAGGAGGTTGAAGTCAATGCAGATTTATGAAAATCACCTGGTTTTGAAGGAGATGAAGCAGGGACCTCAGTAAACTCTTTTCTTGTTTTACTTTTCTTGGGCAGTGGTGATCCTGCATTTGAAAGATATAAATAAGAAAAGTAGGTGCAATGAAAGTAAATTATTATATGCAAAAGAAGCACAAGTTACCTGTTGGAGAAGTAACTCTTTATTTCTGAGCCCTGGTCACCATCTGAGGCACAACTTGGAGAGGTTTACATCCAAAGCAACAGGCACTAAGATAGAAGTTTATGCCTCCGGTGTCTCTTCTTGTTGCTCCCCTTGTTGTGGGTCTTTCGAACCTCTCCCAAACCCATCATCTGATATTGAATCAGATTGGGTTGCATCATCAGGGGTGATACCAATATCCTTAACAAAAGTTTTGACCGCCTCAGACTTGTTATACAATTCCATGATGTTGTGCCACCATTGAGAAAATTTTGGGTGACGAGAGCCTACAATAACAAATCTGTATGGCTGTAATCTTGCTCTGACTCTCCTGTATTCAACATTGATACGCAAAAGATGGTTTTTATCAACTTTACCCCTTGCAAACAGGTCAATATTGACCTCTCCAGGATAAGGGCAAGGGATAGCTTGAACTAAACCAAATTGCCTAGAAAATTGTGCAGGGCAATAAACCTCCACATAGGCTTGTCTGCATCCTCCAATGTAACCCCCTATGATGATTTCTCTTGGCAAGAGAATGCTTGCCCAAGCATCACGATAAGTGCTGGTCCCTCTTTGCTCCATCATTCTTCTAATCCATTTAGGGCCAACATCCCAGTCATCAAAAGGAAAGACTTCCTTTTCCTCCTTATCCTCTCTCACCTTATAAAAATACTCTCTAAGTATCCAACTAGATTAATAGGAGTCGAAGCTAAAATAAGGAATTTTTTCCCATAAACATTGAGGGGAGATCTTTCAGCAACTTGATGATCTGGAAAATAGGCCAACAACCAGATTTGTAGAAACTAGAGGGGGCCTCCCAGATTATAAGTGAGTGGTTTGGCATGGTTGTCAGACCCTACCTTGTAAACATAGCCTAAATTGTAAACATAGCCTAAAAGGTAAGAAGCCAGATCACTAGTTTCACCTTTTGAAAGGATGTAGGCTAAGGGTGCAAATTCAAGCATCATTTTCTTATAACCATGGCAAAAAATCATTTTGCACAGGGTATACCAAAGATATGCAAACATTTTTCTTCTAGATACTTCATCTGTGTATTTCCTTTCAGCATCTAGAAATTTACCATATGAAGCATTTTTCCCAGTATATTCAATTTCATTCAAAAATGGTACTTCCATGGATGAGGTGATGTCGAAGGCAGGGCCATATGGAGGAAGCCCAATAAGGAAAGACACGTCTAAAATTGTGGGAGCCATCATTCCATAGTTAAATCTAAAATAATTAAATGATGGATCCCAGAAGGCTAAGGCGGCATGTATAAGTGAAGGGTTTTGGTTTATACCAATTTGAAGCAAGATGACATATAGTAATCCAGTGTCTTCTAATTCCTTCTTCTTGAATTTCAACACGCGCTCGGTCCAGTCTTCCCCTTCTCTATCATAATTTGGCCAGAAAACAAAAATTTTCTTGACCCAATTGCAGAAATCTAGAGGCCTATCTTTTACGAGGTCACTCTTTTCGAGAACAGGGTAACATGGTGTGAAATCTAAGGGAAGGTCAAAGAATGCAAGAACAAGGATTTGAGTATTGGTTTTAAAAGGGTGTTCAACAAAAGTGAGATTTTGTAAGGCACCACTACCAGACTTAGATTTCCCAATTTCCCTGGAAACTAACCTTCTAAGAACAAGGGAAGGGGTACCTTTTGATGTTTCGCTCTCAGATGCCATGGTTGTAAGAATTTAAGAGTAGAGGAGGGAGTAAGAGCGTTTGAAAGTTTGAGAGTAAAGTGACAATGAAAACACCCTAATCCCTAGATATATACGTTGCGATGAAACGGTACTTCGGTTGGGGTCAAGTATTGGTTAAAAGATAATTGGGCCTACATTGTATTTTGGCCTAAGTCTGAATTTAAGGCCTCAAGTAATATTTGGTTTTAATTTGAGCACTCATTTTAAAACCATTTTCATTAGTTTAAATTCAAGCATACTCTTCTTTATTTTGTTTTCTTTAAGTTCGAACTGGTTTAAAGTATTTAAAAGTGCTTCGAAGAGCATTATAGAATATAGACAAACCATAATAGAAACTAAATTGGCATTAAACATGAAAGGATTACATGCTACATGAGGAATTCCATTACATCAAAGAAGAAACTAAACATCTACTGGTGCTGGAGTAGCTGTTGGAGTTGGAATGACTTGAAAATAATGAGGAAAACTCCAAGTCACTAAGGCATGAAACCTTGCCCAAGTGAAATTGAAGAATTCCCTCTCTATTATCCTAATCCTGTTTTCTTCATCCAGTTTGAGTTTTTTTCTCAATCAGTGGCCTGATTTTCAAAACCAAACCTTTGGCTTTGATTTCGAATTTGGCCAGCTTGAAAGCGTTCCTCTTCATGCGTCTTTTAAACTTCTTTCGAAGCCTTTTAGGAACATCAGTGGGCATTTCGAAGGAATCTCCCTTCAAGTTTTCTATCTTGTGACCTGATCATGAACAATTTCATAATCATGGAGATCTTGACTTAACCCAAATGCAACACTGTTGTTCTTTATCCACATTCGAAGAAGAGGTAGCTGACTTAGAAAAGAGTGGATAAAAGAACCACTTTGCTCAGAAGTAATACCTTGAAGGGTCTCGCAAGCCCATAAAAAATTCTTATAAGGGACATCTTCCTCAAGAATCCTCATATCTAGAAAGGTAAAAACAGTCAATAGTTCCTTGGCTTTAACAGAGTCAGATTGTGGAAAAGGGTATAAGAAACATCAGCATGAGCAATGGTAGGGTCAAATTTGATATTCTTCAACTCTTCGAACCAATTTGAGTTCTCTGGAAGGGTTCAAAGAGGAGGATCAGCGGGATCAATGAAGTTTGCACCAAATTGAGGCCTTCGAACCTCATTTAACCAATAGATATACTGCTTAGTGGCTTGATGCTTAAGTTCACCATAACCAGAAAAGCCAGACCATTCTGTCTCATACACTTTAAAGAATGGAGGAGTGAGACAAGAAGAAATGAGGTTGTCAAGCAGCATAATGTTAGGATCGTCTCTAATAAAAGGAGGTAAATACCTACTCATAGCCAATGAGCGATATTTGCTCCAACCCTTAAAACCAGCAGGGTCATCCATCTTGACCACCACTATTTCAGATGGCAAACCCCATAGAAATGGTTTTGGAGTAAAAGGGATAGGAGGGTTCCAGGGATCAACTGGTGTTTGCTCTTCTATTTGAACCATAACATAAGAGCGATTCCTTCGAATTTCACCAACAATGGGTGTGACAGCATTCTCAGTTTCAATAGGAGTGAAACCATTGAGATTCATGTTCTCGAAGGCATTTTGAGTAACAATAACATCAGCCATTGTTATTTTGGTTTGAAAAATGAAGTTTGGAATGAGAATTGGTGGTTGATTTTACCAGTAATTGAGTTCTTTTATAGATGGAATTTTTAGTGTGAAACGATTCAAATTTTTGTAAGTGGAGAACGTGTGGATTAACTGCCCATTATCCATAAATCCCTTGTGGGAAACATAAGACTTAATCGTAATTCTTTTATTGGAACTGACGAAAACTGCCAATAACTTCCACTTTGGAAGTTTACAGGAATTCAAAGTGGCAAAGGCACATTAACACGTATTCAAATTCCTTGAATAACGATGTTAATGTGGGGGGTATGTTGACATATAAAATTAGCAAATCCAATAATTAATTGACACATAATCAATTATGCTAAACATTGGAAAATATGTGTCAATGAAGATGCACTGGATTACTGATATAAAGATGGATTAATACGATGTCATATTAGTTCTCATGTTTGAAAAGCAGTTATTGGCAGTTAGAAGTCAAACTGGTATTATAAATTGACTCGAAGCCCTGATTTCAACTGCTAAATGCATGAACTCCACGTGTAAACGTATGAAACAAAGTAGTTGACAGTTAAGACACGTGGAACATATCGTGCAAGGCAGTTATTTCCTTAACACTTAATCATTTGAGTTGGTTAAGCAATTGAGCAGATTTAAATAAAAGCTTCTAAAGAAAGATTAAAGAAATTCAAGTTCAGATCTATTGGAGGGAAGAAACTGCCAATTTGAAGTGGAAAGATGGAGTTCGAAGCAAGCCAAGTTCAAATTCTTAGAGCGGGAAGTTCAAATTGCAAGCAGTGCCTATAAATAGAAAAAATCGAAGAGTGAAAAAGCCCCTCGGACAAATCTTCAACAAACAACTATCAACAAATGATACTTGGTTTGTTCATTGGCAAGTAGAATTAGAATTTTGACTCAGTTCGAAGTAGGTTAGGAAGTAGATTAGGAAGTAGTTTAGGAAGTAGATCTCGGTTGTTCTTGTAACAATCAATTGTTCGAAGTTCTTGTTACCTTTTTGTTTGAAGTTGAAGACAATTTCGAAGTAAGTTTATCTTTGATTTATCGATCAAAGTACCTTGTTTCCTTGTTGTTCTTTGATTTCCTAAGTATATTGGTTTGTATTTCTTCACTTTGAAAGAAAATCCTCTTAATTGAGGTAATTGAACCATAAAAACACAATCGCCTGATTAGATTTGGGTTTCCAAAGTTAATCTGAGGGAGGAAATTGAAAACTCTCTCTGACACGCTCGGACACAATTATTTTCCATTGCAAAGAAGTAAAAGAACCAACCACCAACACTCACAGTTCACATAGCCTTATCATACAGAGTTCAGATAAGGTTATGTAGTTCACATAGCCTCAACACACACTTCACTTAGCCTAACCACGCAGTTCACATAACCCACCACACACTAAAATATATAGTTCACATAAACAATTCACATACCATTATAATACATAGTTCACATATAGTTATATATTTCACATAGCCTCACCACACACTTTACGTATGCTAACAACATAGTTCACATAACCCCACCACACACTAAAATACAGTTCACATATCTTCATCATATAGAGTTCACATAGACAGGCCACATATCCTCATCATAGTTTATATTTCACATATTTCATAGTTCACATAGTATTCATACTAAAAAATTAGTTTTTTTTAATCTTTTTATAATTTCATAGTGAATATGGATCTCATTTCATACATCTTCTTGAGTAGATTCCAAATATTAATTTTACTGTACTAAAAATGAACATGTACACTAAAAGTTATGACATTTTAAAGTTTATGTAAAAAAAAAAAAAGAAGACAAAAATAGATGCATGAAAGAAGTACGGGAGTATGTTGCGCGTCTATGTTCGGAAACAGATAGAGATGGGAGAGGGAGGAGAAACAGTTAGCTCCAATCATTGATTTGGACGCATTGAGACGATATATGAAGGAATTCCAACTCACTCAGTAGAGGTTGCAATTTCCAACACGACTCATGAACCAGTCCAATCTCGCCCACTAATAACCCAATTCAATTTGCCCATATTACGTGAGTCATATACATGTCAACTCACATTAATCTAAATACACTTAAGTTTAAAATGAGCTCAAAATGGGTTAGACCTAAAAACTTAAAAAGTCGATATGCTTTTCTTTGGGAGATATTTTGGCATTCCACAATTTGATTTTCACTACACTCCCTTTTGAAGGGTCAAAATCAAATTGTGAAGTGATAAAATCAAGAGTTTTTTTTTTTTTTTTTTAATTCAAATTCCCTAAACTATTCATATTTTTTTCTGCTTTGTTCCTAAACTATGAAAACCACAATAGTTAATATCATCCACTTTTTTTGGTCGAAAAATCATTTACCTGCAGAGATCTGTGTGCATAGATTGCGACGTTGGGCAAACTTTGGAGTCCCACATGAACAATCCAATCGGTTCGTCATTTTAAAATATGTTTTTGAGTGACTTCGTAATATGCTCAATTGGATAACTCTAAGTGTTTGATCTTGCATTTGAATTTTTGATTAAGTGTTTAAGGTTATCAAAAATTGAAAAATTGGATCAAGCACTTTGAGATACCTGATTGAGCTGATTATTTACAAAAGGCACTTGAAAACATTATTTTTAAAATATTGAACGTTTCAGATTGTATGTGGGACCCCAAAGTAGACCCCACAGAACTATTTGTATGCACAACTATATGTGGGTAGATGGTCTTTCCGTCCAAAAAAGTTGATGGCGTTAATTATTTGGCAAAATAACTTGCAAAAAATAGTTTAGGGGTAAATTATTTGGTTTTTATAGTTTAGGGATGAGGTAGAAAAAAGATGAATAATTTGGGGGATAAAAGCTATCGGCGATCACTATACACACAGAAATCGATCGAGAAAAGAGCCTCAAATCTAAAGCAGTCTTTGGCTTCTTCGACTTCTTCTTCGAGGCGAGACCTGGTGATGGAAAATCGCCGAGTCTAGCGTTTCTACGACAGTCTTCTGTGTAGTCGAAACAAATACTTGCTGTAATTTCTCATCAGTTAGCAACCACACTCGACCCGCTGCTTCTCTGTTCGACCTGCACCTTTCTCATCAGTTTGCAATCAGGTTAGCTCTTCATCCTAATGTCTCTCTCTGGGTATTCTCTTAGGAAACAATCAGCATTTTTCTGAGTTTTGAAACGAGTTCACTTTTTTTCTTCTTTCAGTTTGTATTTCGCGATTTCTTGTATCTGTTTGTGTTCTCTCCATTTGGAGTAGATTTAGAAGAAATCATAGGGTGGATTTTAACTGGGATTACACTTGTGTTTATGGGTATTTGTGGTTCGAATTGTTTTGATGGTAGTGTATTTGTTCTTGAGCTGAACCTGAAAGTAAACTTGCTTTTCACTTTGCATTTTATGTGTTTGACAAAATGCTTCAAAGAAACATTGATGAGGATTGGGCCCCTCTACCTTCTCCGGTATTCAATTGGTTACTAACATGAAAAGCCCTGGTCTTTTGAATACTCTCAGGTTATTTTTCCGTGCTCCAGGCATACTGGCCTTTTGCTGTTTAAGTAGTTTGAGCTCATTGATATCCAGGAGAGTAAAAGAGGAATAGAAAAGGCTTTTCGTAAGCCAAACATTGGAAAAAAAAAGAAAGAAGTAAAGATGCTTTTGGTCTGTGTTTTGTTATCTAGTTAGAACCAAATGTCAAGTGTTCTGACCCCTGTTTTGATGTGCTTTAAACTGTACAATGTGATGAAACATTAGAATTGAACCTGAAAATAAACTTCTTTCTCATTTTGCATTTTGTGGAATACTTCTTTCCATTGATGTTTTGTTGAAAGATGTCTCTGTACTGTTTACTTTTATATCAAAATCATCTTACTTAGGGCTTTCTTTCTTTATTAAAAACAGTTATTTAACATGTCATAGGGCACGAAAAATTGAAGAAAAAACCGACGAGAATCTTGAGCAATGCTCTTCGTGTTAAATGTTCAAAGAGGTCCACATCTTCTGTATGGGATGACTTTGTAAACCTCCTAGTGCTGATGGAAAAAAAGGGTGGCACCAAGTAACCTCCACCTAGTAGGCAAATGATAATAAGCAAATAATGTCAAACAAGTTAGGAATCTGGTACGGTTTCTTTCTTCTTTCTATCTGGGCACTCAGTTGAGTTGCAAGTGGGAGGAAATGAGGGTAGAAGAGAAGATAATCAGAGTCTAGACTTGTTGCTTTGGTTTTCCTTCCATTTTCCCTCTCTTTGTGATGCAAACATGTAGATCTAACTTTTTGGTAAGCATTCGTGCTGTCCATCCCGAGATCTAACGGCCCGGATCAATGCACTCTCTCTCCTCATTAAAAGCAAAAAAGCATAATAATAAAATCCGCTCGTTTATTCGAGCCGTTGGATCTTCAGATGGACGGCGTGGATGTGCTTGTGTGCAAACACCTTGTTTGCGGACTGTCTGCAAATAAGTTTTTCTCCTTTTATAATAGATAAGAGAATGGCATAAGCTTTCAGGGTAAACAAATCAAAAACGAAATCTCGCCGACTTTGATAATCAATTCCCTCATTGACCACTTTTCCACAATTGGCTACTTCAACAAGCAGTCTCACATTCAGGCCAAGATGAAACCAAAGAGAAACAGCCACCACTTTATTTGCTGGAGCAAGTCACTAACAGTTACATATAAGGGGGTCGGCAGTAAAACCAAGTGAGATAGTTCACTTGTTAGCAAGGAAAACAAGCATACTCTCAATCAGAACTCACATCACATACTCCACATTTAGCACCAGTGCTGAGTAGGACTTGACAGTACTTCTCAGATGGGCAGAAATTTAGTGGATACCCTTAACACCCACGATGAAGTTCAATTTCCAGGATTGAGGATACCGCATTTGTAAATGACAGGAAATGAAATCATCAAATCGACACTGCCCTAGGCATGGCAATGGGGCGGATCGGGAACAGATTTGACCATTCCTATCCAAAATCCCCAAACTTGATATTTCCCTCTGTCCCCATCGCATTCTCCGAACGGGAATCACCTCCACCTCCACCTCCACCTCCATCCCCGCCCCAAATATGGAACGGGGATCCCGTCCCGCCCCGAAATTTTCATGATCATTGCAGAAAACAAAAAATCGTACTTGACCACCAAAAAAAAAAAGATTATGGGAAGAGGGGGTTTGAGGGGGAATTTTTATACATAGAACATCCGCGCCATCCATCCCGGGATTCAACGGCCCGAATCAATCCGCAAATAAGTTATTCTCTTATAAAAGACATTTCCTTCTTTCTTTGTGACTTGTTTAGAAGTCTCAGATGCGGTCAAGAGTTGTTTAGTTTGTTTGGTTTCCTCTTATCTGCTGGTAGGTAAATCATGCCTAGCTATTGTGAGTATTGTCTTTGTTGATCCCTTCTGGCTGTCTCCCTGTCCCTGTTTATGAATGTAGTTTTGTTGCCGTGAGGAAGGGTGCGAAGCGAAGTCCCACATCACCTGGGTACCAAAGTAATATGAAGTTCATAGGCGTGAGTGCACCATCACTTCATTACCTAGCTTTTGGAGTTGAGTTCTACTCTTTGAAGCATAGGTACTCTGAAAATGGTGACGTACGAGTACCGGGTACTGGTACGGGTACTTTTTTGGGCAAATTTGTAATGTTTGTAAAACTTCAGGGGTTCCCAATGAAAAACCTTAAATTATCGGTCTTCACATGCAATTTCTCATTGCCTTAAACTCAGAGAGCATCAAAGCATGATGTTTTAGATCTAGGGCTTATACATTTTGTTTCATTAGGGGAGAGAGAGCAGACGATCTCCTCTCTTCCTCCGTAGAATTCGATCGGTGACTGCCTCCTCTCTCGAATCTGGTTACTCTCTCTCTCTCTCTCTCTAGACTCTCTCCGTCTTGACTCTTTCTGTCTCTCTGTCTCTCTCTCTCGACTCTGTCTCTGTCTCTCTCTGAAAATGAGTTGTGTACTGCGCGTTATTTGTTAGGAAGATGAGTTCAAGCAATGGATTGTATTGTACCTCATTGACTTGCACTACTATAGTTTTGCTTATGAAATTAGCTTTTGTTATCTTGCTTGTACATATGTTAGTAGTTGTTATATATTATGAAGCATGCTAAAAATATATGAAATAAAATAAAAAAATTCACCGTAACCGTTCCCTACCTTTTTGGGTTGTTGCCATATCCCATACACATACCCATGTTTCATTGGTTCTACCCAAGACAATTTTACCCTGAATTTGAAATCAAGTTATATGTTCCAACAGTTGAAGAATTTGTGGTCAAGTTTTTTAGTAACTTGCATTCTTCGTTGGCATGAATAAACACCGTTTGGTGTGTTACTGTGTTTGCTTAGTATTTTAGGTTGCTGGCTATACTTCATGGACTCAGATATGGGCATCTGAGCTGAGGTCTGCGTGTTAGATTCATTTTATGTTCATGTACACGGACAAGAAGAAAGATTAGATTTCATTTACGTAAATACTTCCTTACTTTTAAAAGAGAGGATTTTTGTAGTAGGCAATTGTTGGGATACCTGAACTCTAATATCTCCTTTTGGGGTATTGAACCTAAACTGTCATGTATTCCGAAAAGTGATATGAGAATGGAATAATAAGCATAAATACGTTCCAAAATTGAAGTAGTTATTGGGTAGACCTTTATTTATACAAGCCAGCTACATAGAATTCATATTCATATCTTGGTATAGCAAGTCCGACATTTTACTTGACAAAACTTGAAGAATTAGGTAATTTAGGTTGCTAGTGTGGCTGAAATGCTGCGCACACTTTTTTTTTTTTGGGGGGGGTAAATTTGTGCACATTACTTTAGCCAAGGACGTGAATATGTACCTAGTAAAAGTTTTCTTCACCAAAATTTTATTTCTCAATGATCCCAAGTCCCAACTCTTGTATCTGGTGACCGGAATGTACTGTGAGCTTTTAAGGATATAGCGCCATTCAGCTCCCAACTGTTTTACTTGCGTTTGAAGTTAAAAAACTTGTCTTCCCTGGCAGGACTTTAAACAGTTGCCTTATTTACTATCTTATGTGAAATCGTGGCAGATAATGGCTGGAAAAGCAGTAAAATCTGTATCAAAAGCTGTTGGTGAGTACAAGTATCCCTGGCAAGAGAAGTTGGTAAAGTACAAGGATGAGTTTGCTAAGGGAGTTTGGGGTTATTGGGAGCTTGGAGCGTGGAAGCCACTAAGCATCAGTGCCCGCCACAGAGCTCGTATACGCAAAGAAGTCCTCCTTGCCGGTGAGGACTGGCCTTATGATCCAGCGAGGAAAGAGATGAGAACTAAGAGGAAAGGGCATAAGCATGACAGGATATCGGCGGAAAAGCGGGCACACACTGCTGAGTTAATGCAGAAGATGCCTCAGATGTTAGCGGATTACAGAAAGAGAAGGTGGCAGAAGAAGATGAATGAAGAGGAGGCCAAGGCCAAGGCTGATGATTAGGTTCTTTTCTACTAGCTTGGATTTGGTAACGTGCTGCTAATTAACAGATTTTGGAGGGTGGTTCTCTCCTTGTTATTTTGGTTTGTTTTTCTCTTTTCGAATACAGGAAGTTGTTAGATACAGGATCAATGATGCTTTTGTGATGAGAAGGCTTGCATTTTGAAAAGTGGTTTCGTTGGCCGGATTATATAAACCAATTAGAAATCGAGCGGACAAGTAGAAATAGCTGATGCATCTTCATGGTATCTTTGGTCCTTGATTTTTGTTGTGTTCATGTTCCTTGGGAAACGGAAACCGGTTTTTCATTTGTATGTGTAAGTTTTGGCAAGAATCCATGGCCAGGCTGAGATTCGACGGTCTGGGCCTCGGGAGATGTTTCTCTGTGGGGCAGCCTCGTCTTGGGCTTGTTTTGGTTGAATCTGTAGGTGGGCTTCTTCATATTGGGCCAAAAAATTTTGTGGGCCTTCTGGTTCTCGAACTTGGATGCCCATTACAGTCGATTCCATAGGGTTCGTTCTTGTGGTTGCTGCTTGCCTCAAGGCCCTCAACCGATGCCCCCAATTTCTGTCACCAGACCAACTGAATGATGGCCTGTTGTGGGCATGGCCTAAGATTATGATCCACAGCTCTCTCTCTCTCTATCTCTCTTGTTAACAGCACAATTGTATGAATGATTCTTCTCGTGTAAGCATCATGCTAAAAGGCCATTTGGAAAAATGCATGTCAAAGATCCAAAAGGGGTATATGATTTCTTTTTTTTATTATGATCCAAGCAGAGATTTCATTCATTAAAATGGGACCACATGGAAACCACTAATTTCAGCACCTAGAGCTTCTGTTTTGGTTTTTTGGGTCAACTCTTTTATTGGACTTATTTCCACCAGTTTTTAGCTTTACTTGGATCCTCTCTTAGTTATTATTAGGGTTGTCCAGCGGATCGCCCGATCCATTCGATCCGCCCAAACTGTCCAAACCGATCTGTCCGTTTACTCACCCAAGGTACGTTATGGATGGATACGGATTCTAATATTTTTATTTTAACGGATACGGTTCGGTTCGGTTCGGATTTGATCCGCTCGATCTGCCCAATCCGCCTAATAATCGTTCTTTGATCCGCCTGATCCGCTCAATCCGCAACCGAACCGATCCATCCGTATGTCATCCACGGACGGTTGCGGATCTTAAAAATGACAATACGTCACAAGCGGATTGAATCGAGAACCGAACCGATCTGGCCGGAACTGATCCGTGACACCCCTAGTTATTATCTTACAGGCTTTGAGTGTGGATTTTTGAAGTGTCTTTTCTTTTTGGTACTTCGGAAATATACTATCATCACCTTAGTTTTGACCAATACAGTTCTACTGATAAATTGGCCTCGAGAAATTTTAAATATTGGGGCACTGCCAATACAGTTCATCTGTACTAGTTTGCATGTTTGGACGGAGGTTATGAAACAACCAAATATACTTAGAAACTATGTTGGACTCCACAACTTTATTTATTTGTATACATGAATGCGTGATTGTGGATGGTAAACACGAAATTAATATTTAATCGACAAATACAGCTAACATGATATAGCCCGAGCTTTGCTCCAGCTATAATTGGACTCCTTGCAAGTTAACAGTGAGATTGGCGTTCAGGATTGGTCAAGGTGCGAGTAAGCCACCCCGAACACTTATATATGTATATATTAGTTAGAAAAACATATGCAGCTCTATTTCCAAGATTAAATTAAGCTTCTCATCTAAATGGCATGAGTGGTTCAGTTACTGAATCTGTTACTAGCTTAGTATTTTGTGTTTGTTGGCAACAAGTGTATAAATCTCTCACGACTTTGACAAGTGTCTATTTCTAACCTCCACCACCCTACCAATATCTCAACCTATGGAATGTTGAGATTTGATGAGCAATAGAGCACTTTTTAAGTGGATATAACTATGTATATATTCAGCTTGATACTTGTACACTTTTCATAAAGCATTAAACCCAATTTTGGCTCCGACTTTTCGGGAGTCTAAAACGAAGAATAAAAATGAGACCCTTTTTTTATTGGACTATCATAAAGGGTATCAAAGTAAGAGGGACCCCTAAAATTCGTAAATTCCTGGGACAGCCACACCTTGAACTTTAGCTCAAGACCGTCTCTTTTCTTTATTTAGACCAATCCTTCTCTTCACCACCAAACCAACCTATGGAGTGTCTAATACTAGTATAACTCAAACAAAAACATGAAAGAATATTCCTTTCTTTCTCCTTCTTCTTCTCCGTGTACTTCTCTCCCCCTTACATTTCTCACTCCTCAGAGATGTTAAGGCAAATGATGAAGCTCAAAATAATGGTGTTTATGTTGTATACATGGGAGCTGGTGCCGCTTCGCGAAATGTTACCTTGAGAGATGACCACACTCAGCTTCTGAACTCTCTGTCACTAGGGTAAATATCCATACTAATTTAGCTTTTGGAATGTCAGTTCTATCAATACAATACGTACCCGAATGTTTGAGATTCGATATCAATATTTTGTAAAACGTGACTTGATATCGGTCGATAATGTTCAGTATATACTATTGCAGGTAGGTACACACTTAAATATTCCTGCCTTAAAAATATCATCAATATTTACGTATCTATTCGACAATTTCTTTAGGAGACAAAATGCATTGGTGCACACATGCAAACATGGTTTCTTTGGGTTTGCGGCTCGTCTATCAAAGGAGGTGGTGGCTCCAGGAATTCTCATGAGAGTGTTCAGAAATTCTATTACGGTCCACTACAAATCATTTTTTGTATAACTGGGTGGTCCGGGCTAGCTTGCACGCACCTCGACTAATCCCAGGGTCTATGTACGCCCCACCACACACAAAGACTGGGCAAAGCCAATACCCCATGAGAGTCATGAGATCTTGTGCATGTGGCCCCAAGAAGTTAAGAAGAGTCCTCAAGAAATCATAATTTTCCATAAACAAAAAAAAAAAAGTATAAATATTCTACTAATAAAACAATGCCACCAAAAAACAACAATTCCAAGTCAATACAGCTTCGCTTCGACAAGTTTTGGGGGTTGCTATCGTCAAAAGTTTCAATAGGAGATGACTCTTGCACCATTATTGATTTTCTTATCACAAACTTGTCCATAGTTCCAACTAAGCAAACAAAAATTAAAAAAGAATCAAAGCTATGAATAACCTATATTATAATCCAAATCTATTGTGTTTATACACCCTATGTGCATATATATTAAAGTGCTTCACAAAAAAAGATAGTGCATATATATTAAATTATTGATCTATATTTTATAATATATATTATGAGCAATCACTTGAAATAAGTATGAATAGATTAAAGAGAGAGAGCTAAAAGTGTTCTTACCTCTTAGAGCTAAATGTATAGGGCCAAATAAACACCCAAATTCTCAAATATCCAATTTATACTATTCTCTAATATCAAATAGTCCATGGTGAGTTCCGTCATTGAGATTGGGTGTTCAACTTTTTGGGTAAGGTGTTCAACTTTTTGGGTAAGGTGTTCAAACATTTTGGGTGGAGTGTTCAAACATCTTAGTTGGGGTATTCAAAGGGACAAAAATTAGAAAATCAATAAATATTTACATGTATTTCTACGAAAAATATTTTTTTCACGGTGTTTGGGTGACCACCCTCGGCTCTTCTTAGAGCCGCCTTGATAGGTGCTGAAAAGCACCCATTAATCCTTCCAATTTATGCTTTGTTAGTTAGGTTATGTAGTTAATTAATTAGCATTAGTCGGTTTGTGGTGTTTCAGGCCTTAGAAGCTCGAGAACTTGGAAAACGTGTTTTGGAGTGATTTTAAAGCGCCGAGGATGGGAAGATGTGCATAAAAAGGAGTGGAAACTCAAGTTGCAGCATCTCTGGACCGGACCAACACTTTCCGGGACCGGACCAGCACTTAACACGACGAATCCTACCTTGCAGCACCCTTCGTCCGGACGAGGTAAATTCTTGGTCCGGACGAAGCATACTGGCGGGTTCGTACAGCTCCCAGCTTCTCTGGTTCGGACCCCCATGTCTTGGTCCGGTCAAACGAACACGGAAATCAGCTTTTTGGATGCATTTTATGTAACTTTTAGGTCTCCTAGTATAAATAGAACATTAGAACATAATGCTAGGGTTCCCCAACTATTGTGAGAGGCTACTTTGAGAAAGAAACTCATTGTTCTTCATGTTCTTCATGCGTTCTTCGAATCAAAGCTTGTCGATCATCACCATGTTCGGCTAAACCCCTTTTCTAGGGGGAGGATGAAGCTCTACACCAAGTAACCTTGTTTTTCTGCATAGATTATGGTTATTATTTGGATCGGATTATATGTTAAGAACTCGATTTCATATGATCAATGAAATCATGGTTTTATTCTTCCAATCAATTGAGTATTTGTATTCATGTGTTCAAATACCGTAAACATATAATTGTTTTCATTGGTGTGATTGGAGTTCTGAGATGGACTATGCTCGTAAGACGGATCGTGCCGTGATAGTGAGACGGTCCGTGCTATGGGATAGCCCATGCCTTTTAACAATCTCTATATTTTCTTGACGATTATCGTTAGGGTTTGCAAGCCCTAGCGATAATCCTTTGCGATTCGAATATTAATCATGTCTATGCGGTGCTTGGTTATGCGGTAGGAGTGGATTCTAAACCCTAGATTTTCTTTCCAAATAGTTTCATATCTTTAATTATTGCACTCTTTAGCTTAATAATTTCACAAACAATCAAATCCCTTTTTACCAAATTAAATTAGAGGTTAATTGGAATTAACGCGACTCAGCCAAATTGTCTCCGCGGATCGACACTCGGACTTAGCCACTATTCTTCTGAGTAGTAGTTAATTCTAAGTAATTATAAATATATTTTTGACTCGGCACGACACGATCACGCCTCTGAAAGCAAGATGCAAATCCGATCCCCGGAGGCCCGGAGTTGTATCAGGAAATACACTCTTAAAACTCCACACAACCCGTTCTTGGGATTTCTTGAAGTATCAGACTGATCTAGAAATGGATTTCGGCCATCGTTTGAGCCTTGAGGACTCCGACATTTTTTCTCAGGAATCGTCATCAGATACAGGGACGGAGCCAGGATTTTAGCGTAGGGGGGACGGATATACACAATAAAAAAAATTAAAATGAAGGACGATATGAACTTTACTAACTCAAAAATTATATATATATATATACCCCAAGCTTCTTATCCGGACCCCCGGATTGAAGCTCTTGGGGTATTTTTTTTTGTTGCCAATTGTTTTGGAAAAATCCGATCCGTCCAATGTGTTCAGAAGGTGTTTTCCAAGGTCCACGCGAGAAATCTTCAAAAACAAATACCGGGAAGGGCTTGATCCAGGCGGTTTTTCGCAATTTAACACATTGGACGGATCAGATCGTCAAAAAAATGCTCGGATCAAGGAGGTCCGGGAGTCCGGATGAGAAGGGGAACCTATATATATATATATATACACAAAATAATACCAATATGAAATTAAACATGTTTCTAATATCAACTTAGATTGCAAAATGTATTAATATTTATCTAATCCTATCTAGTGTCTACTCAGGCATCTTGAACTGTGCTCAACACTCTTTCTTGTTATTAAAAGCATCAATGATAGAGTCTGTGTCCAACCCTAGAGCAATATCTTTCTCAATATAAGTGATCAAGAAATTTGTTAAATAATCGTCCTCCATCCTGTTGCGACGAAATCTTTATCTTCGCACATTTCATAGCAGAAAATGCACGTTCGATTGTAGTCGTTGAAACATGTTAAGTTAATATAAGCCGAATCAACTTATCGAAAAGATGATATATCGTGTACTTTCTTGTCTTTGCCAACACTTCACTCAACTTTGAAATCGTTGACAAATTTTGGAACTCAGGATGCCTAGACACATCAAGCTAATAATTTTGCAATTGATATCTCAAGTAGTACTTTTCTTGCTCAATGAAATCCATTGAATAATACTTCTCTGCAAGTTTGCAAGTATCTTCAATGTTGATTGATCTGAAGACATCGCGAGGATCTAGAAATGTACTGAGAATAAGCAACTCCATTGTATCTTCCTTAAATCGAGTGTTCAATTCTTGCAATTGAGAATCGACTGTTTTGGGAGCCCCTAATTTCTTTTGCTCTTTTCTTTTTCCTTCACTTTGATGTCCACAGACCACGTTAAAGAGTTTTGGGCTTCCGAAATTTCAGTGAGCCTTAGTTTTTAAAAGTTAACGGGCCTTGAGTCCCTGAAGTGAGTTGGGTTATAATTTTTGGCGTTATGTTTTGTTTAAAAGAATTGTAATTACCTCAATAAAACCAATTTTAGTACACAGTTGTTTCATAGCTTGATAAATTAAAGATGTTCATAGTTTTTTTTTAAACGAAAAACGGGGGGACTATATAGTTTGATGATAAATAATTTTTTTTGCAATATAATAGTACGAATTTTTTAAGACGTAGGGGGGGCGACTGCCCCTACTAGCCCCCCCTGTCTCCATCCTTGATCAGATACCATTATTGGCATATTGGATACAGGTGATGAATGAGCCTAGAAAACTTTGTTCCTAAAATGATCAAAAATTTGATTCCATACATTCTTCTGGATGCTACATAACAACTAACAACATTGCAAATGGAAAATCAGGTATTTGGCCGGAGTCGACGAGTTTTGCGGACAAGGGTATGGGGCCAATTCCGCCACGGTGGAAGGGGACCTGTATGGAAGCCCAAGATTTTTCTTCTTCCCACTATAACAGGTACTCAAGGTTTTTTTATTTATTTATTAATTTTTATACTCACTCTCCACTATATTTATTTCCATGCCCTCTTCCCTTTCCCTTGGTTTAATAATAATAATAATAAAAAACAACCTCAAGCCGAAGGAATTGGCAAAGTGATATGGTTGTGCCGTTGTGGGAGGAGTTGTATGAATTAGTCAGAGATGCGCGTAAGTTGACCCGGGACATCCTGTATTATCTAAAAAAAAAAAAAAAACTCTCTCTCTTACCTAAAAACACACTCTTTGGGATATGGTTAAACATGATTCCGGAGTACACTTGTGTAGACCCCACAAATTTGTATGGTCCAAAATCGTGGCCAACCATGCCCTATGGGCATTGAAAACTCTCTTTCACAACCCCATCCCAATTATTTTTTTTGATATGTGAGAGACCGTGCCATTTTTATCCCGAAAAAATAAATTATTTTGAGAAATAGGTGCGGGCTAGTCAGGTAAAAAAAATAGGAGCGGGTCAGTTGGGTAAACCAATTACTCGATGAGGGCGGGGCAGGGGCACCCATCCATTACCCGATCGGGTTAGAGCAACTCCAATGGTAGGTGTCATTTTTTGGGTGCCAAAATTTGACACCCACAAACCCAAATTTCGCACACCAACAGTATTTTTTTGGCCACAATGCTCCAATGGTGTGGTTACCAAATTTTGGCACCGTTACTCAACTACCTTCCAACAGCTAATTCTCAACCAACTTTTAAATTTCCTAGTAATAATTTATAAAGTAACGATTGTTTAACTATCTCATAATCACGATTTTAATTAACTAACTTTCTACCACAACTAACTTTTCCTACTTACTTTCTACCCATCTACCTTTCCTACCTAACTTCATTGGTTTACCTAATTTTTTAAAACTACAAATTCTCAACTAACTTTTCAATTTCATGGTAATAATTATATACTTTAACGATTGTTTAACCACCTCCTAATCACAATTTTAATTAACTAACTAACTTTCTACCACAACTAACTTTCACTACCTAACTTTCTACCCATCTACCTTTCCCGACCTAACTTAATTGGTTTACCTAATTTTTTTAAAAGTCTATAAATACTACTTAGAAGTCTATATATACTACTATACAACATACACAATAAACAACACACAAAACAATGAGTAGATTTAAAAAAGAAGTTCTTAGAGGAGATTTTGACTCTTCTTCTGATGATGATGACGATTGTAGAAGAAATTTTTTCACTGCTATGCCATCAGAGTACCACAGAATGGAAACAAAACAATCAAGCCATCAAAGCAAACATGGTGGCTCTTCAAGCGGCCGCCAACACATCCCTCGAAATAGAGTTGGCGTGAACGAGCAACTAATGAGAGATTACTTTGCTGAAGATCCACTCTTCCCTCCCGACAAATTTCGAAGGCCGTTTCACATGAATCGCGACTTGTTTCTTTGCATCCTCAACACTATCCAACAATACGACAACTACTTTGTTCAAAAAGTAGATGTAGCGGGATATCTCGATTTATCTGGACACCATGTTTGCTTTGATGGCTTGATTGTTTTGTTTCCATTGCGGACATGATGGGTTGCAGAAGATTGGATTGTTTGACGACGAGCAAGAAACTCAGCAAATACAAGTGCACACTTTCTTGATACTTGAACTAGCATAGGGGTCGGTGGATCATCATGTTCATCTTCAATAATCATATTGTGTAGGATAATGCATGTCTTCATGATGTAAGTAAGATATTCTTGATACCAACATTGAGTTGGCCCTAACACAATGCCAAATCATGATTGAAGTACACTAAATGCCCTTTTTATGTCCTTTCGGCGTGCCTCCTGCAACCTTGCAAGTAATTGTTTCTTCGGATTATTAGGTTTAGAGATTGTCTGAACAATTTAGTTTCCCATTTAGGATATATACCATCAGCAAGATAGTATCCCATGTTGTAATGGTGTCTGTCCATAGACAGTATAGTTGGCAGGAGGGGCACGTCCTGTAGCAAGGGCGGAGAAGAGATCAGATCGATCGAGTACATTGATATTATTAAGGGACCCAGGCATTCCGAAAAAATCATGCCATATCCACAAGTCATAAAAAGCAACAGCCTCAAGAATGATTGTAGGTTTATTGACATGTCCAGTAAATTGACCATGCCATCTGGTTGGACAATTTTTCCATTCCTAATGCATACAATCTAAACTTCCCAACATACCTGGAAATCGACGGCTCTTCCCCTCTTGTAAAAGTCTAGCAACTTCTGCATCATATGGGGATCGAAGATACTCCTCTCCGTAGATGTTGACGATCGCTCGAGTGAATCTCTTTAAAGATTCAATTGTTGTGATTTCACTGATTTTCACAAACTCATCAATGGAGTCAGCAGGCATGCCATATTCAAGCATCCTAAATGCTACAGTAATTTTCTGGTGTCCAGATAAACCGAGATATCCCGTTGCATCTACTTTTTGAACAAAGTAGTTGTCGCGTTGTTGGACAGTGTTGAGTATGCAAAGAAACAAGTCGCGATTCATGCGAAACTGCCTTCGAAATTTGTTGGGAGGGAAGAGTGGATCTTCAGCGAAGTAATCTCTCATTAGCTGCTCGTTCACGCCAACTCTATTTCAAGGGATGCGTCAGCGGTCGTTTGAAGAGCCACCATGTTTGCTTTGATGTCTTTATTGTTCTGTTTCTATTCTGTGGTACTCTAATGGCATCGCAGTGAAATTTTTTTTTGCTACGATCGTCATCATCATCAGAAGAGTCAAAATCTCCTCTAAGAACAGCTTTTAAAATTTACTCATTGTTTTTTGTGTTGTTTATTGTGTATGTTGTATGATAGTATATATAGACGTTTAAGAAATTAGGTAAACCAATTAAGTTAGGTAGGGAAAGGTAGATTGGTAGAAAGTTAGGTAGGAAAAGTTAGTTGTGGTAGAAAATTAGTTAGTTAATTAAAATCGTGATTAGGAGGTGGTTAAACAATCGTTAAAGTATATAATTATTACCATGAAATTGAAAAGTTAGTTGAGAATTGGTAGTTTTAAAAAATTAGGTAAACCAATGAAGTTAGGTAGGGAAAGGTAGATGGGTAGAAAGTAAGGTAGGAAAAGTTAGTTAATTAAAATTGTAATTAGGAGATAATTAAACAATCGTTAAATCATATAAATTATTACTAGAAAATTTTAAAGTTAGTTGAGAATTAGTTATTGGAAGGTAGTTGAGCAATGATGCCAAAATTTGGCAACCACACCACTAGAGCAGTGTGGCAAAAAAAACACTGTTGGGGTGCCAAATTTGGGTTTGGCACCCAAAAAATGGTACCCACCATTGGAGTTGCTCTTAAGGGCATGGGCGGAGGCAAGGATGCACTTTCTGGTTGGGGATTGGGGTATGGCAAAACACCTTTATTCAGTGTATTGAGGCACACGATTACATGATGTCCCAACACTTTATTAACATATATTTTCATAAGGTAAATACATTTAAGGAAAATGCTAACATAAGCTCAATGGACTGAAAAAGTCTGTTAAAATGTGTGAATAGTGTATAAAGTAAATGAAAATATATTGAACAGTATAAAAGGTGCACTGAAATGTATGTTTTTTTTTTTTTTTGGTGTGTGCTTATTGTGTGCCCAGTAAGCACACAATTTGATAAGGGTGGTGCGTAGTACCCCAAGACTACCGAATAATTTTTCCAATTGCACCTTTGTACAAGTGTGCGTAGTAATATTGAAATTGAAAAGGGGAGGCGTGGAATAAATGTAATATCCCAAATTTTTGTAAAAACAAAAATTTGAAATGATGTTAATTTTTTTTATTGTAATTTTACTCACATTTATTTATGCACACTTATACACATACATAGTCATCTATAGGTATGTATATACTTATAAAATACATATAACATCACCTCACTTTACATCTACTCTTCCTACACATTATCTACCTCTCCCACATGTTTACATCTACCTCTCCTTCATGTTCTTACCTTCCAATTTACCAAAATCCAATGGCTAGGATTAGTCCTCACTCACCACAAATCAATGGCTAGGATTAAGTTTTATCTACCAAGTTTCATAAAACCGATTTGCATAAAACCGGTAACGTCACCCTATAATTCCATCCTGTCCTCAATTCCGGTCAATACCGGTCGGTTCTGGCCATTCCGGACAATACCGGACGGTACGAAGGTACCGATTGTTTTGCTCGAGAAATTGCAGATGCCAAATTTGTAATTTTTTCGAAATCAACTTCATATATAAGCCTATTTTCACGTTTCCCCTCTTTTGTGAAACCCTACTGCGGCTGTAGGATGTTTATACGTTCCCCTCTATAGATGGCCACCGATTTGCTATGAGTTTGATCCTCTCCGGCGAATGTCGTTAACCGACAGTCCAACACAAGTTCCAACAGTCCAACACACGTCCCCCTCTCGTTTTATCATGTGATTTTTCCTTGTATGTTCATCTCTCAATCTCAGGCAAAAACTTGAATTCGTAGTTGCAATCAGAATTTCAAATCGCTGGATGAGATGTTTGGTTTTGCATTCCATTAACAATTACTCTTTCCAAGTTGAACCATTATTACTATCAGTTCCATAGGGATGTGGCTGGTATAATCATGCACCTTTCAAATTATTTAGCATGTAAATCAGTTACCTACATATAAGTATGTCAAAACTATTGTGAGGTGTGAGGCGTATAATTTTCACTTTTTTGCATATCCACTTGTTTTGGAATATAGTGCCTCCCTCCACCCATAGGGCTTGAGTTTCTGTGATGTTCATAGCACATATGGCTTGAGTTTTTGTGATGTTCATAGCACACCCATAGGGTACTTCTAGTCATTATACCCATTTCACATGATGTTGATAATTCCGAATAGGAGTAAATTAAGTGATTCCCGTACCTTTGGCAGAGATTATTTAGGCCGATAAAGAATCGATTTGAATTTTGGCCCAAAATATTGAAAACTCCTAAGCAAAAGCTTTTAGCATCTGATTATGGAGTATGATGGCATTTTTTAAAAGAAAATAATCAAGTTAATCTGATAACGAATGTATATTGATATCGTGTGTAGGGTTAATTTTAGACCTTCATGAATAATTCAAATTAAACAGTTATTTTGTTCCAAGTAACTTTGAAACGGGCCAATCATGATTACCCCAATTTTGAAACCCGAGATACGTCCGAGCTTTTCCAATGATGAAACGGGCCAATCATGATTACCTGGAACTTGTAAGTTTGACTTGAACTTGATCAAAATTAACCAAGCAGCAACCAAAACAGCTCAAACCAACCCAAACAGTGTTGAACCAAACCAAGCCAGCAATTTGCAATCAAGCACCTTGAGCGCTCAAGCCCCTGGCTTTGAGCGCTCAACCCAGGAAAAGCTCCTTGAGCGCTCAAGCCCGTGGCTTTGAGCGCTCAACTCTGATCCAGTCAGCAACCTGCAGAATATCTAATCATGAGATTTTCTGCATGGGAGCGTCTGGGGATGATTCTCTACGATCTATATACGTACATACACCCCACTAACTCCAGAAATACACAAAAAATACCCCCAAATACAAAAACCCACTCTTTCTCTCTCTCCTCTTCCCTCCCACTCACTCTATAAAAACCATTCTCCACCCCCGGTTTTAGAGGTTAACCATTCTCACACTCCAGCTCCAAAATCCTCCAGAAATTCGATCATCTCTCTCTCTCTCTACAAAACCACTCTTCCCACCATCAAAACCACTTGCAAAACCATTTTTCAAATCCAGAATTCATCCCTTGATCATCATCCAACCATATACATTGTCGAATTCGTCCCTAATACAAACAAAAGCATCCACAATCATTCATCCCCAAGCCCAGAATCAAGTCCAAACTTCAAGTATTTCCGAAAGGTAGTCGAAATGTGAAAAATCTCACTGTTTTGGTTCATCTGAGGGGGACCAGTGAGTTCAAACAAGTTTCTTGTACTTGGCTTGAACTCACAGAGGTCTAAATATTGTTCAAAACCCTTTTTCAAAACTGCAGTTGTAACGGGGGTTGAGCGCTCAAGCTTTATGCCTTGAGCGCTCAAACCCAGTTCTGAACAGTTTCTGTTTTGCAAACTTCTGAGCTCTCTTTTGGCTTTGATCGTTGTTTAATGGTTATCTGTGTTCATGTGACTCTCAAAACAGCCTATCTTTATTTCCAAAACACATGCATGAACATTTGTTAACTATTTATGATGATCAAAGATCAATATCTTTGTAAAATTTCATTTTGATTGCAAAACAGTGACCGGATCATCTTCCATTACTCTCGTTTGAAATGTCTAAGGTCCTGAGAACCATCGAGCATCAATTTTAAGCCAAAAATCAGAGAGCCAGATTATGGCCTGAGCGCTCAAGGACACTCACTTGAGCGCTCAAGCTGTTCTTGGATAGTTTTGTTGGTCATTTGTTGTTTCGATGATGGATCTTGGTGTAACTTGTTAATCGTGTGTGTGAGTTATTGTTGTTATGCTCAAGACCTGGATTCCCCTCTTTTCCTCTGTTTTCAAACATTTTCTTGTGGATTCATCGAAATTACATTCTTTTCATCCTTCTTTATGAGATTGATCGATTCACTCTTACTTGTTTCTCCTGAAAAAGTCCTTAACCAGTGATCGATCTCGAAAAGAAGTTATAAAAAGGTGTAATTTCATAGAGGCTAGGAACTGGTTTGAGCGCTCAACTCATGTGCCTTGAGCGCTCAAGCTAGCTTGAAGGGTTTGAGCGCTCAAGACTCTGTCTTTGAGCGCTCAACCCCTATTCTGGAATCCAGTTTTGCAAAACAGTTTGTTGGGCCACAATGTTCGTACTTTCTGGAATTGTTGTATAATTTCTGTAATTTCTCATTTCTTTGTAAATATTTGTAATAATTTCGCTTATTATCATCATCATCATTCATCATTAAGCACAAGCATCCACTTTAAGTATATCTTTCATGTTTATATTGTTTAAGTGGTTCCCATCCCCAATTCCCCAATGTTGTGAGCAAATCGAATTTCGAATATTCTTTAAAATCCCACGAAACGTTGAGTAGAGACCGGCTCATGGACCGGGCGAGAGGGGTGCCGTAAAACCCTTCCCCTCTCGTAACCAAACCCCCGAATCCGAGAAATCTTTGGTTTTGTCAAGATCAGTGAAATTCCCTTTTTCAAATGGGTAAATGAGTCATATTTTTATCGGTTTCTCGGGTTCGGACCTAAAATCCGGGTGGCGACTCAAACAATCAATCTTTTCGAACGCGAACCGCATCGCATCTCGGTGGGCCGTCCACAACATGCTATATAAAAATTAATTGGATATAGAATAAGGAAACTATTGAATTAACATTTCCCTGTTGTTGCTTCTTATTTTTTTAAATGTTTGGTTTAAATAGAAATTATTCTTAATGTTTTCAAATGGTTTGATTAACAGGTTGTTCAATATGAGTGATCATGGTTCTAGCCATGCTCCATCAATGTCCTTAGCTCCTACAAAGTCTGATGGCCCTGCTTGGGCTTATGCTAGATTGGTACCCGGAAAGAAGAACAACATTATTTGCACATTTTGTGGGAAGCATCTTAAAGGTGGTGGAATCACACATTTAAAACACATCTTGCTGGGATTAAAGGGGAAGTTAAAGCTTGTAAAAAAGTGTCGTTGGATGTTAAATGGCAAATGAAACAAGTGTTTGACGAGTATAAGCAAGAAAAAGAAAGAAAGGAAAAAGTGAGCAAAGATGTAGGACATGGACCCTCCTAAGATGTGCGCGATGAAGACTATGTCGAGGAGTGTTTAATTGAGAAAACAATGTCCAATGAAGCAACGAAAAAGAAAAGAATGCAAATAACTGAATTTTTTGCTCCAAGAACAACACCGGGTGCCCAACCTTCTATAAGAAGTGCATTGTCATCTAAAAAAGTTGTTGATGAAGCAAGAATGGTGGTTGCTCGATGGTGGTATGATGCTAACATTCCATTTAATGCAACTTTATCTCCATATTATCAACCAGCGATTAATGCAATGGTAGCCGTTGGACCGGGTTTCAAGGGTCCTTCATATCATGACTTGAGATGCCCTCTTTTGAATAAATGTGTTCGTGAAACTAGAGAGTATCTTGATGAAATGAAAGAATGTTGGAAAACCTATGGATGCTCAATAATGTCGGATGGATGGACGAGCCAAAATCAAATACCGGTGATAAATTTTCTTGTTTATTGTCCTAAAGGGACTATGTTCTTGAAGTCAATGGATATATTAGGGGTTGTTAGGAATGCGGATGTATTGTTTCACATTTTTTAAGAGATTGTTGATGAAGTGGGGCCAAATAACATTGTGCAATTTGTTACGGACAATGACGCTACTTACAAAGCGGTGGGAAAGATGTTGCAAGCACATTACGAATGCTTCTATTGGTCTCCTTGTGCGGCTCATTGCTCGGACTTGATGTTGGAGAATTTCGCAAAGCCTAAATACTTTCCGCACATAGATGCTACCATCCAAAAAGCTAAAAATGTACTTCAATACATTTAGATTTAAGAATTTATGAATATTGCTCAATTAAATTTAGTATGTTTTAACTATGGATCTTAACAATTGTGATTTTTACTTTTGTAGATAACTCGATACATTTATAATCATGCATAGGTTGTGAACTTAATGAGGAAAGACTTCACAAATGGTAGAGACTTGTGTCGTCCTGGTGTCACAAGGTTTGCTACAAACTTTTTAAGTATTCTCAATGCATTATGAATTTCAAGAAAGAGCTTAGACAAATGTTCGCTAGTGACAAATGGCTTCGGTCTTGATATGCTAAAGAGAAGGGGGGCAAAGAAGTTGTTAAAATTATATTGGAGGATAGAGAGTTTTGGTCAAATTGTCAACTTGTGGTGAAAGTTAGTGAACCTTTGGTGAGGGTCTTCGTCTAATAGATGGTGATGAAAAGCCTGAAATGGGGTACTTGTATGAAGCAATGGATAAGGTGAAAGAGGCAATTAAAGTGAGGTTTAACAATAGACCATCTCTGTAAACCCCATACACTAGAGTGGTTGATGCTAGATGGGATAGGCAGCTTTATAAGCAGGTTGTTTTCTCAATCCTAAGACATATTTTAGGCCCTCTTTTACAAAGAAAACGGAAGTTGCTTGAGGAATGATTCAAGTTTTTACAGTCTTGGTGCCGGATAATCATACACAAGATTTGATAAGTCTAAAAATGGAGGCATACAAGCAGTCAACATGTGACTTTGGTATGGCCCTTGCTATTCGTCAACGAGAGAAACTAAATCCAGGTAACCTTATATATCTTTAAAATCTATGAGATGCCTGTTTCAATTTTGTAGTTAATCTTATATCTAGTAAGTTGCTAAATTTTGTTTAGTTAATGGGCAAGTTTTTTTATTTTTTTAGTTGCATGGTGGGAGCAATTCGGAAATGATTGCCCCGATCTACAAAAGTTTGTTGTTCGAGTATTTAGTCAATGTTGTAGTGCAACTGGATGTGAGAGAAACTGGAGCATGTTTGAGTTCATCCATTCTAAAAGGCGAAATAGACTAGAGCACAAAAGACTCAATGATTTAGTCTATGTTTTCTATAATTTGAAACTTTGAGAAAGGTATTATTTCAAAAAAATTTGCTAAATTTATATTTAATGTTTCGAATATGGATCTTATGAATTGTGATAATTACTTTGTAGATTTATAAAGCGAAGGAAAGATGCACTTGATCTGATTAGTCTTGAGAACGTAGATGTGTTGGATGATTGGGTGTATGAAGAACCTAGTCTACTTGATGATGATGAAGATATTGCATGGGAGCTTATTGAACCACCATCTTTAGAAGGATTGACTTAGGATGATCCACCTATCTTTGATGATGCTGCTGATGATTTCCCACCCGAGAATATGTCCCAATATAATTGGGATCTTGGAGGAGAAAATGATCATTGTGTTTATGTTGAATGACATCCTATGTCTTTTTTATGTACTTGTTAAGTCTCTTTTAGAGAATTTTATGTGTCCTTTTGGAGAACTTTGCACGTTTTTTGGAGAACGTTGCGTTTGTTTTGCTATTGCGTTATGCACTTGGAACATTTGTTTGTTAGTTTGAAGGCCTTTAAAGATATTTGTTGTCTAATTATAGTTCATTGGATGATATAATAATATGCCCAAAAAAAAAAGGGTGATACTAGGAAAATTTTTGATTTTATATATGTATATACAGGTAGTACCGCTAAATCCGAAAAGGTACCGGTAGGATACGAAAATTGGTACCCTGTCCAGTACGAGATTCAGAATCTTGATAAATAGCCTTCATTCCTTCTTATTTTTCACACTCCTTCACCAAGTCTCACTTAGCTCTCTCTAAATTATATCCAAAACTCTCCCAAAAAAATTCCTAACTTTAGTTTCAAGACTGGAAAATCATTTCCGGAATAGTTGTAGTTCAAACCTTCGCAACTCCAACAAGCTTTCCTTGCCTAGCTCATTCTTCGGACCGAGGTAGGATTTTTCTACGCCTTATTCTAAGTATGTTTTAAATAATTGAATTATTGCACTTTTGTAATTTTTATTATACCGTTATCTTGTGATACCCAAAATTTCTTTAATAAAATTATTATTTACTTTTATAGTATCCACTCTGTGAATTATTAAATTGTAATAGGTTCTTATTACTATAGGTGTGACTATTATTTCATATAAACAATTAAAGCTTGTTATTTAGTTTTAATTATAAATCGTATAACTTTATACTCTAATCCTTAGGTTTTTATAAAATTATCTATTGACTTACGAATCCATTACTAGAATCTCTAGTAAGGCTTTTTCTTGATTTACTCAAACCAAGTGGCGACTCGATAAAGACGAGTCTTAAAACACGCCAATGGATTCAAAGCTAGTATCCCTAATGGTTCATCATTACGCAAACTAGAATTGAGTTTAACTTTACTATCCTAAATTATGGGGAGATTATGTCAAAACAACCTACGGCTTGAAGGTAAATGGTCCTTCTAACCTATCCATTGTGGCGGTACTATTTAACTAGGAATCTTTCGAGTAATGGATAATGACTTAAATCAAGGACCGAATGTGGAATTTGAAATCGAGAGAATCCTTTAAAGATTAGGTTAGTAGAATTTTCTCAACCACCCCTAAAAGATTCTAGTTATGACTTCATACCCTTAGGAAACTCTAAAGGATTTCAAGATAAATAAAATTCTTAGAATAACCCTAAGTCTTTAAAATATTAAATTACAAGTCCTGAACTAGCAAAAGTTAATGTACATACGTGCTAAGACTTAAAGGTTATCGACCAATCTCAAATTCTCATGTGATGATCATTTACGTTTACTCTCATGCAATATTACTGTCATTCATATTTTTATTCTGCTATGCTATCATGCTTATGAGATTGGACTCTAAGTTGTTGGGTTGGGAAACGTGACAGAATGAATTAGACGATAATCTAAGGAAAGTGAAATATTGATAGTAGTCATGATTGTGACGGTGATGGGTCTAGAGAAACCAGAGCGGTCGAGAACCCGACAGGTCCTGAAAGAATGGTTAGCGAAATCGGGGCTTGTGGTCAAGACCAGTGTCTTATTGAACCCTGAACATGGCACTGTATGATTTACTCCAGAAGGTATAAATAATGATAATTGGGGATTTGAGTCTGGGAGCCCGGCAAGTCCATTGCATTGGTCTGCGGAACCAGTACTCATAAAGGTTATTTCCTTAAGGTCACGATGTGAACCTAAGGGATTGTTCTATCCTTGTGTAGGCACAGATGGGTTTGATTCAGTAGATAATTGAATCCTATTCATCTGGGGCCCCAAGCAAGGGGAGTAGAATCATTAGAGAGACAATGGTTCAGTTGATTGTTGGGAGGAGTATCTCTCGAGGAAAAGAGATGTCGAATACACCGAAAGAACGATAATGAAAGAACTAGTCTTATTAATTAATGTGCTTGTTGCTATTTATAATTGACATTATTGTTTATACTGTTCAATTATAACTGTTTAGAATGGGTTGGGAAATTCTATTGGGTGATCCTCATCACTCATGGTACGGTGTACCCTGGCTCTGTGCCGGACCTTGCAGGAGAAAAAGAAGAGCAGTATCAATCGGAAGATTGTTATCAACCGAAACAGGACTCTGAAGATGTTTGGAATCTTGATTATTACCCGTAGAAGGCTCTGATAATTTTAAATTTTTTTCGCTGCTTGTAATAAACTCTGATGTTATCAAATGTTATTTTGTAATGGATAAATCTCTTACGCAAGGTAATTTCATGAGATAAGGTAAATCTTTTATAAGAAACATTTTATTAATACTTTCGAAAGTCCTTGGAAATTCCTTGGAAATTCGGGGCGGGGCGTTACAATAAATAAGAGTACAGTGAAAAATTATTTTAAGGGAAAATGCTAACACACTACAACAAAAATAGCTTATGAGGGCATTAAAAAATGCCTCTAAAACATCCTTATTGGGGTAGTTTACATATTGGGGCATTAAAGTGTTGTGCCGCTTCTAGCGATGCAACTATAGACCTAAAGCAGCACTTTTAACACAGCACTGTAAGGTGTCTTAATAGAGCTTTCTCGCTGCACTTTCAAATTCTTGTTAAGGCACTTTTAATGAGGCACTTTTTGAGGAGCCTCGACAACTCTTTCTTACTGCACTTGCAAGTGCCATGTTAAATTCGTATTAAGGCACTTTTGAGGAGCCTTAATAATTCTTTCTCACTGCACTTGCTACATATTTTGCTTTACGAGGCGGTTTAAGGTGTCTCAATAGCTTTTTCTAGCTGCACTTCGAGGTGCCGCGTAATTTACTTATCAAGGCATTTATTGGTGCTCCCAAAGACTTTTGAGGAGCCTCAACAACTCTTTCTCGCTGCACTTCTAGGTGCCGTGTTATTTTGCTTTACGAGGCATTTTAAGGCGCCTCAATAGTTTTTTCTAGGCCCACTTTGAGGTGTTGCGTAAGTTATTTACCAAGGCATTTATTGGTGTTGCCAAAGGATTTACGGAATTCATTTTCCTTTCACTGTTAAGGCATTTTAAGACAACTTTTATGGCACTTTTTGAGTGCCTTGCGAAGTGTACAATTTTTCCCTTTTATAATATGTGATTAACTAGTAACAGTGTACAACCTTAATTAACTGCAAATTGTATCACATCAATATCCAAGATAACAGAAGCCATAGTCATTAACTTCAATAAAAACAACTAATCAACAAACTTTTCATAGAAATCCACAACGAACGTGAAACAAAAACTTAATAAAGTATCCGACAGAAATCTAGAACAATACCATGAAAGATACCATGGTATAAAAAAAATAGACTAGTCGACTAGTGAAAATAAAAATAAAAACCATAAATTCAGCATCCATGTGACATGGCCATATCTACAAAGCACATTCCAAGTGATTCCATTCATTCAGTAAAGAAGCCATCATCATCTTTCACCACCTGATCAAATAAAATTGGATACATTGGTTCAAAACATATTAATTTATAATATGGACGATATACAGACAATATTGGGCATTGAACGTACCAAAGAAATAGGCCATGCTATTGGTGTCCCAATCATCGCCAACGGTCTTAAGGCCTCCGTAAGGCCTCATCAAATGCTTACACCAATTAGCTCCGAGTTCTTCTCCACCTAACTCTTTAGATGGATCCAAACTAGTGATCCTCCCTTTACCAACAATTTCTATTGGATTGGCTACGCTCTTGAAATAAGCAATCGCCCACCTAGCATCAATCAATAGAAAACATCATATTGAAATTCTACAATATCTAAGTTATCAGACTATACTAGGTAAAATTGCCATGTCCGTGTCCGTGCTACTTGGATTGTGAGGTACAACATCAACTGTCTGATAACAAGGCTAGCATACTAAACTACAACAAGGCAACATTATTGAAACTACAAGGCACAGACACTAGAAGATTACTCGCCTATGAAAATATGGAAAGTTCAAAAAGAAAAAGAAAAACATTTGCCAGAACAGGAAAACCAGAAATCATAGCAGATTACTGCTAGTAGTATTTTTTCAACTAATGGAGTAAAGAAACTGGAGTAAGTAATAACTACACACATGCTAAACATCCCAACAGTTGGCTACCAATCTCACGGACGAGATCAATGGAAAAAGACCGATAACTGTTTTTCCGTAGAAAATCATATAAGCTAGATCCAAGTTTCTCAAACACCTGTTAAAACCATTGAATTCATCCACAAGTCTTAACCCCGAGCATACATGAAAGTGGGGACGTTAATCCACCAAATCAAATATGGTTACGATAGTCAAACCAGTTCCGTATTTGCACACAACTGCAAGGAATGAATTTCATTCAACAATAAAGGCAGTGAAAGAGATAGAATCGGATTAGCTATCAGGAAAGAGACATGGAGCAAGAGAGATTAACCCGAATTAAACAAATAGAAATGATATTTTCTTAGGAACGATAAAGGAAAGTTTGTGGCTTCTGTAAATGGAGTGTTTCCATGGTGCAACAGCACTGTTATCACAGAGGCTTTGGCTTTTCATTGGGGTTTGCAATTGGGACAACAACTGGGGCTCACGACAGTGATTGTCGAGGGTGATTTGCAAGTTATCATTAACATGATCAATGAATAAATTCACATAAGTATGAAAAGCTAAATTCTCCTAAATCAGCATGTAATAGTCATTGCATATGCAAAAAATTCAATACTCAAAGTCTGATAATGAAACTCTAAAATTTTGACTTGAACCATAGAATTATAAATATCATGCAAATAGATACCTTAACACACCCTTGTGGGGAAGTAGATGTTGAGGAACCACGTGTTGTTGTTGTTTTGGAGATGTGACTGGGATTTTTGAGGGATTAACCCCATTTGCACCACTCTGCGAAAACAAGTGCATTAACTCTTCCAATTTTTAATTGTTTTATCTAGTTTTGTCTTCCACTCCATTGATTGCCAATAAGAAGTGCCATTGCTTGACACTTCACCCCAAACATCAGATGGGCTAACCCCGATGAACTACGATTGGTCTGATCCTCACAAACGAGGTACGTAGGAAGCTCCGAGCTCGACCAAATTTTCTGTTTTTCTTGCTTGTTTTCCGCACGGTTGTTCAAATTGGGATGCCCGAATCTTCTAGCATGACTTGCACCAACATGATGGTGACCAAGCCGTGTCGAAGAGGGGCAACTGTAGACACCCCAATTTTAATGACTCGTGCATCCCCGATGATGAAAAGAAAGCACGAAATGTACCTTGAGACGGATACTTGAGACGGATGGATCAAAAGAACCAAAAACCCAAACCCACCTGAACCGTACGGCCTGAAACCCATAACCGTATGGCTTGAAATCTTCTTTGCACCATGCGGTGTTGCACTATGCACCGTACAACACATCTTTGACGCCGTACGACATCCTTGTCCCATCAACAGGATTCCCACGATTGCTCAGCAGCTCAGAAACGAATGACGATATTCCTCCAGCGGCTCATCCTCGCCTATAAAATCTGACGCCATCCGGTGGTTTCAAAGGGTTCGATCAAGGGAGAGACTTGATCAGATCGTACCAAAAAGAAAGACCTAAAATTCATTCCGTACAAAACTAGTGAAAAATCCCGCTATTTCATCCACTGTTTGAACCTCAGTTTCGCGAAAATCCAGTGCCCATTTCCCGTCATCAACTAATTCAACCCGTTCCGGTTCGTTTCAAGGTATAAAAATTCGTGTTCAAACCACAACAGTCTTCTGAGGGGAGTCTCCATCGGGCTTGAGGAGGGCTCCGTAGCTCTTCCTTAAGTCCAAACGGAGATGTTCCAATAAGGTTCGAGCCTCTCGGGTAAGCACCGCGCAATATTATCCATTGTCGCGGGATGCCGACCCTGAAAATGAGGTACATTCCTTCATCAAAACCATTTTCCAAACCTACTTTTATCAATGAATAACGTGGGTTTTGCATAAAAACAGAGATTGGTTTCAATCGGATAAAATGAGAATTTTTTTTGAAAAATACAAGCACAGAGGGCGGCATCCTCATGGCACTGCGCGGTGTAATTTTTGACGCCGTACGGTGTCACTGGAAAAACATTTAGTTTGCTCTGTTTTCTGGAATCCGATGCTCTGTTTTCGTAAAGAAACCAGTGGGGTATATTGCACTTGACCCCCCTTTACTTCATGTTTTTACATTTACACCCCCCTTTTAGATAATTCTCTCGTATTTATCTACTTGATTGCGTGTTGTTTGATTTGTTATTATTATTTATTTTTTTTAAGCATGTTATTATTCGATATATTGTTTATGTGGAATAAAGTTTTTGATAAAATCTTTCAAAGAATAATCCCACGAATGTTTAGTAAAGACCGGAAAATTCCGGGCACGCGGGGTGCATTTTTGAAACAAAAACCTTCCCCGCGGGTAACCTGGCTCCCGAACCCAAATCTCTATTTTTCCGCAGATCAAACCCTTTTTCAGCGGCACAAGAGTCATCATTTTTCTAAACGGTTTCTCGGGTACCTAACATTTTCCAGAAATTAAACCCCGGGTGGCGACTCTAAATTTTTCCTTTTTCCCGGATCGCCCTTTTTCACAAACACAACCAAAACGCGTGGATACAGCCTGTCCCGCGGGAACGGACGTCCACAGAACCATAACAACCTTACGGGTCTCCCAATTAAAAGAGTAGGTGTTGTCACGACCCTTGTATACCACATCCACATCAAATTGCCAGGATCTTCCTAACAGTACGTGGCTAGCATCCATCTCAATAACATCACAAGCAACCTCAGCCTTATAAAATTTTCCAATGGAAAGGGGAATTTTACAGACTTCGGTTACCTTTACTGTTGGGCCCTTCTTGATCCACCCAATGTTGTAAGGTGAAGGATGGGGCTCCGTCGGCAACTTCCGATGGTCCACCAGTCTTTTTGCCACAAAATTGTCGCAATTGCCACTATCTACAATCAGGTCACACGCCTTTTGGTTGATTGAACAGCTTGACCGAAAGATGTTGTGACGCTGTGTTATCTTCTGATTTTGGCGCAAACAGTACCCTTTGCACCACGCAGTTTACTTGATCCGCATCTTCCTCTGCATAGTCAACTTCATACTTTTCATTCCAGTCGCCCACTGCTCGATCAGCTTCTTCATCCATAAAGCTGTCATGTGTCCTTATAATCTTGAATGCACTACCTTGATTGGTAGTTACCAACAGTTTTCCTTGCCATCTTGCAGCCAAAAACCAACGTCACCATCCTTATTTTGTGGGATGATATAGAAATCATGGGGCCATTTGACTTGTTCAAATGGCCTTTGGAATAATTATCCATGCATCACGGTCATAACTGCCTCCCACAAACTGTGAATTACAAATTTATCTACTGAGCTCTTTTAATTTCCAGCCAACAAAATAAAAATGTGGGCCGAATCTTATAAAAATTAATCGGGCTTTATAAAATGAAATAAAATTAGGCTCCGTTTGTTTCGATGTAAAATATTTTTGCCAAAAATGTTTTACACAATTTTCGGTGTTTGGTTGGATTCATATCAGGGAAAACAATTTCCAGAGTAACATGTTTTACCCCATCCAGCGTAAAATGTTTTACTCTTAAAATTGCTGTAAGTCGTTTTTGGGAGACGCAAGACGTGCGGTGGTGCGGGCAAGACCTGCACACATATCCACAGTATCCCTACATATATAACGCACTAAACAAGAAATCAAGAACTAATAATAAATCTCTCTCTCTCTCTCTCTCTCTCTCTCTCTCTGTTTTTGTTTTTTTCTCTCTCTGGGTATGCGACCGTCACTGATTCAAATTTTTGTTCTCAAAAATATTTTTCAAGTATCAACCAAACACCGGAAAATAAAAGGAACAAAAAACAGTTTCAGCAAAATTATTTTACATGGAAAACATTTTTCATTGTAAAATATTTTACTTCGAAACAAACGGAGCCTTAATCTAGCCCATTAATTTCACAAGTGAATTTTCTTAATTCGGTTCAAAGATAATATTTTTTGGCCCTTCAGGAAAAAATGCCAAATTTGGGTGTAAACACAAGTATTTTGATGATCTCAACCATATTCTACATATATTTTCAACCTTACAAACGCAGGAACACTTATTCATAGGGGTGCGGTTGACAGTACGTCTATTTTTCGTGTAACGAGCAATTCGTTGTGTATTTGGTGGCACATAGGGTCAGGGGCCTAACTTGATACTCCTTCTAATCCCAATATGTTGGGTTCTTTTGAAGAATTTCAACTCATTTAATTTTAAGTTAACATCAATTTGGAAAAATTACAACGGCAATATTCGAGTGAACAATTTCTTATAAAAAAAAAAAAAAAAAAACAAATAAAACTGAAAATACAAACTGGAATTACAGAATACAAATGTGAATGGAATATCACAAAGATGAACTGAGTCTTGTGAAACCACAGTCTTCTTAAATCAGATTTGCTGTCTACCGAGGGTGTAGTAAGATGCACCGGCGTCTGTCTTCCAGAATAGAACGGCTAGACAGTGGCTTTCGAAACACCACTGATGACAGCCATGGCATACTGAACAGCTTTCTGTCTCTCTCTTATACACAAAGAACGAAATTCAGAATAGTTTTTGTGAAACTTGAAGTTCTGGTGTCTTCTAAAAACCGGATTGTCAAGATTATAAACACCAAGAAGACCCTTGACCTGCCTTGCAGGAACGGCTGGAATGAATGAACGAAATTAATTCTGCCATAAACCTCATATATATCATGAGGGTCATAAGTAGCCGCACTCTTAATTAATGGCTTCATCCAGATAAGTTGAATTCGAAGGAGTTCTTTCGGTTGCGTCCAAATACCCCGATTTTATTGATCCGAAATTTGAGAAATTTCCAACATCATTGTTATTACAAAATTTCTTCAAATTAACATCCAAAACAAAATGCCTTGGCCCTTAATACTTGCTAAATATTTTGCACACAACCCTCCTAGGCCCTAGCTAGGGTATATCAATCTAAAAATATTCCATGAAAACCAACATATGCAAGTGGTAAGTGCCTTATAGGGATGTATAGGAAAAGATATACAGGTCTATTTTAATTACATCGTGAGCTATTAAAAATGATAATAAACGTACCCATGTAATTTGCAATGAGAATATGGACGAAAGAGGACTGGAGACACATCTTTTAAGGCAATACTTACATGCCTCCACGAGATATACGAGTAACTCTAATTTGCAGTTTATTTACAAAACTTATTCCCTCCGTCCCTTTTTAAGTGATCCATACGGGAATACGATCAATTTCAAACCCCTGAAAAACATATTTCTTTATATAACTTTTTAATTTGTTTTATACCAAATTAAAGTGCCCATTGAGTACTTCAATTTGGTGCAAAAAAAATTTAAAAATGATATGTAAAAGTACATTTTTAAACGTCCACAAAAATACACATTTTTTAAGTGGATCACTTAAAAAGAGACGGAGGAAGTATGAGACAGTAGAATGGAACTCATCTACATTAACGGCAAAAGTTTTAGATCATCAATTTTGAGTGTAATTGTCGTACGTTTCTTGTCGTTGTTGATTGAGACATGTACGTTTCTTGTCGTTGTTGATCACAATGGAATTGTTCCTCAAGATCAATTACTAATTGAGATTCTTGTAACCTGATTGGGACTCTTGTAACCTGATTGGGACGGACACATGGGTTATAAAAAGAAAACATCATTATTGCATTTTTCATAATTTGATTTGCGCTTTTTTATCGCTTTTAAAAAATTTTGGCAAAACTTTTAGAAACATTAGAATTGCATTTTTTTAGAAATTAATGTAAAAAATAAATAGTAAATGAGTAAATTCATCAACTTGTGTCTATTTCTGAATAGGTACAGTCATTTGAGGACAATAAAAAGTTTCAAATTAATTCCCCATTTTTTTGGTATTAGTTATGTATCTTTTTGGGTGAAGATATAGACAGTGGTGTACACTAATCCCAAAATAGGTGTTAGTGACGCGTTTGTTTTATGACTGCTGAAATTTTAGTGACCAGAATTGAGTTACTATGTATTATAGGCTTCTCAAGTGTTGTGGAAATAGTGAATTCTTCAACTAATGGGATTCCCAATAGGTGAAAATGGCCCACTAGAATGTGTTCAACTGATCCATTTATGTACTGTGAGTTTTTCTATTTATAGCTCATTAGACTGACAATAAATAAAGAAGAAAGATAAAAAAAAAAATCTCATATTTCAGTGTACTTTTTACAATTTTGAATATACTTTCACATATTTTTATACAATTTTTATATATTTTAGTACACTTTTTAAATTTTAACGATAGCCAAGTGAACTGATTTTAACATTTTCCTTCTCTATTTTCCAAATGAACACGTCATGATAAGAATGGAGCACGTGCTATTAATTATGTTCGCTTTTGTGGGTAAGGTATTCAAGGAGATATCAATCTAGGAAATTGCTACAATACACACATTAGAGGTGTGTACTATATGCACATATTGTATGGTCAAGATTATGCCACCTCATTGGCAATCATAACATTTTTTAATTTTTCGTAACTTTTCAACAATATGATTCGTAACATTTTGGCGTGTCTCGTAACTTTTAAAAAAAAAATCGTAACTTTCATAAAAAAAAATTGTAACTTTGTGGGGGTGTGTATGATACACACCCAAATAATAAGTGTGTATTGTAGCTTTTCCCATCTAGTGAAATGGGGGGTCTACATATTTTAAAGTTGCAAATTGGCATCTTTATTTATATCAAAAGATAGCTAGTTAAAAGTGCATAAAATATCTGTGTGTTCCAAGTACTCCCTCCGTCCCAATTTAAATGCTCCTTATGGTTATGCGTGTTTTTTTAAAACTCTTATAGTTTTCATTCTATAATGTATTTTATATGCAATGTGGATCTTATTTGATAGATCTCAATTAGTTCTATTAGACAAAATTTTTAAAAACTTTGGAAACCTTACCAATAAAAAGATATAGACATTTGAAAATGGCACGGATATACGTAGGGAGCATTTAAAATGAGACGGAGGGAGTATTTATTATTATTATTATTTTGATCAGCAACAAAATTTATTATAGAATCTCGACAAAGGTTACGTTACATCCAAAGGGAAAAAAAAATCCAACCAAATGTTGGAACACCCTGAGGGCAAAGCCCAAAAAAGTGCCTTGATAAAACAATGAAGCCCACACCCGAAGGCCTAAAAACCAAATCTTACAATGAAGCACAAAGCCCAAAACAAGAAAACCCTAAACCTAACCCTAACCCAAGTGCAAAACATCCACCACCGTCGCCGTCCGCCATTACTCCCGACATCCACCATCCTCACCACCGCCAGCCATTGCCACCACAAAACCACCAAAAACCAACACTGGTTGACCCCAAATAGAGGCGGAGCCGACGAGCCCAAACAAACCAAAATTGCCTCGGATGCTCACCGAGCCGTTAAGAAAAATCCAAGCACCCAATAGTAACCACAAAGGGAGACCACGACAACAACCAAAACTACTGACATAAATCCTTGCCGTTAAACCAAAGTCAGAGATCCAATCAGAAATCCAGCCCAGGAAGGTCTTGGAAAAAGATACCGAGTAGTCATGGCAGTGTAACAATCGTAGACCCACTGAGGTATCGGACCAGTAGGTCGAAAAAATAGACTAGAAAGAGAAAGAAGTAGGAAGAAGAAACCTTCACCGAAAGCCGACCGAGAATCCCGTGAAGAATCACTTATCAATTGATAAAGCAACACAAGCAAACTCGGGCGTCTAGAACCATGACACCAATGCTGACCACCGCTCCGCTGCCGCCGTCCATCTACTATCCTAAAGCCGATCGATTTTGTGAATTATATAGAGAAGAAAATATCAGATTGAAGTGGGGATAGAGGTACAAAATGGGAAGAGAGAGTCAGATAGGGTAAGGAGAGGAGAGGGAGAAGAAGGAGATGCCTGCGGGGAGGAGGCAGCGCCTCCCTCCCCAAGCAGCAGGAAACCCCCTAAAAGATAAAGGGGAGGGGCGGCTCAGTCCTATAGAGAGAAAAGGGAGGAGCGACTCAATTTTTGTGTTCCAAGTATTTATTGAAGGTAAACTACGGAATAATTAAGTGGTTGTCATCTTTTGACATTTCAAGTGATCTTCATCCCTTCTCTGTTTAGAAAACGGTAAGTCAAGCCCCTCGTCTAGAAATCGTACAGAGCGAGCTCGGGGATCCACTTATGAGTCCCACACGAGTGATCCGAACCATTCATTCATCTTAAAACATTTTCCCGAGTGGCCCCATGAAAAATCAGCTCAATCCAGCATGCGTAAATGGTTGACTGAAACAGGGAAAGTTTGAATCAACTAGTTACGCATGTTGGATAGAGTTGATTTTCGTGGGCCCACTCGGAAAAATGTTTTAAGATGAATGAACGATTCGGATCACTCGTGTGGGACCCACAAGTGGGTCCCTGAGCGCGCTCTGTATGATTTCTGGACAAGGGGTTTTGTACCCCTAGTTGGCTCCATTTAGAAACGGTGTGTAAGGACCCGTATTTTATGCATTATTCCGAAAATAGTATTGAGGAAATGTGAGGAAATGAAATTAAAGTAAAGTGGGCTTAATGTGGAGTTAGAGAATGCATTTGGGTGTCTTTGAGATGCATATGAAACATGAGGGGGTAAAATGTAAATAGGAGGGGTGTTTAAACACTTAGTCAGGAGAAAATTTTGTGGACAAAACACGCTCCCACTCTTTCCCTCTACACCAACCCTCTCCCTCTTCCCTTCTCCTCTCAAAAATCCCTTCATCTCCCACTACAAATCCACCCTCCACACTCAAACCCATCAAGATCCAACCTCATATTTGTCATCTATGTGAAATTTGGAGTCCGGGTTTCTTTGGAATCACCTTGGGAAAGCTTCTTTCGGTTGGGGTTGGAAGCAAGAGCTTGGGTTTTCATCTTCTTCACATTTGGAGCTCATTCATTGAGGTAGGGATCCGATTTCTACTCCTTCTAATGGTATATTGTTGATTTGTTGCATGGTTCTTGTCTTGTTTCACCCATATTTTCTAATCACATTTGGAAACCTCCATGGAAATGGGTTTAATTTTGATTGAGTTTGGTTCCCACTTATTTGGTTGTTAAATCTTTGAATTGGTGGTCGATATACTCTTATTCCATGCTTAGTTGATGTTTGAAACCTCTAAATTGACTTGGGTTGGAACCCCCTTCCATTTGTGAAAAGCTATCAAAAATTTCATTTCGTACACATACCAATTTTGTGAGGTATCGATATCAAACCTTCTATTCACTGACGGTGCATTGGTATCCATACCAATTTGGTGAGGTATGGATACCTTTCCCTTTTTTCATAGATGGTGCATTGGTATCCATACCAAGTGGGGAGGTGTGGATACTAATGTTTATGTTCGCTGCCTATGCATTGGTATCGATACCACCCTTGGGAGGTATCCATACCATTTTCAAAATTCTAGAAAAACTCTCATTTGGTTTCTGATTGACTTGTTTGGTTCCATACTTGACATATCCACATCGTGCGCTTCATTTACGACCGAAATACCCCTTCCTAGCCTATCTTTGTATGATTGGTTATTTTTCCTTGGTTTTTCAACTTACGCCTGACACATGTAACCTAGTGAACATTGTATGAACATGTTGTTTTGAACAAAATAGATTAAACGGATTTTTTTTTTAAAAATGGTGATCAAATACTTTTTTTTTTTTTTTTAACTGGGTGATCAAATACTAGGGCCACCTTTCGGTGCGTCCCTGGCCATGGGTGCACGGAGCCCACGAAATCCGGCAGGGGTGCACGAAGCCCACGAAATCCGGCAGGGGTGCACGAAGCCCACGAAATCCGGCAGAGGGATTAATGCCCTATTAAGACAAATGGTTATTTTTGCGAAATGTTTGAAAATGAGGTTCTTTGTGAAAGATATGATATTTTGATAAAATTGGACACGCGACACATTTGAAAACGGTTAGGAGGGAAATGATGGATACTTGGGTTCTTTTTGGACTTTTGGGTACCAAGTTGAACACTTAGATATTCCTTGGGCACTCTGTATTTGGTCTAGTCATAATTAGCATTCTTTGGCCTTCGCATTCCTAATCATTGTTTTCTGCATGCACATTTCATTCTCTATACCCTTAGCATTAGTAGATAAGATTCCTACTGGGCTAGTGAGCTTACCCTATCATTTTCAGGTACTTGGCAAGGCACATGACTTGGGTGCTTGGAATGTGGATTGCATGGCACGAAGATTACTTTTACATGAAGTTATTTTATCCTCTCCATGGTCTGTGTATTTTGGGAGATGATTATGTAACTTCTAATTCTTCAATTTTTGACAAACTTGACATATGTAATAACTATAAACCTTTTGTTATTTATGTATGAGTACAGGTTGTAAGGACCCGTGTTTTTAAAACAATTTTTCGAAAATAATGTTGGGAAAGTGTGGGAAATGTTTTAAAATGCAAAATGGGGTCAATGTGAAGTTGGTATATACACTTGGGTGTCTTTGCAATGCATTAGAAACATGAGGGTTGAAAGTGCAATTTGTGGGGTGTGCTTTTAAACTTGTTGGCTGATTATTTTTGGAGAGAAAACACTTCTCTTCCTCCCCAAAGCCCACTAACTCTCTCTTTCTACTTCTCCATTGAAGCTTCACTCCATTCCTCTCACCAATCTCCATCAAAACAAGTCTCCAACTAAAACCCCTTCATTAAACCTTCCTAAAATCGCGTGATCTTCGCATTGGTGTACTTTTTTCCTACCGGTGTTTGAAGGATTCTCATTTGGATTTTGAGCTTGGGTTTGGGTTTCAAGTTCATCACAAGAGGTAGGGAAATTTTTAACTCTTCTAAGTATAAATGTAGTGTTTGTGTGTGTATAGTCACTTGATTGCTAAGCTTTTCTTTGTCTTGTTGATTTCTTTGAGAAAAACCATCTTCTAGTCAAGTTTGTATTGAAACTCATCATCTTCTAGCTCCTATGTTACTCTCCTCTTGATTTGGTAGATAACTCATCACATTGTTGCTTAATTTCATGGCAATGCTTGAAAATTGTGTGAAACCCACTTTGCACCCAATTTCTAGTCATTTTAACATGTGAAATGTCTTGATTCTTGAATCTTAATGTTTCCCTAGTGAAATTGAGTGTTAAATCATCTCCCTCACTACAACAAATATGTCTTTTTATAGCATTATTTGATAGCATACTTTTAGAAATGCTATAGTAGATGATCAATTATAGCATTCTAGGGAAAAGAACAGATGAAAAACTCTACTCTTAAATTCTATAGCGTTCCTCACCCACAACAATAGCGTTATGCCCAATTTTTGGCGCTACCCCAATTTTTAGGCGCCAACTTGACCGCCCACAAAAAACGCGCCAAAATTAAAAACCCCCACAAACACAGGAAACCCATTCTCTTCCTTACACGAACTGAACCCATTCTCTGCTTCTAAACTTGTCTCTTCCTCTCACAAACAGAACCCATTCTCTCTCTCTCTCTCTCAATCGACCTGCTCTCTCTCAGTCGACCTTCTCTCCTTCAATGGCTGACCTCTTCGTCTATCCACTCTCTCTCGAACTGACCTAATCCGGCCAAGAAAATTGCGCACAAAACCCCTCCCACAACGAGGTCTCTCTCTCTCTCTCTCTCTCTCTCTCTCTCTCTCGTATATATATATATATGTGTGTGTGTGTGTGTTTATACACGTATTTGATCAAGAAATTAGGTATTTTCTTTGTTTTTTCCACAGAAATTAGGGCTTGTACACATTTGGTTGTTGATGATAAAAAAATTGGGGGTTCTTTGTTTTTTTTATTGAAATTAGGGCATGTAATTGTTTGGTTGAGGATGAACACATTTAGTACAGTATTTATAGTGTTATACTCACACATGCATTTAGGAATTCTTTACCGGAAGTTGTTGAGAAGGGAGGTGGAATGAAGTCCCATTTTTTCCCCTCTCAAAACTGAGCCCATGATCTGTGGTTTCCCCAAAACTACTGGCCCTAGATTCTCTATCATTTCCTGCGACCTTCACTAAACACCAGTCATTAATCTTCTTGTATTCTAAGGTTTTAATCTTGAGTTTTAGGTTTGTTGTTCTCTATTTCACCTACTATCTAATCGATTAACTCTGTTTCCTTACTAATCTAATGATTATCATCATTCTTATGCTTTCTCATTCAGTTGTCTAAGAAGAAATCAAAGCTATATTCAGATATCTTGCCACGACAATAGCGAACAGTCAGTTCGTAGAGCCATCAACAGGTTTGATATTGATTTTTTCCTTACTTATTGCCCTAGTACAAGGGTTTGTGGGGAATTCTAAAGTTTTCTGTTAATTCTTTATGAAATGTATTAGTTCTTATACAAAGGTATTGATTCTTCCAACAGTGTTGTACAGATTTGCATGGGTTGGGTTCATTTTTTTGGAAAAATTGTGCATGAAACTAGGTTTTGTAATGATTGCATGGGTTTTGGTGTGCTTAAAAGTAATGTTCCCATTACAGTAAAAAAAATTGGCATTGTAGTTTGTGTGTAGTGGTTCCCCTTATATTAGAAAAATCTGTCATTTTTCCATTACAGATTTCCATTAGAGTAGTGGTCTCCCTTCAACTCATTTTCTATACATTTCTGAGTAAAAAAACCTCATTGTCTGAGTTTTGCTTTATACTAATGCAAAGCAAGAATAAATCTGAGTTTTCCTTTATAGTAATGTTGCCTTAGATACTTACCATACCTCATTATGTTCATGTTATTATTTAATTGTCTGAGATGGGTGTTCTAACTCAAACTCCTACTTTGTTTCCCTTCGGTAGAAACAAATTGCCGCTCCTATTTCGGGCAAGACACCCACAATAGTAGTTGATTCTTGAAATTTGGAGTCTTTGGGTGCTTATACTAGAATCTTGGGATACATCATTTATGTTTTTTTAAGGTTTCTCTTAATTAGTTGAGATCCATACCAACCAATTTAAGGGAGAAGCAATGCAAACAAAACAACATAGTCAACAAGTTCACATATTTTGTTTTAAGTACTCTCTTGATTTTAATTTATGTACATAAGGATTTTAATTCCTGCTTGGAGCCTATGTGTATTTCATTATTCTTCTTGGCAGGAATTTCTGAAGCCGTGCCATCGGGTTTTCTATGGATTTTAGGTGTGCTCCTTTTTTTCCCCTAAAATTTGATCGATTAACCTCCATTTCACTGCTAGTTGCTTGACTTCCTCTTTGTTCTACTCTTTTATTCTGTAGTTGAGAAGAATCAAGTGTAATAGTGGGACCTATTGCATCGATTGAGGCAAATAGTGTGTTGATTGGAACTCCTTTACCAGGTTTGATTTCGTTTGAGGCAAATAGTCTTTTGTTTATGTACTCTTGTTTTCACTTTTTAACTCAGTTTGCAATGTGCCAAAAATTTTGGTTCAAGTCATGGGATTTAAACAATATCCCACCGAACTTGAACAGATTGAGGTGTTTGAATTATATTTCTCGTGCTTCATGGGTAAAACACTTAATAAAAGCTCGTGGGGCCTTAAGGAATTGTAATTGTGAGCAATTATCTCTTGTCCAAATACCAATTGGAAACAACCACGAGGAAGCTCTTTTGTTGTATTCTATATGTTGATTTAGCATTTATGCAGTGCTCACTTGTAGTAGAGCTGTGTTTTTCATCAATTTCGTTATAGCTAACAAGATTATTGGTCATGATGGGTTTCTTTGGGGCAAAATCTATTTATATGATCACCTTGTACTATAAGAAGACACTTCTTTGGAAATATTACTTCTAGCACCTCCAGTCGGTATACAGCTTTGGAAAATTGTGAAATGAAAACCTTCTTTCTTTTGTGTACATATGGTTGAGTTTTGTGATAATTGATAACCTCATTACTTTTAAGCTTGAAACTAGTTATATGTATGTCCAAATGATATCAGGAAAGAAGTTTGCTTCTCTCAAGATTATGGACAAAGATTGGGTGCATTTGACTAGGTAATAGAAAACATACTTCCAAACTATTTTGGATACAGTAGTTATAGATTATTAATATATTTAACACGTTTGCTTTTTACATTGGTAGATCCACTAGTGAGTACAAGAATGCAGCATGGAATTGTGAGGGTACATTAGTTTGATTCATGTACTTGTCAAGTCATTCAAAGGAAATTTTACGGGGATATTGTAAGTTTAATCTTTCCATGATAATCTGAACTTTCATGTCAATTTGAATAAAGTTTGCATATCTGTTATCAAGCCTTATCAATGTGTATCTTTGACTCAATTCTTTCATTAGTTACAGTAACTAATTTTGTGCATTCAAGAAAATGAGAAAGAGACAAATCTCGTAGAAAATGAGAAGGATGTTCCTTAGTTGGATTTTTACCCAGATGCGGCTGATACACTCTTTGTTTGCCCTGGGTAGTGCATTTTGGTGTCATTAACAGTTTGACACTTGAGTTTCAGGTGTCCCTTCGACAGGTTTCGCATTTTGGATATCACATAGCCTGGATAGTAGTATTTTCCGTGATCTAGAAGATGTGTTAGCCTGAAACAAAGATATCGATTTATATGTACAGTAGGGAGATGCTTGTGTTTTAGAACATTTTAAGCACTTGTGTTTGAGGAGATTTCTACTTAAAAGGTAAAACAGAATGATCAAAGCGAAGTTATCAGTTTAATCACGAGTACGAATCTATTTAATGATTGCATTGTTATACAGCTTTGGGCTTGTGGCAACGCTATGGCATCATGCTCCTACTGTTGGAGAGAGATGTTGATAATTTCACTTCACAATAGTTTTGATGATATGTTGTGCCATTCTCTATGTGGGAGTTGCTGCAATTTCTCTTGAATTACTATACTTACATCCACTAGGCTTTGCAAGTTTGCTGTATTGTATTTTGTTTCAAAGCACACAACTAGGTTTCTAACCAGTTTTTGTGGTACGTATGTGTTTTGTTGCTTATTTTTATTGTCTATTTTATGTGTGTTAGGCTTGTAATGCATTTTGAACTTTTTACCCATAATACAGAGTAATCTCTCTCTCTCAGTTATTCTTTTATGTTGATGTCTCCAATCTTTGACCATCTAGTTGTGGTTTTGCTAGTTCAACAGCTCTTTACCACCGGTCGATGAACCTTGCCCTGGGTTGAAGACAATCTTAAGCTTCAAGGTTCCAGATCAAAGGTCTGGTAAGGTAAGCAAATCAATGCTTGGTTTGGGTAGTATGTACGTTTTCCAGTAGGTTTGGATCTATCACTTTGAGGGCTTTGGTCGTGCCTTTTATCTTAGTTTGCTTGATTTTGGCTACTAGTGGAAATGCTCCGGAATTACCATAGTGAAAGTCTGTATATTCTAGAAATGCTCTTAAATCAGATGCACATCTCTTCCTTCACTGCAAATGGAAACTCATAGGTATTAACATATTCTGTTTTGGGGAGTTAACAGAAGTTTGGGACTGAAAGGTCAATGTAGTGTTCTTGCTGAATTTGTATCTATGTTGAATCTGTATCTACAGAACCATGTGTTTTAGATGGTGCTTGTTTGTTGAGGTTGTGTTTTGCTACCTGGGAAGCATTTACTAGAGTGTTATTTTTTTCCTATTGGACTGCTCCTTTTACAGAGTCTGCATAGTACTAGTTTTATTTTCTCAGTTTTTTGAGCTATGATCAAGAGATCACTCTTCTTCTTTGTTGCTATCGAATTATTTAGGTTACGGATACTTATATCACTCTTCTACTTACATGGTCGGTTTGTTTTGTGTCGCCTTGTTGCTAAAGAGTGTGAACACTAACCCTTATAGCAACAAGTGCAAATTGTTTGATTAGATGGGGACAGGAGAAGTAGTCGCTGAAGGGCGCTGGTCTTCTAGTGATCCAAATGCACTGGTTCATCATATTCCTATTGGACCTAATGCAATGAGAGTTTGGGTGGATGTTACAAAAAAATTTAAAAGTGTACTATCTATGGAGGAATGCAAGTGATATGACATATATTGAAGAAGCTCGTGGAACGATTGTTGCTTGGCCTGCTGACAAAGTTATTATGGACTCTACAACATGGTAATTCATTTTTGTTTACCTCCACATATCGGAAAGGTATATATTTTTCCATACCTGTCTATAAAATCGGTTAGTTTACAAGTCTAATCGAGATGTTTTCTTCTTGTACATGTAGGTCTATGGCTTGAAAGAAAAGATTGGTGGTTCGTGACTTTTTGCTTGACTTTTGATGAAGATACACATATGATGATGTGCAAGTGCTGGGTGGACTTAGTTGAAGCTATTACTTTTTCTTTTTTGTTGCTACAGACTTGCAGTCTTCTTTTGGAATATAGATGTTCATGGGGGAGATGAAATCTGGTGATACTTGATGTGTTGGATGAAATATAAGTTGCTTTTTGGGTGTGTACTTGAAAGATTATGTATATATATCTAATGAATGAGTATGAAGTTTGAGTATTCATTTCTTTTGTTATTTTTTTTATGAGTTTGGTTGGATTGATATTAAAGTTACTGAGAATTGTGTGAGTAGAGAGTACTAAGCATAGCGTAGTGGTGCAATAATAGTACTAAGCATAGCATGTAAAAAAAACATGATATTTAAAGTATACTAGACATAGCACGGGATGAATGCTATCAAAGGCATACTAAACATAAGTAAACCATAGCTTGCAATGAATGCTATGGAAACTATGTAAACCATTGCATGCAAAAAATGCTATGAAAACTATGTAAACCATTGCATGCACAAAATGCTATGAAAACTATGTAAACCATTGCATGCACAAAATGCTATGAAAACTATGAAAAACATAGCAGGCAAAGAATGCTATGGAATGTTTAGATACAATAGCACGCAAAAAACGCTATGGAAAGTCCAATACTTTTAATGGCGTCTCATAACATAGCATTCCCGTAAATGCTATCTATAGCATTACATAGCATTTTTGGCCTGCTATAACATGTCATTTTTCTTGTAGTGGATCGAGCCCATTCCATTGATATTTGGTTTTGGAATCATCAAATTTGGAGTTCTAGTGCAAAATCCCATGTTTTGGTCATTTTCGGGTGACAATCTGGAAAACCCGCCCGGGTAGTTTTGACAGATTAGTGGACGAATTTTGTTTTGTTCTTCCGGCCCATCCCCATGCACATGTTTGGTCCCGAAACGCGTTTTTCACTTGTATTATGACATTTTCCACCTTGGTAACACTTAGGTATCAAATGATAATGGGGATTGATTGGTATCACTTTTTTTTTCTTGTTATTTAGTGGAGTTGGTGAGGGCACGGTCCATAAATTGATACTTTGTGTGCATATGGGTTGAGTGGAGAGTCCGAGACACTTGTGAAAGGATATTGTGATACGTAGTTGCATTTGCTTGCCTCTTGGTTCTACTGGTGATGCATACCTTTTGGTTCTTCTGGTGATGCATACATTTTGGTTCTGCTGGAGTTGCATACCTTTTGGTTATGCTCATCGGTTGTTTTGCTTGCTGCTGCTACTTGTTTGGTATTTTTGTTGTCATCTCCTGTGGTATTACTGGATTGCAAGAGGTTGCTGCAAGTTGGGTTGTCTTTGTTTGGGCGAAGATCTTATCACAATTGGCCTCTGTTTGTTGCTAGTCTGCGGTTGTTGCTGCTAACGCATGATTTCCTGTGGTGTATAAGGCTTTGGGGTGGAATGAAAAATCCCGAATGACTCAACCACTTTTTGGTTTCAAAAGGGTTTTGCTGCTGGAAATAGAGCCAGCAAAGATCAAAATGTGAAGCAATTCTTCAAGGCAAGTCTTTTGATCGGTAGGAAGTTTCAGAGGTATATTGAGGAGATCATTGTGGGAGTGTGTTGGCTTCTCTGTCATTTTTGAGATCTTTCTCAGACTCTATGGGAAGCTTTGGAGTTTTTGTCGTTGGCTTGGAATGAAGGGAGTATGCTTGGTAGGGAGCCGTGTCTTGTCCCATTTTTGGGCTGTCTTTTTGATCTTCTGAATCAGGGTTGGATTTTGTAGTGCTGTGTATTTAATTTTTTCGGTTGATGTCTTATCAATCTTTTGGGTCCAAGTGGCATATGATTGTCGCTTGAGTGGGTGCCAACCTGGTTGGGATGCTCTCATGCGTTGTGATGCCGCTATCTTGGTTCCTTTTAATCATTGTAACTCGTGTTTCTTTGATTAATAAAATTTCTTTGCCTTGCAAAAAAAAAGTTGAACTTATAAATTGATAAATGGTAATGTGAATGTAAAACATGTGACGCGGGGCCCGATAGGGTATGCCCGGAGTGACACGGGGCCTTTATGGTTCCGGAGTGACACGAGCCTTTATGGTTTGCCCGGAGTGACAAGGGGCCTATATGGCATGCCCGGAGAATAATCAATGTTTAAAAGGAATGAGGTGTATATGGTAAACGTGTAGGACACATGAGGCGTGTCGGGTATGTGCTGGGTACGAGTTGGGTACGAGAGACGATAGTAAATGGAAATCTAGTAGCTTATGTGTTGCTTTTAAGCCCTTTAACCATTTAAACTCTCTTTTAACTCTTGTTACATGACCTATGCTTTTTTGTCTATCACTCATATACATTTCATTGCATTTAGGATTGTTAAACTTTTCTCTACTGGGCTAGTGAGCTCAACCTTACAATTTCGGGTACCCAGCATGGAGCATGACTTGGATATGTTTGGAGTGTTTTCATGCATATTTTGAAAGGCTTAAAGGAGGAGTTATAGCATCATCTTTAGACTTATCTCTTTTGAAATAAGTTGATTTTGTAACTCCATTTGATATTACCTTTTTTTTTGACTTGGGATTATAATAACTTTACACTTATATTTTCTTAATTTGGGGTTTGGGTACCCATAGACCATTGTATTCCTTGATGTTAAGTTTGACTACTAAGTTTGGACTTTGACGTGACCCGTGGACTTGTTGACCGTCCACGTGGAATTTCTTAATGAATTATCCTTTAAATTTCGAGGGCGTGACACGGGTACCCTTAACTAGAAATTCATGATACTTTGACTTTTAATGGGAAGTTGTTTGACTCTGGACTCATCCTAGGTGGAATTTATGTATGTTTTGGTTATTAAAAATTGAGGGCGTGACAGGGTGTGTTTTATTTATTTATTTATTTCCAAACATACTTGAATAATCAATGTTTCGTACCACTTGAAATTGCACAAAAACAATGGGTGTGTTTTGGAACCCAACTTTTGTTATTAAGCATCATCTGAGCTCAGCTGGTGACTTTTGTTCCTCACCCGGACACCGGTGATGGAATTACTTATTAGCCCTCTTCTTAGTGTTCTTATCTTTTTATGTTTTTATTCTGGATGTTCTGTCTCCTTTTGCTCTTGTTATTCTGCTTGGACTTGTTGTACTGTTTGATGTTTAATGATATTTCTATCTCTTTCTAAATAAATAAATAAAAGTGTGTTTTATTTATGATGATGATTGTAGAGCCTCTGTAGTCTATATTAATCGATTATGGTTTATATGGATGATTAGAAGCCTTATGTACCCTAATTTTATGATATCTTTGTTGAGCTTGTTCAGTACAGGGGAGATGTTGAATTGGGTGGGTATTAAGGGTTGCTTTGAGTAAATACAGAGGATGTTCCACCTTATGTATTGGGTGGTCACTTGAATACCTTCAAAAAAAAAAATTCATAATTAAACACATAATATATTAGCTGAAAACAAATTAAGTGCACATTCTTAATGATAAATATATTAAAAAAAAAAACTAGAGACAAAAAAGTTTCTATTGGTATCGATATCACGCTCTGATTTTTCTTTAAACAACAATCGACTCTATATTCCCAACCATAATAGCATACGGGAAGAAAAAAAAATCCGTGTAAACCTATTCGCCAAACAATTTTTTACAATCAAAACTAATGTTTTTATACGTCGGTTTAATTTTGTTTGGCCTAAACTATAGAATTCACTGAGAAAATATGCAATTGTGACATTTTACGTATTTTTGTATTATTTGGTCGGTATATTCACACTAAGATATAAAAAATTGTGTATATCTGACTAGTTAATAGAGGTAGTAGAATTAATGTAATTTTTGAACACCCTTTTCAAAACTCCTGGAGCCGCCACTGGGTAAATAAACCAAGTGGTTTGGCGAAGATGGCAGCTCATTGGAGGTGGTGCTGGTGGCAGGATGATGGCCAGATGCATGGTCGTGGATGGTGGCCGCATGAAACCCGAAGGAGGTGGTGGTTAGGCCTAAGTTGGGAGGTGTGGGTGTCGGGAAAGGATAAGGATAGTTTTGGTATTAGTGAAGATAAATGAAATTGGTGTGGGTACTGAGGAAAAAGGTGGGGGGTGCGGATGGAATTTCCCAAAGTTCTGCCTACACTACATATTTTTTACTCCCTACATATTTTTTAGTCATCATCTCATCAATTTTGGATGCGTCAAAATATAGTTCTACGCTGAATATCTAAAGTCAAAATCTTTATAGATTTTGGAAAGATATATATCATAAATGGGATGAACACTTTGAAAGATTGAGGTAAATAAAACTTTTGGTGATAAATATTCTTTGGATTTATTTTGAAGGATATCGATAGCCTCCGCCCACTAGGTGGAGCGTAATATAAACATAAATGCAAATGCATTCGGATTTCAATACTCATTTCACAGATAACAAAATATTTTTACAGCTATTAACATATTTTTCTTGAATATCAATAATCTTTTACACATAATCCTCCGGCCTAATGGTGAACTTTAGCGTTTTCCTATTTTGAAATGCATAATCAAATGCAATTCACTTTCTTGTCTGTATGTTGTTATAATTTTGTTGTCTTTATTTTCGGTAGTTTGCAACAACATTCCGCTTTAAATGATATCCTATCTCTTTTACAGAAAAGAAAATGTCATTCAGTTAGGAAATGAAAACTCTCCGAAGACTAGAATTGTGGAAGGAACGGAGTTATTCGGGGGAGATTATCCAGTGTATTGGGGCACTGTCACGTGGTGTTCCGGGTTACTTTTTCATTACACCATTGTGTAATTGTGTTGGTCTACACACTTGGTCTTGGGCTCCACACAAAATCATGTATGTGTAAAAAGGGTTTGGGGCACCATGTGTCGATTCCTTAGCTGCACTTGAATGATGTTTTATATTTTGGAGTATACTGAGTATTATAACCATTGAATTTTTTTTTTTTTTGACAATTGGATGTCTGTGCTTGCATTCACCCATCTCGAATAATTCCAAGACCTTAAAATTAATGACTAGACGAACTCATCAGTAGCTTCAAGATTTGAAATTTTTGGCCTCTATTAGAGTGGAATGTGAGACCTCGACAAGTATTTACTCTCTCCATCCCACAATTTCATCCTCTATTCCAATTATTAATCCGTTTTAAAAAGTCTTAACATAAAAGGTGCATGAATTTTCAAAATTTACTCTTTACAAATAATAAAAATTAACTTTATTAACAAGGGTTAGAATGGGAATGAAAGGTCATTTTCAAATTTCAAGGGACATGAAGGGACATGCATTTGAAACAAATATTGTTGGACGAATAGAGTATTGCTTTCTCATGTCTTTTTAAACTGGATTAATAATTATGGCCAATGTATATATATATTTTGAACCATAAACATAGATATATATTAAACCAATAAGCTACAAAGATGACGCCATGCAAGATTGTGAGCAGCCCTCACCTCTTGACGGGTGGCCTTGATTACACAATACACATACATAATCAAAAGAGTCCTATGTTTATGGTTCAAAAAACATACCTAATCAAAAGAGTCCCATGTTTATGGCCAATATTGTCAACATTAGTTGTTTCAGACATATGCTTGTCTTGGAGTAAAGTTTAGGGGAAATGACCAATAAGTGGTATTTAAAACAAAAAATGCCAATATCATGGTAAGGTTTTGGGAAATGACCTGATACATGACAAGGAAAATAATAATTCCACATAAGTGGTACCCCCAACTGACTTTCCTGAAATACCCTTTGTGAATTAAACCCTAACATCCAGCCCCTCTTCCCCAATCTTCTTCGGGATATCCATCCTCGCATCCACTCAACCCTCTTATCAGCTTCTTGTTCACTTCCCCCAACGGTATCTCTGGCGGCCACTGCCTCTCCACCACCGCCCTCATCGCCTCCGTCTCGAATACAAATAACACCACTTTGGACTTCTTTGTCCCCAGGCCTAGCGTGAGTGTGTGCCAGGCGTGGTGGGCTAAGATTGTGAAATTTGTGGGGAGGAAAGTTGTGGTTGAAGGGAATGGCGGTTTTGTTACATGTGTATTGGGTTTACTATAGCTGTCTTGTTGTGTGGGGAGAGAGAGGAGGCGGGTGAGCTCAAGCGGCTGTGCGCTGCAGATGGTGAAGGATTTGACCACAAATTGGCCGCCGAATTTAAGGCCCTTGACATCGGAGGTGGGTTTAAGGAGAAATCTGATCTGGGTTTTGAGGTTTGGTCATTTGGGTGGTTGTGCTTTTGCTTCTTCTTTTTCTTGTTCTCTTTGTCTTCCCCCATAGTTTAATGGGTTTTGTTTGGGTTTTTGAAAATGATGAGAAACGAAAAATCTAATGCTGTTGGGTAGAGAAAATGATTGTTTTCTGATGAGATGTTCCAGTCAAAAGGAGGGTGGGCTGGTAATCTCAAAATTGCACCGTGCATGTAAAAACTGTGCACTGTAAATGAAAACCCTTGCACCTTGCAATAAAAGAATTGCATTCATGTTAGTCCAACTTGCTTTGCCAATTTGAGATCATATCCTTTCATGAACAAATTGTGCACCTTACGTGAAAAAAAAAAAACAGTTGCTCTCTGTATTAATAAATTTTGCACGTTAAGTGAAATAACATGGCACCATTTGACAATAATCACTACAACAAATATGCCTTTTAATAGCATAATCTAATAGCGTTCTTGTGAGAATGCTATCTTAAATAATCAGAAATAGCGTTCTTTGAGTTAAACAGGAGAGGGGAGGTCTACTATAGGGTTCCGTAAACACAAAAGGAGTTTACAGCGTTCATTGCCTCCAAGTATAGCGTTCTGCCCCAAATCCCTCTACCCAAATACTTGGCGCCCCACAGACCCATCTCAAATTTTCACTCCCTCTCTCCCTTTCTGAAATTTCAATCGACACCCAAAAGCCCTCTACTCTACCCAAATACAGGCGCCAATCCTTGCCCCACCGACCCCTCTCAAATTTTCACTCCCTCTCTGAAATTTCAATCGATATAGTTTGACCCAACCCCAAATTTTCACCGGAATAAGGACCACTGGGTTGCTAATGTTCTGTCTCAATAACACTTTTTGTATTAGGAAAACAAGATTTGCTCCTTGTATTAACAAGTTGTGCACCTTACGTGAAAAAAATGGCACCCTTTGACAATAATATTGCACCTGAATAAGGACCATTGGGTTGCCAATGTTTTGTCTCAATCCCACTTTTTGTATTAGGAGAAAAACATTTGCTCTTTGTATTAACAAATTGTGCACCTTACGTGAAAAAAATGGCACCCTTTGACAATAATATTGCACCTGAATAAGGACCATTGGGTTGCCAATGTTTTGTCTCAATCCCACTTTTTGTATTAGGAGAAAAACATTTGCTCCTTGTATTAACAAATTGTGCACCTTACGTGAAAAAAATGGCATCCTTTGACAATAATATTGCACCTGAATAAGGACCACTGGGTTGTCAATGTTTTGTCTCAATCCCACTTTTTGTATTAGGAGAAAAACATTTGCTCCTTGTATTAACAAATTGTGCACCTTACGTGAAAAAAATGGCACTCTTTGACAATAATATTGCACCTGAATAAGGACCATTGGGTTGCCAATGTTTTGTCTCAATCCCACTTTTCGTATATGGAGAAAAACATTTGCTCCTCGTATTAACAAATTTTGCACCTTATGTGAAAAAGTGGCACCATTTGACAGTAACATTGCACTGGAATAAGGACCATTGCTTTTGGCAATGACCAACTCTCTGCAATTATTGATTGGTTCCAACATCTCATCAATTGAATTGTCAACTGCATGAAGATCATTAACTTTTCTACAGAATCCTCATGTCTTTTTAAAGCGGATTAATAATTATGGCCAATGTATATATATTTTGAACCATAAACATAAATATATATTAAACCAATAATCTACAAAGGCGACACTGTGCAAAATTGTGAGCAGCCCTCACCTCTTGACGGGTGGCCTTGATTACACAATACACATACATAATCAAAGGAGTCCCATGTTTATGGTTCAAAAAACATACATAATCAAAAGAGTCCCATGTTTATGGCCAATATTGTCAACATTAGTTGTTTCAGACATATGCTTCTCTTGTAAAGTTTATGGCCAATATTGATATTGAAAGAGTCCCATGTTTTTTTTTTTTTTTTTTTCTCCCAAGAAAGACCTGAAGGTGCCCTGAAATGACAAGACAAAGTTGTGCATTAACTCCATTGCCTGATTTTGCAGTATAGAGGTACCCTGGCTTTCCCTGAAGCCTGACATGAAGTACTACATTAACAACCCCAACTACACCCGAAACAGGGTCTCAACTCACCGGTACCAATTCTATGTACCGATTTCAATTGTAGACACCTGTCAATTCTTTTCCTTCCCCCCCTAACGCCTGTCATCCAAACTGGGTAAATTCTGGGTGTATTTTCTGTGTATGTAGCAGTGCTGCCTGTCATGCGAATGATTCTTAAGCCCGGATGGCCCCTCTCTTTCGGGTGTTAGTTGGGGTTGTAAATACTAGTGTGAAGTGATTTTACTTTGAACTTCCGTTGTACCAAAAAAAAAAAAAAAGAAGTGATTTTACTTTAGTAGTACTATTAATTTATGAGAAGTGATATTGGCACTCTATTTTTCTCTATTGACCTTCTTTTTTTGGGTCTTTATTAGGTAAAGCTACTCTCACATTTTATGAATAGAGACAGAAAAGAGAGTGCCAATTGAGAAAAATGGAGTGTCAATATAGAAAAGGGGAGTGTCGGTATCAATTCTCTAATTTATAGGTCTGTTTTAAATTGCACATATAGTTAATGTGCAATTAAAGTACTAAAAAAGATGGAACTCTCCAACATCCATCAATCTTCATATATACTATTAAAATAAAATATTATTTAAATCGGGATAGGCCGAACTGGGCCTCAGAGAAATTTTCCAAAACCAACACATTTAGTAAACGGACTTAAAATCTCAACTAAACCCGACCTTATGGGCCTAAATATTCATACTAAGCCCTAAAAGAACCAGGTTGGGTTGAGCGGGTTACCGAACTTGTGTGCACCCGGCACCCCTATGCGAATGTTAACTCTGTCTTGAGAAATTTTCTATGGTATGCCAAAAGGATAATGATTTTAGCACTCCACTTTCTTATAATTGCACGACACGATTTGTCTTTTAGTAATTCTGCTATATGTATTTTTTCAGTAAAAGACAAATTTTGGAATGTAATTATAAGAAAATATAGTGGCAAAATCATTATCCTACACCAAAATTATTTTGGTATATGGTAACCTCAAAAGTGATGTGGTAAGTATTCGATATGCAATGGTAAGTATTCCATATGATGAAATTCGTGTACTAAAAAAGGGTACTTTCGCATAAAATAAAATTATTTTTCTATGTTTTGTTATTTTGCCACAACATTTGAATACTTATCACTGTCAATAAAATACTTACCATAGCATCTACAATATTTATCCCAACACATAGAATACTTATTTTTGGGATCCGAAACACTGTTGTGCTTTCATTCGGCCATCCATTTTCGAGCTTTGATGGTCTAGGTTTTTAAAAGTTTAGATTAAATTTGGGGGCACTTAAATAATCATCATTTTAGTCACTTGAAATTAGAAAGTCATCCTGAGCATATTTAGGAATTATGTTTCCATCCCGAAATTCAAATAAACCCTAAAATGCCCTTTATATATATATACACCGGCGATCCTGTCAACCGGATTTCCCGGATTGAAGGGTTTTTTGGTGTTTTGATGCTTTTAAAAATTGTTAAGGGATTGAGGACTAAATTAAAAATTGCATATATGGGCGGTAGGTAGTGGACCATTTTCAAAATTATGAGGTCCTCTGCTGTAATTATGGGATTGGGGATAAAACCCAATCCCTAATATCTCGTATTCTTGTTCATCCACCGATTCCACCGTCCTCAATCTTCAACCTCAATCTTCTCCAGAAATCTCAAATCTCACTCACCCAGAAATCTCAAATACCACTCGTCCATTCCACCTTCTATGTCGTCCCGATGAAACTCAATCCCGGACTCCTCGTCGTCCTGAAATATTAATGTCAGTTTTTTGGTCCTTCACCACCAAACTCTTCGTTATTGCTATTTCTGAACAAGATTAGATTGTCTTGGTCATGCATTGATTAAATGTTTGTTTGGTTTGTGAGGTAATTAGAAAGAACTTCTAATCGGTTTTTACAGGGGGTACCAAAAGGCGATGCCAACAAGGAGAAAGAAAACGATGGTTTCGTCTTGTTGGCCTCCAGCATCAGTTATTCATTTAGCAATAAAGACCCAGCTTGGATAGGAGTTGTTGATGCTCCGGTTTGGGGGGGCTCTTCCCTTGGGTCTTCCAATTCCCTTAAGGACTCTACACTTATGCCTGGGGAAGAGAGTTGGCTCGAACCATGAAGCTGCAACTTCGTGAGAAGGGTGTGAATTGTTTGACATATTTTTACCATAATCATTATGGCCGGTGTGGGCATGTATTTACCATGATCCAATATTTCTAGTTAACAAATAATAACAAATTTACCATATTCAATGTTCTAAGACTAATTTTTACCATGATTATCGAAAGATATTGTGGTCATATTTTTCACAATGAACCAAGTTGTTAAATACCATGTTTATTGTTGTTCCTCAATTGATTTTTACCGCAATGAATGGAATATGTTGTGAGCACAATTTTTACCATGATTTATTATTATTTTTTTTTATTTTTACCATGAAATGTCGATTATGTGGTTGATATGTTTTACCATGATTCAAGTTCTTAATTTAAAAATTATTTCCATGTTTATAAGTGATTAATTATTTTTCTTACGATAAAAACCCTGATATGTGAATTTTTTTTTTAACCATGATTCGTGCTATAAAAGAATATTATATTTGCCATATTTTTTTGACTAGTTATAAGTTTACCACATTACTCGGTCATTGGTTACATTTTCTATTTTTACCATGTTTATTCAAAATTTCTCCATCTTTACTGTGGTGGTGTTTATTTTTACCATAAACTTGGTGTTTGGCTCATGTATGCCATTTTTACCATATTTGCTGGTGCAAATTAAATTTTTTTTGCTTGCTTATCTATAATTTCACCACACATTAACAAATTTTTGAATTTGAAATTTCTTTTGTTTTCTCTCTTAATGGATGTGATTGAATCTCATTAAATTTAAAAATGGTTAAATCCCACTAAATTAGGAAGTTATTGAATCCCACAAAATTACAAACTTATCGAATCCCACAAAATTAGGATGTTATTGAATCCCACAAAATTAGGAAAAAATATAATCCTATATATGCTGATATCATAGTAAAAGGGTAGAAAAGGTAATTCAAAATGGGAAAGGATGAAAACATAACTCCGTAAAACAAGGGGGATGAAAATCTAAATAGTGTCCAAAAAACAGATGATTATTTAATTACACTATTGTCGAAATGAACAGCGAGATGAGGCACTACACCATCCCTTCGGCCTTACTTTTGGGATAACCATACACCAAAACTCCTTTTAAGTATACACCATAGACGGGACTCCTTTCTTGGCGATCAAAATATAACAAAACAAATAATGAAAACCCCAGGCCTAAAATTCATATTTAATATTTTGTTCGTGGTTTTTGATTTTTAAAATTCGTGTTAAGTTACTGATCAATTATCGTTTTGATGAGATTAATCTAAAAGCTAGAAATTACGTACGTCTAAATATTGAAAAAAAAGAGTTCACTAGGCATGATCTTTTTTAGAGCGCTTGTCTTTATAATCTTTAGTGTCATCCTATGTAAAAAGTGGTTTAAAAAGTAAAAATCACGTTACTTTTTCAACAAGAAACGATGTCTAAAGAGTGGGTCGAAGTTCTCTAATTATGTAGTACAATATAACAACAAATTGGAAATTTGTTTACACATATTTCTTGTCACCATTTTTTCTATATATGCTGAAAAAAAATTCATATTAATTAACAGGTTATATGATCATTTTTTTACAATTTTCCTCAGTGACATAATTAAGATAAAGAAACACCAAGACGTCATTAAACTTTTTTGATTACCACTTGATGGAGTAATTAATTAAAATATGGGTATTCCACTCTACATATTTTATCACAAGTTATTCTTCTAGATGAATTGGTAAATAATCCTGCACGCCGGCCTATCTGATAATTTAAACGTGTTGGGGCCTTCTTAAAGTAAAGCCTAGCTAGCTAGTCACATTTGAGTGGGGAGGGAGGGGGAACAGGGGAGAATGAGCAACTAAAGTCCCACAGCCACAGTCCCAAAAAGTCTGAGAATTATCCATTGGTAAATAATCATTCTTATTTTAAACGTGTTGGGGCCTTCTTAAAGTAAAGCCAGGATCTTAATGAATTGTTTCGCGAACAATTACATTATTCACTATTTTAGATCCAGATTGTTCAAAAACAAAAACACTTTTAACGGCCGAGATTCACTTTTAACACTACACACTACACTGTCTACTACACCCCCGCTTCTGGAGGAATGTGCTGTTACAAATACTATTATAAACAGAGTTATCATCGCTTACATTAAATTTGAATTTGCGGAATGGACAAGGTAGGTAAAATACTTTATGAATTTGCGGCTACCTAGAGAAAGTGTTTGCATTCAAAACGAAAATAAATAATAATAATAATAATAATGATTGGAGTTTGCATACTCGGTAGACTGTTTTAAATATACATTTTGATTATAAAATATCATTTTTGCAAATTTAAAATATTGTTCAAAGTCTCTGAGGCATCACCACGTTGTATTTCCAAACTTTTTTTTTTTTTTGATAACCGAGGAACAGTTCTACAATAGACCACTAATTGGACCCATTGCACGACTCAAATCTCGGAGGAGCTGGCGCAATCCATACCACCACGGCCCCCCCCTTGAAGACAGTGACTCACTGGGGAATCGAACACCCGACCAAAGAAATAACCCCTCAAGTCAGGTACTCTCCCAAACCACTGGAGCAACCCCTGGGCGTGTACCAAACCCTTTTTCAACAATACATTGAGGTCATTTGGCTGCCATATGCTCCACGTTCATCTTAAACCGGCCCAAGTGTTTCGTATAGTCCAATCCCAGTTCCAGTCCACGTTGAAGACCCCACTTACAACTGGTTGGCGCATTCATATCTCAGCTTGTCCTTTTGACTTCCCATTTTCCCAATGTAGGATTTAGCTATTTTTTAATTAGATGTTGGTGTTTCCGCCCCATGATGGAGCCGAAACTCTGGGTTGTGTTTGGTTTGAGTTTTGAGTTTTGTAATGATTAGAGGGAGAAATAGGTATAATAATTAAAAAATAGGTATTAATGATTGGAGAGAGATAGAAAGAAAAATAAAAATAATATTTAAAAATAGGAGTAATAATTGAATAATAATTGAGAAAACTGATTTTTGGAAACCAAACCAAACAAGCCCTTGCTTATCTCCCCCATATTATTACATACATCCCTTTGTAGCCGTTTGGCCTCCCTGGGTATGCCCCTTATAAGTTGTAAATTCGGTTAACCCTATTTTTTTTTTTTATTTCAAGTTGATTTACCCAAAAAATACATTGAGGTTGGATCCAAGACAAAGCGTCCTGAACCCCACCACAATGTGTGGTGAAAAAAGGAGCACAATCATTCCAATCGTGTTTTAGACGGTTCGAATGTGCTTTAATTTTTTACCGGTAAAAATAAATGAAATTTAAATCAAAATTGCGGAACGCATCAGGACCGTCCCTGCCGTCCAAAAAAAGGGTTTGAGACTCTACGTGTGTCAGGGCCCAAATAAATCTAAAGAATCTCTAGTTCCATCAAATTTTAGAGGCTCTATTAAATACAAACAAACAACCCTCCCCAGTTTTGCAACACTCTCCCAAAATTAAGCAATCTCCTCCTTAGTTCTCCAAAAACAATATCATCATGCCCATGTCTAAAAAAGCCTCTCCAAATCATCTCCTCTTATGCTTCTTCTCTGTCCTAGCTCACGGCTTGAGCTGCTGCTACTGCAGTAGTACTAGTTCCACTTATAAGATCAAAGGAATGTTTGTGTTTGGAAGCTCTTTGGTTGACAATGGGAACAACAACTTCCTTAAAGTATCAATGGCTAAGGCTGATTTCTCCCCGTATGGGATAGACTTCCCTCTTGGCCCTTCTGGTAGATTTACCAATGGCAAGAATGTGATTGACCTTCTTGGTGACCAGCTTAAGCTTGGTTACTATATTCCCCCATTCACTAATCCTTCCACAAAGGGGAGTAAGGTTGTCCATGGTGTCAACTATGCTTCTGGTGGTTCTGGCATTCTTGATGACACTGGCTCTCTTGCTGTAAGTCTCTCTCTCTCTCTCTCTCTCTCTCTCTCTCTCTCTCTCTCTCTCTCTCTCTCCACCTTTGACACTCTGTTTAGAACTTATAATAAAGAAATTAAAGAAGAGAAACTAAAGTCTATGAGATTATGAAATTATATTTACTTCCATAAGTTAGGTTTTTAAAAAGTTCATTATGTAGATTGGAGTGGGGTCGTCCTAACTAATAGTTAATTACTAGGTGTTTAATACTATGTCTCTTTATTTATTTATTTATTTTATGCCTCAACTTGAATAAATCTTATTAATACTTCTTATAGTTACTTAATAATCAGCATTAGTTCCTGGCCTCGGCTACCATAGTTGACCTGATATTGTAAATATCTCTTAACTACGATAAAAATCCCTATTGAAAAATATATCTAAAAAAAAAGTTTAGATTATGGTAAATGATCCGAGTCGTTTATTAATTTTACAAATTTTTTTAATTGAATAACCATAAATGCTTGGTCTAATCTTCGATTTTCCATTCAGGATTTTGAATTTTGAATAGTAGATTTCAATTTGGTCCTTATATCTTTAAATGTCCCAATTTCACCCCTTTCGAAAACGAGTAAAGCCTAATTTAGGAAGACACAAATTTTCCTCAAAAACCTTCTTCCAAACTTTTCATTCTGCTCAAAGTGCATGCAAAAACAATAATCTAACCCAACAGATTATGGTTTTCCATTTATTCAGGGCAAAGTGATCAGTTTAAGCCAACAGATCAGAAACTTTGAGGAAGTGACTCTGCCAGATTTGGAGGCACAGCTGGGTTGCGGAAGCAGAGAATCACTGCCCAATTACCTGTTTGTGGTGGGAAGTGGAGGGAACGACTACTCATTCAACTACTTTCTCAGCAATGACAATAGTAACACTAGTCTTGAAGCTTTCACTGCCAATCTTGTCACCAAACTCTCTGCTCAACTTAAGGTAAAGCTTTCAATGCCTTTTCTGACCCTCACTTATTGCTTCACTCCATTTTCTTTTTCAATCGGCCCAACATGCATGCTTTCCCTTTGGAAGAGGTATTAGTGCAACTTTAAAATGCGTCTTGGAGTACTTATAAACTACGTTTCAAAACTGAATTATACTTGCGCGCGATAAGTACTTCATTTTAGATGGTGCTTAGGGAAAGAAGCTGTATTTTGACAAAAAAATCCTATATGCTTAGGGAAAGGAGCTGTATATGTACATGGGTCATTAATATGGTGCAACAAATAAAATGTAGAGGTGTCAGTAGTCAGTAATTTCTTCTACCATGCGGATTTGGATTCGTTTTGTGGAGTACTAATTGGACCAAGCGAAAGCAGAGTATCTAATGGAGTACTAATTATCCGCTAACCCTCGCTGATGTATACAATATTGAAAAAAAAAAAAAAAAAAAAAAGCACAGTATCCCCACTTGGAGCTATCAAGAAGCCCCAATGTGTGGGAGGTTTTTGGTTCTTGCCACGTGACTGTGATTTAGGCCCCGTTCATGTTGGAAAAAATCAGGACAAGCCTTGTGGCCCCTTGTCCTTGTTTCTTTTTGGACGGACTGCGATTGACTTGACCAGATTGGTCCCTCCGGCCATTTAATTCTTCACCAGGCTGATCTGAGTGGTGAGGGCAGAGACTAGAGTCTTGGGTGGAACATGGGATCCTCTGTTCTCAATATTTCTCTTCATTTGTCCCAATATAATTTAATGGTTCTACGATCATTTCTTGAATCATATGTGCCCATGCATTTGACAGGATATCGAATTGAACTACATATATAGAGTGACAATGCATTTCGTAGTAATATATATCTTATGAAATCATATTCATCTGTTAATAATATATAGTTTTGCAACAGCGCGTTTTGCAATAATCATCACATCATATGAGTGAAATTAGGCATGGCTTCAAATACGTACACAAAGCAAAAGGGATCCATGACACAACAATTTGAAAATAACATCCCATATATATTTTAAAACTTTTGGACCATTCTAGAAGAGAGAAAAAAAAAATTGTAAGTAAATTTTTGGACCAAGAGCCTAAGAAAAGAAAAATCATAACAAGATAAATTGAATACTCCAAAAAACATGTGCGATTTTTTAGATAACCTAGATGAGATGCTGTATGTTAAGGGATTTTGGGATAGATAATAATCTTGGACCTGGGGTTGCTGATGTGCAGCATGTGCACAACAGTTGCTGCGCAGAATTCGGATCTTCCGTTGCTTGGATGGACGGCCTAGATTTCAAAGAAAAGAGAAGAATTGTTCGCACGAACAATTTGTTTTCAAACCGAAACGTTAAAAACACTTGTGGATGGCTGTGATTGTGCGCAGCAGCTGCTGTGCACAGGCTGCACAGCAGCAACCCCGCGTCCAATAATCTTTAAGACATGAATTCTGGGTACATTGATTATCTCTCAACTAAGGGGTATTTGCTGATCTTCTCAACGAACTTCATAAATTGAGCATTACATTCCACAGTACGTTAGCGCCTTAGGAAGATCTGTTGTCCTTACCCTGATATTGAATGTTTTCGAGGGCTCACTAACTCTCCCGTTGACCCCCCAATGTATATCGAATGGCAAAAAAAGAAAATACAAGTAATTCTACCATTATTATTCCAAGAAAATACAAGTAACTCTTCCATTATTATGCCAAATTGATTTTTTGTTTTTTTCCTTCCAATATTAGCCTGTCATGCCTGTTTCAAAGTAGGTCTCTGCAAAAGTAACCAACCTTACATTTGTGAGAAATGGCAGAGGTTATATGATAAGGGAGGTCGGAAGTTTGTGTTGATGTCACTGAACCCAATTGGGTGCACCCCAGTGGCTAAGGCAATGCACCAGTCGGCGAAGAAGAATAACAAGGCTAGTTGTGCACAAAATCTGAACCAAGCTGCTCATCTCTTCAACAACCGTTTGAAGTCATTGGTAGATGCCATCAAGCCACAAATGCCTGCTTCTAACCTTGTTTTTGTCAATTCTTACAAGGTCATCAGGGATATCATCAGAAATCCTGCTTCCACAGGTATGATATTCTAGTTTTTGCATTACCGATATCAAATTAAAATGATACAAAAGTTGAATTACTTTTAGATTCAACAAATAATTTCTTCTAGGATGTCAAAGTTATTGAAACTGAGTAATACTTTGATGACCATATTGAGTATATATCATCAACAGTAGTTATTTAACAGACTCTCAACTCTTCTCAAGGGACGAAACTTAATTTTCGGTACCTAACATTGTTGAATAGATATGCCGGTGTGGCGACAGAGCAGTCCTCGGGCATGTCTCAACTCTCAAGAATTTTGGATTGTTGATGTTTTGTTGGTTCTCACACATGTTTTGTTGGGCTGGATATTGATATTCAGGAACATATGATTGTATTGGGTTAAATAGAATGGGCTAGGTTGAAACAACTCTTGAAACACAGCTCGACTTAGTCCGTATGTAATATTAAAAAATGTATTTATACAGTCTACTTCCATCCACACTCTAAAATGCAGACCTTCCGTCAACACCCTACTTTCCTGATCAAATTTCCGTGTTCCGAACCGTTCAATGTATTTAAAACGTGTTTTTAAAGATCTCCAGAGGAATCATCCAAAAAAAATGACTGGGAAGGTCTTGATCGGAGCAGTTTTTTATCCGAGCAGGAATCACCAAATGACTGGGAAAAAACTAAAAGCATTAATGCCTCGATGTTTTTTTTATCAGGTTTTAGTGATACAAGCAGTCCATGTTGTGAAGTGGCAACAATTGGGGTTCTATGCAAAAGAGGAGGCTCAACCTGTGCAAATAGGACCCTTCATGTGTTCTTTGATGGGTTGCATCCAACTGAAGCTGTGAATGTGCACATAGCAAGAAATGCCTATGCTTCCAATTCCAAAAACGAAGTTTATCCAATGAATGTCAGGGAGCTTGTTGGACTTAATTAGACGAATTACATGATGTTAACGAAGTTAAATTCCTGGCTCCGTCCCTGGTGGTACTGGATTCACTCGGGGCGTGTTAATGTGTGTGATAAGTGTCTGTGTCAGCTAGTAGCATAAGTATTAGCAGTGTAGTGGTTGTTAGATCTGTTAAGGTTATCGATGGAGTATTTGGTTAGAACTCATTGAGGACATCAATGTCGCTACTTTCTGTGTCTGTCTCTAAATTAACCTCGTGCTTAGTCGTGTAATAATACATAAATGAGTTCGATCTTCTCCACTTACTTTGAGTGACTAGACTATCCAATCTTGTCCGTCTGTGGGGTTTTTTTCGGGTCTTCTATGATGATCGAGACTATTCACGTTTTAAAATTCGCCGAGATTTTCATTCACGCAAAAAATCATATTCATCAGACGGCATTTGATATGGTTTCAACACACACATTAAAACTGAAAAAACTAAAAAAATAAAGTGAAACAATGAATCTCAACTCATTTTTCGGAACATTTGTGTTCCAAACATACCAAACGGCAAACGGTTTCAAATCAATGTTTATTTTTGGCGTAGCTTATAATCCCAACGAAATTTATAAAGTGAACAGTTTCGATCATTGAAGTGAGCCCAAGAAAGATCCATAAATGAGGCGGACAGGACAGTCCAATTCCTTAGAGGAACTGGCACATTCGACAACCTTAAACCGGCAGCGGATCCTCTGTCCGTTTCTCCTGTCCCATTCCCCTGTCCCAGTTGCCTTTATATGACACCTGTTCGTTGCACCAAAAACGAAATAATTAATCTACACTAAATTTCCCCTTTCATCTTCCTGCTAATGCGGCCAAGTTTGGGTAGCCGACGGCTTCCATTGCAAGACCCTTAGTTTCTCGTCCCCCCCCCGCGCGCCTCTCTCCCTTCTCCTTCCACCACCACATCTTCGATACTGAATCATTTTTCCAATAATGTATTGAATCTGTCTTCCTCCTCCTCCTCTCTCTCTCTTTGTGCATATGCACACAGTATCTTTTCGTGTATCTATATACGCATACAACGTGTTCAAAAATAAATTCTATTATCATTTTCGTTTGCCTTTAAATTGCAGATTAGATCATTCACTGATTATATACCTTGATTAATATCTTAAGTAACACTTCAATCTAAGGCTGTTGCACTTATGTTCACAATTTCTTGAATTAAAGGGTTTTTTCTTCTAATTATGGCCGTACGAGGGCTTCGTGAGAGGAAATTACCGATGTAATGTTGCTTCCGTCACTGCGGGCAGAGGATTGAGGGGTTTACGATGAGGGAGGCGGCGATCTGCTGTAGTGAAAGTGTTTTGTCGGCAAAGGTTTTACAGTAGCGAGGAGATTGGGTGTGGCATGGTGATTTTGTTTTTGGTGCAACGATAGGTGTCGTATAAAGGCAACTGGGACATGGGAAACGGGACAGAGGATCTGCTGCCCCTTAAACCATGGACATAACGTCACGAGAAAAACTTGGGTGTCAATAGGGTACCACGCTGTCACGCACACGTGGTACCTGGAGCCAATAGAAGCCTGACACAAGTCATACAAGTCGGATTGAATCAGAAGTCATCCACTTCAGCACTTAGCTTTTCAGATGTAACGGAGACATCATCGACCAAAAGCGGCCAACTCTTTCCTCTTTCCTCACGTGTACTTCCCCCCCCTATTTGAAGAGAAGATTCACAATCCCACTTCTTCTTCTTCCTCAGTTAGGGGTACTGGTTTGCAGAGGATTTTTTTTTCCTGAGACACTATGTGGATGCGGAGATGGTTTGGATGTAACAATGGTTTTTGTATGATTTTGATTCCATAATGAATGTGTCCAATATTTTTTAAGACACAACACGACTTGCTAATGAAACTGAAACCAACCTAGAGGTGTTAAACGGGTCGGGCTAGCACGGGCACAACACGGCACGTAATGTGTCCAATATTTTTTAAGACACAACACGACTTGCTAATGAACTGAAACCAACCTAGAGGTGTTAAACGGGTCGGGCTAGCACGGGCACAACACCGGCACGTCACGTTTACATTTGGCCCGGCACGTCACGTTTACATTTGGCCCGGCACAACAAGAGCATGGTTTTAGACGGGCACGGTCACGGCATGGAAGTGGGCACGGCACGAAGCACAGCGCAACAAAAACTTTTTTTTTCCTAACTCAAGTTATCCTTTTTTGGGTAAACCTCAAGTTATCCTTGGTTAAGATTTATTGTGACAAAAATGTATTTTCTAATTATATGTTATGTATTTTGTAATAATCTTCGGTACAAATATGAAGCGGATTTTAATAAAGCAAACTATTTTAACAATCGAGGCCATTAATTTTGTGGCGCTTATTGACTAAATCATTCCCAGAAAATTTTGGCTTGATCAGGTTTAGAAAGCTTATCGATCTAGACCCTATTTGTTTTTTTTAATGATAGCTTTCTTATGATTAAATGGCTACGGATATGTGATCCACTTAATTTTTCATACGAATGAAGGACTCCATTATATGTAAAAGTTAGACGGTTCCGATCACCCAAAAAAAATAGTTGGAGCTCTAGTTGTCCACTATAGGACTTTAATGCCTCAGGATGCATTAAATGTGATCCAATCACGCGGTCGCCGATATCTGATGATCTTTGATTTTGGCAACAGTGATGATATTAGCGTGATGTAAAACTCTAACGGTTCAGATCGACCATCGTAAACATTGACTTGGTAATAACCTTTAAAATCTATACACTTAATGTAGTTGATGACAATCTAAATATTGTGTTGTAGTTGAATGTATAGCGGCCACGTGACCGCGACACAATCGAGATGATCAAGACCGTTGATTTTGTTGTGCATATTAATTAAATTTATGCTGTAAAAATTTGGATGAATCGGGTTTGGAAAAGTCATTGATCGGAACGCAAACTAAATCTTGTGCTATAGTTGAATGTACAATGGCCACGTGACCGTGGCACAATTAAGATGATCAAGACCATTGATTTTGTTGTGCCTATTAATTAAATGAATATCGTAAAAAATTGGTTGAATCAGGTATGGAAAATTCCTTGATCAGGACACAATTTCATTAAGTAAATGAATTTTTAATAAAATCCAAAAATCAAAACTTTCCCCCCAATTTTTTTGGGGTAAATTTTCCACCAAATTTTTTTCACTACAATCAAAGAATCCCACCAAAATTTCCCCCCAACCCCGGCCCCCACCCACCCCAAATTCCCAATTCCCTAAATCGTGAAAAAATCCCTTAATGCTGGATCCCCAAATTGTCTGCAACTGCAATATCAATGGTAGATCCCCAAATTTAGTTAATTGCTTCAGTTTCCGTTATTCAATATTCTGTTGGTAATTTTTTCTTTGGTTGCTGGCATATTATTTTGTCGAGGCAACAAGAGATGTCATAATATAGCTATAGTTATTAGTTATACAAAATAAATTTTCCGACAAAACTCAGTTAGATTAAACGGAACTCGGAATTTTTTTTTGACGAAAATCGGAGATGTGCTGGCACGGGCCCAACACGATTACAAAATGGCACGGCACGACGCACGACGTGGACACGATTAAGTAAATGGACAGGCAAGGCACGACACGAATAAAAAACGGCATGGCACGACACGGTTTAGTAAACGGGCCGGCACAGCACGGCACAACACGAAGCACAGTTGGCACGGCACGGCCCGTTTGACACCTCTAAACCAACCCCTTCTTTCTGTCCAATTGTTTCAGTAACGCAAAGCAGTATAGGTTAACACGACCAAATGGAAAGCAATTAAAACCTGTTTTTGAGCAGTTAATTTTGTGCCTTCTTTAAATCATTACTAGTAGTACTTTTTACTACTAGTTTCAAGATTAATCAACATTTTCCACTCTTTCCTTTCTTTTCTTTTTTTTGTGCTTCAACTTGCTCCCTTGTTCTGCATTACACAAAGAGAGAGAGAGAGAGAGAGAGAGAGAGAGAGAGAGAGAGAGAGAGAGAGAGAGGGGAGGAGTTGGATGACCTAGTGACAAGAGGAGAGAGGAACAATGAGATCGATGATAACCCCTAATATTGTAGATATCCGGGCTTATCTAGCTCATTTTTGTCACACACACTTGCATATTTAGCACATTATATGATTGATGTTGCGCGAAGTGTGTTTTTGAAAGTTTCAGGTCAAACCACTGCATAAGGCGCATTTTGAAGCTCTTTGGAAAGCATCCCAAGAATTCGAGGGCAAGCGCCCCATGACACTCCGCCATCGAGCCTCAAGAGCCAAGGAATGACTATTTGGCTAAGGCTCAGGAAGTTTAGTGGGCACAAGATCAAGCCGGGAGGCTAAAGGCATGTCCAAGGCTTACAATGACTCCCAGTGGAATCCGGGAGTACTCCACGAGACCAACTGCTCCTCTTCCCGAAGCTCGCACGATGTTTGGAAGTGTTTTGGAAGATGTCCGGTAGTACACAAGGCCAAGGAATGACAAAGAAAGAAGATGCAGCCTTAATGGCCTCATTATTGATACCAGTATTGATAGGTATCAATACCTCTGCAGAACGAAGCTGAACAGAACGTTGGGTATCGATACCCCCTACCTTGGTATCGATACCCAGGAACTACGGGGAACATTTTCAAGGCAGGTATCGATACCCCTAACATGGGAATCGATACCAAGCAGTCCGAGCAGCTCATTTAGGCCACTTTTTGGACTTTCTACTTTTGGAAAGTTTTACCCTTTTGTGTATTTTCGGAGAGAGTAAAGTAACTTGGGGTATATGAGACCTCTCTCTCTCTCTCTCTCTCTCTCTCTCTCTCTCTCTCTTCTCTCCCACCTTTCATTTTACTTTAAGTCTTTTATTTTTAGCTCCTCCCTCTCTCTCTCTCTCTCTCTCTCTCTAGATTTCCCGAGAAAGTACTAAACTTCCGTTAATTTCACGTGTATTAAAGTTAATGTTCCTCTTGTTTAGATCGTTCAATATATCTAGTTTATTTTCGTTTTCATCAAGTTTGTCATTTCTTTGTTTTTCTAGCTTATTCCTTTGAAAACCTTAGTTTTTAGTAGTTGTTTGTTAATTTCTCAAATTAATGTCGTAGGCAAACCTAGGAATAGTATTAAAAATCAGTTTTTAGAGTTATATATCATGTTTTTAGTTTTCTTCAAATTTCTAGGCTTATTTACTAGTGTAATGGGTGAGTAGTCTTAATAGGCTTAGTCATGGGGTGATTAACACTCCATGACTCGGGTTTAATCCGTTCATCTCGTTCAAATAGCATATATTGCTTGTTTATCAAAGATTTGGGAGTTTCATTTTTATGTACCAGAGTTTGGGTTTGTTAACCTCTTTGATCCCATGTAGCCAAGAGTTTCACCACTTAGCACGTGGGATGCTTTGGGCGATGTCAATCCAATCGTTTGCAAAATGACCCAAAAAACCCTAATCTTTGGTAAGCACATTTTCTAGTAAAAGGTTTTAAACTCTAAATCTTCCGTTCGGGGGCATTTTTTTTTTTTTTTTTGGTAAATTGGAAATATATAAAACTTAGACCAAAGTAAACTGCATCAGGGGTGCAGGAATAAGGTTACACAATATAAGAAACGGATGCAGAAAACCAAACTACTAGCCAAAACCACAAACTAATCAAGCAACCGCCTGATGTTGGTGCTGTCCCGAATGAGGTATTCCCGAATCTCCATAGGGAAAGTGTTCAAAACTACCAGAGGCTCATCTTGCTCAGATCCGATATGAGCAAGGCAATCAGCGCATTCATTGGCACTTCGATAAGTATGAGTGAGAGTACTTCCTGTTCGATTGAGGAGATATTTCCCATCGTTAATGATATTGCTTTGTGGGTGGTTCACATTTGCTCCTTCATTAAAGAGTGTGACTGCAGTTTGAGAGTCTAACTCTATACAGGTGTTGGGCCAACCTTTTTCAAGGATTATCGTAAGCCCGCGGTAGATGCTCCATATCTCTATTTCCAAGCTAGAGGAGGCTGTCATCTTCCCATAGAAGCCCAGCTCCCATACTCCTTGTTCAGTCCGGAAAAGCCCACCAAATCCAGCCTTCATGTTGCTTTCCATCCAGCATCCACCCGTGTTCAATTTTAATGTACCTGGGGGAGGAGGAGACCAAGGGATAAATTTATGTTTCATAGGGTCAGTAACAAGCATAGATTTGAAAGCTTGCTCTATTTCAGACGCATAAGATTGAATAACTTTGGAGCTAACTTCGGGCAACGACTCTATGTTATCAAAACTCTTTTTGTTGCGATCTTTCCATATCTGCCAAAGAGTAGTACCGAAGATTAAATTCCAAGGTAATTCAGTTCCAAAATGCAAAATGCGTTTCCTTTTGAAGTTGGAAGAAATCCAGTCCGAAAAGGAGCTAACAAATCTATCTCTCATTACATGACCCGAGGGAATGAAGTCCCAAATCACTTTAGCTTTGGGGCATTCCCTAAAAAGATGTTCAAGAGTTTCCGGAGAAGTATTACACCTTGGACAAAGGTCCGAAGGAGTCATACCTCTCCTAGCTCGGAGAAAATTGGTAGGAAGTTTTTTTATGTAAAATTAGCCAAAGGAAGGATTTGAACTTTTGAGGCATTTTAATCTTCCATACCCATTTCCATCCCTTCACATCCATCACATTTTTACTCAAAAAATCATATGCAGCAGAGGCAGTGCATATGCCATTAGAGAAATCCACCCAAGTGGGGTGATCCTGTCCAGACGCATAGCCCGGCAAAGCAATGCTCATGATGTCACTCCACGAAGTGTCATCCACAATATGCCCAATCAAATCCAGACACTACAACAAATATCACTTTTTATAACATTATTTGATAGCATTCTTTTAGGAGTGTTATAATAGATGAGCAATTATAACATTCCATAGGAAGAAACACACGGAAGGACCAATTATAGCATTACCACAAGGCAACAATAACGTTTCTAGTAAAATTTTAGGCGCCCAGTGTAATTTTATTAGGCGCCAAGTGTTTGGCGCTCCAAACACTTCGTGAAAATTAGAAATCTGGCCTCTCCTCTCTCTCTCAACTCTCACAGACACAACCCACACCCACAGATCAACACCACCGATCGACCTCCTCCTCCTCCTCTCTCTCTCTCAATCGACCTCCTCTCTCTCTCAATCGATCTGCACACATCAAAATGGAGATGATCTCCCTCTTTGTCCCCTGAAACCGAGCTCTCTCTCTCACTCTCACTCTCACGGACAGAACCCACCCACCACCGATCGACCTCCTCCTCCTCTCTCTCTCTCTCAATCGACTTGCACACATCAAAATGGAGATGCCCTCCCTCTTCGTCTCTCGAACTAACCCAACCTAGCGACTAAACCCACCACCGATCGAGGTATGTATCTATCTCTCTCACTCTCTCTATACGTATGTGTATTTATACACATATTTGATCAAAACAATAGGGTTTATTTATAGTTTTTCACATAAATTAGGGATTGTTGATGCTAAAAAAATTAGGGGTTTTCTCTGTTTTTTCCACTGAAATTAGGGCTTGCAATTGTTTGTGATCGATTCGAGAATGATGGAGATGCTTTGGTGCTCTTACTAAAGAAATCAAAGGCTCGTGGACTGAATTTCCCATCACCTAGAGCTAGTTTGAAATGTGCACATCAGTTGTTCGATGAAATGTCTAAAACAAGTTGGCAGTTTTTCCCGTTCTATTCTAGTTCTTGAACAGTCGCACCTGTAGTACCCAGTTTTGTAGCCAATAAGAAAAAGTAAAGGGGGAAAAAGAACACTTATAGTCACCTGAATTTTAACGACTTTGAATTTGGTTTCTCCCTTTTTGCTTGCATTACTTGCTGGACTACGTCTGTTCAAGTTTTTGGAAGCAAAAACTACACTCAATGAATTATAGCATTCAAAGAACGTTATAAAAACTCAATGAATTATAGCATGCAAAGAACGTTATAAAAACTCAATGAATTATAGCATGCAAAGAACGTTATAAAAGATTTTGACCTTTTATAACAGCGGCTATGTTAACGTTCATAAGAACGTTATCTAAATGATGTTATAGCGTTTTTCGAACGCTATAAAAGGTGTTTTTTGTTGTAGTGAGATTTCATTCACCATTAACAATGATCTCAGAAACCTTGGTATTACAATGAGCGTGGTCTCCCGGATGTCTGTCCACAAGTGGACCAATTCCACACCACCAATCTTTCCATAAATCCATGGACTGACCATCCCCAATAGACCACTTGATACCCTTTTTCAGAGTATCTCTAGTATGCATGATGCTACGCCAAGTAAACGAAGCATTTCTGTTTCCAGCCCAAGATTGGATAGTATGGTTCTTCAAATATTTATCTCTCAAAATTTTTATCCATAAACTATCCTCATTCTACCCAATTTGACGATGCCCCGAGCCAGTTAACAAGAGGGGACAGATTGACCCGAGTCATGGTTGTTAAATATTCTGAGACTTTGCCTTAGTTTAATTAGTCGTTTTTAATTTTCCAAGTTGTTCTCGAAGTCGAGAGAATTCCACCAAACAAACTTCAAAATCTCAGTTTGCCAGTTTAAGGCTAAAACACTCATTCGCAAAACAATCATCACGCTCGGCTCATTTGGTCTCTGTAGATTCGACCCGGTCTTACCAGTTTTAATGCTACCGCCGGCCTAACCCTACGCTTGGGGAAACATCATTCGCTAAACAATCTAAGGTTGCAAGCATTTTTGGCGCCGTTGCCGGGGACCCAATGGTCCGCTCCGCGTGAGTTTGCCTCGCGCCACGCCACTGAAAGTATCCCATTTCGTTAGTATATATAGCTTAGTTTAATTTTGTTAAACTAGTATAGTTCTAAGAGCGGATACCTCTAACCAAACAGTTGATTGTTTAACTTGAGGTTTAACGAAGCTCGAGGAAGTATATTGGTTTTTAATTTCTTGTCATATATAACGAGGCGGCGGAATAGCCCCTCGGAACTATTTGTGGTGAGGCTGTGGTATAACCCCTCCAGTCTGCTGCGTTTGGTGTATGCAATTCTACGTTAGAGATCCTCACCATAGAGTGATCGATTTTGATAATCCGTTCGGCGAAATGGACGATCGCGAGCCACCACCACCACCATCACCACAACCGCAAGTGATGTCCATGCGGCAGTATCTTAACCCCACACGCCAAGTTCCACCATCACCCATTGTTTATCCCACGCCCACCGCCGATAATGCTGTGTACACGATTAGGCCGAACACAATAGCCATGCTGCCCGTTTTCTATGGGATGAAGTCCCAATGCCCTAACGATCACGTGAGGGAATTTGAGGATCTCGTGAATACGCTTGTCACTTATCCGGCTGAGCTTGAGTCTACACGCATGACATTGTTCCCTTTTTCTCTTAAGTACCAAGCCCGATCTTGGCTTGCAACTTTAAAACCGCATTCCATCACCACGTGGGAAGAAATGCATGACACATTTTTCAAGAAATATTATCCCTTGCATAAAACCGTGGAGATGAAAAAACGCGTCTCCAACTTTGCCGAAGAACCAAATGAACCATTTTTCGCTGTATGGGAGAGGTTTAATAATCTTTTGAATGCAGTTCCACATCATGGTTTTTCGGTAAAAGACAAGGTCACGTTTTTCTATGAGGGCATTTCCCAAAACACTTGGCAATTCATTGACACCATGTGTAATGGTGAATTTTTAAACAAGAACCCTTCGGAGTGTTATGATTTTCTTGACCAACTCGCCTAGAACAACCAGCCGTGGGATTATTCGGATCCCTCGGACAAGATGTATCAACCGGCGAGTGCAAGTGAGAGTTAGTGTTCGAGTGAAAGAGGGAAGTATGTGCTAAAAGAACTAGATGATCTTAATTTTAAGCTTTCCCAAATCACTAAAAAGTTAGAAAATTTGGAATTGAAAAGTGTGAAGGAGGTGTCGTGTGTGCTTTGCATGAACCAAGGGCATTCAACCGATGATTGCCCGACTCTTCCGGGTCTAAAGGAAATCCTTCATGGTGGGGTAGTGGAACAAGCGGAGGCAAATGCCATTAATCAAAGTCAGAACCAAGGTTGGTCGGGCTATCAAAATCATCCCCAACATTACCAAAGCCAACAAGGTCAAGCACCACCTCAGTATGCCCCAAATAATCAACAGTCATACCCTCCGCAAGGTCCCAATGTTTACCAACCTCCTCATAGGAGGAGTGTGGAGGATGTTTTACAAAGTTTCATCGTAGGCCAAACCGCGATCAATGAGCAAAATGCCCAAATGATGAGCAACATGCAAAATCAAATTTCTAAGTTGACCACTGCCATGGGGGTGCTTCAACAAGAGAGAGGAAAGTTTCCCTCTCAACCTCAAGCAAACCTGAAAGGTCAAAATTTTGTTCGTAGCTCGTCGGGACCCAATTCCAACGTGGAGCACTTAAATCGATAACCCCTTTGAGGAGTGGTAAGGAGCTTGACAAGTCCATTCCTCCCAAGCCCACTCCTCCCATGGTCCAACCTACTCTCGTCATTGTGGAACCCTCCCCGAGTGGCGTGACTTTGCTGCCCAAGGTTGTGGAGCAAAGTGCTCCTGTTTGTCCTTTTCCGGCACCATACCCTCAACGGTTGAGGGCACCACCCAAACCTACCACGAATGATGAGGTCTACAAGGTTCTTAAGCAAGTTAAAATCAACATCCCTCTCCTAGATGCTCTCAAAACCATCTCAGCCTATGCTAAATTTCTTAAGGGCTTGTGCACCGTCAAGCGCAAGTTAAAAGTGCAGAAAAAGGTCTTCTTGACGGAGCAAGTGAGCTCCATTATCCAAACCAATGTTGCTCCAAAGTACAAGGACCCCGGGTGCCCTACCATTTCCATTACTATCGGGGGTACCAAAGTTGAACGAGTGCTATTAGACTTGGGGGCTAGTGTGAATTTGCTTCCCTACTCCATGTACCAACAATTGGGGCTAGGCGAGATGAAACCAACCCCGGTCACTCTCCAACTAGCCTATCGTAGTATCCGGATACCAAGACGGATGGTGGAGGATGTGTTAGTCCAAATAGACAACTTTGTCTATCCTGTGGACTTTGTGGTGTTAGATACTTGTTTCGTGCCCCATACCCAAGCTCAAACCCCTATAATTCTCGGGCGTCGCTTTTTAGCGATGTCTCATGCAATCATTCATTGTAGGAATGGGTTGTTGAACATGACCTTCGGAAATATGAAAATGAAACTTAACATCTTTAATGTGGGGAGTCAAATGGGGGACAATGAGAATGTTCAAGAGGTGAGTGTGATCGACATGTTGGGAGAGGACCAAGTGTTCTCTCCATTGTGTGAGGAAACGTTAGAAAAATCTGTCACTGCCAAAGAGATGGATGTGGAGGTTGATTACTTATACTCTTTGCTTGAGAGACAAGACAAGTATGGGCCCGGGTATATGTCTACTACTCTTGAGAAGTTGCCACCCATGGAAACCGAGATTCTCCGTTTGAATCTCCCAATTCTTGATATTCCTTAGGGTGAGCAAGTGTTTGAGGTGTCGAGTTGCCCATGGTTAACCAACATTGATAATTATTGTGCCACAGGTGAGCTTCCAAACCAATGGAATCCCCAGGAGGGAAAAATTCTTAGTTGCGATGGAAAGGGTTCTGTTTGATGCTCCTTATTTGTTCAAATATCATCCTCCGGACGACTCGTTCGCTTGTTTCGTGTAAGTTCTAGTGTTAGCCGTTTTTGAACGGCTTTTGATGGTTTGGTATAGCCACCTGTCTCTAGCTTGGAGTGTTGTGTGACTTGTTCTACGACACTTTGAGTGGGAAACGGGGAGAAAAGTAGTACCTGTGTAATCGCATGAAGATTATTTGGTTGGTTTATTTATGTACATATTGTTGTTGTTGGAGCACAAATAACAAAAGTCGGGCGGTTCTAATATCGCTCTCTTTTAGTAGGTAGTTGGCAATTAAGTCTTTTCCAGGGTGACCATGCTACCGTACCAGCCTTGGTAGTTTGGGTCCAACTTGGCGGCGAGTGCGGCATTCAGGAGCCCTAAGCATGGGTGCGACGAAATGTCGCGGTTGTAAGGCCTATAAAGTCTGAGGACGATCCTATACGACTAGCTATGGTCCCGGATGGGGCCAAAGGAGGAAACCTTGGAAGCATTGCCAATGACGAAAGGAGCGAGTGATGAAAAATCCTCATCTTTGGTCGAGGTATTGGGTGGTTGAAATTCCACCCGTCGGTACATTTTTTATCCTTATCTCTCCTTATTTTTGTTTCTCATGCATTGAGGACATTACAAATTTCAAGTTGGGGGAGAGGATTAGATTAGTTTAGTGCACTTTGCACATATTACATGCACTTTTCACTTAGAAATTTTTAATTTTTTTGTGTAGTTCTCCCTTTACTTAGCGTTTTAACTCGTAGCCAAGAGTTTCACCACTTAGCACGTGGGATGCTTTGGGCGATGTTAATCCAATTGTTTGCAAAATGACCCGAAAAACCCTAATCTTTGGTAAGCACATTTTCTAGTAAAAGGTTTTAAACTCTAAATCTTCCGTTCGGGGGCATTTGACGATGCCCAGAGCCGGTTATCAAGAGGGGACAGATTAACCCGAGTCATGGTTGTTAAATACTCTGAGACTTTTCCTTAGTTTAATTAGTCGTTTTTAATTTTCCAACTCGTTCTCGAAGTTGAGAGAATTCCACCAAACAAACTTCAAAATCTCAGTTTGCCAGTTTAAGGCTAAAACCCTCATTCACGAAACAATCATCACTCTCGGCTCATTTGGTCTCTGTGGATTCGACCCGGTCTTACCGGTTTTAATGCTACTGCCGGACTAACCCTACGCTTGGGGAAACATCATTTGCCAAACAATCTAAGGTCGCAAGCAATCGATTTCTTCAAAGGTCACAATAATAATGCTTTTTGAGGAACAATAAGATTCAGGAAAGCGGGTTCTGAGATTTTGGGAAGGAGAGAGAGATAGAGAGAGAGTTTGCTAGGAAATTTTCAAAGAAGAATGGAGAAAATTTCCGAGGTTTTGTGAATTTTGGAAACGTGAGGAAGAACAAAGTAGGAGAGAGAAGAATATTCTAAAATTATGCCGAGAGACTGAGAGAGATGGGAAAATCTTGACGGGGTAAAACTTCCGTTCACTTTTGAAAAGTCTGGTGCTGAGTGGGCCGACAACAACTCTTCCATTTTCATTTGCCGGCAGCATGTTATTGGATCCGGGTACCACATATGCGTGACAACGTGGTACCCAAAATTTTCTCCAATGTCACATTAGCCCCTTAACAACATCTTCCCGAGGTTTGGCGGTTTTTAGTTTGTTCATTTGGGTTTCGCATTCTTCTTTTGGCTTTAGTTGTATTGGTTGAAGGTTGTTGGATTGTTTTAGTGGTTGTGTGGTTTTTGTTTTTTGTTTGTGGTGTTTTTGTTGACATCTTGCCTTTTTTGGTTTTGATTCTCGGGGCGTATGTCGGTGTGTCCGTGATCCATTCAATCTTTATATCTCTGAGCAAAGATCAATGAAATATTTTTTTCAATAAAAAAATTTCTTCCCTGTTAAAACA